>PKRV01000518.1:218943-808616 GCA_003709505.1 Hyphantria cunea | reverse complement strand
TTTCTCTAAGGGATCGTATTAGAAACGAGGTGATCCGACAAAGAACCAGGGTCATCGACGTAGCTCACAGGATTAGCAAGCTGAAGTGGCAGTGGGCTGGCCACATTTGCCGAAGAACCGATAACCGTTGGGGTAAACGAGTTCTTGAGTGGAGACCGCGTCTCGGCAAACGTAGTGTAGGACGTCCACAAGCCAGGTGGAGCGATGATTTGCGCAAGACGGCTGGCAGGAGCTGGATGCGAGAAGCCATAGATCGAACTAAGTGGCGTGAAATTGGAGAGGCCTATGTCCAGCAGTGGACTGCGATGGGCTGATGATATGATATGATATATATGTTAATCGGCGCGAAAACTTCTATTGCGCGATGCAGGATTGGTAGCTTCTTCATGCACTAAGTTATTCCGTAGTTCAGTGTATCTTCGGTTGATGGCGTTGTCACATATTTATGTTGACGCTGTATGTGGAAGTCACCACATTCCGTTTTTTTTTTTTGTTTCTCTTTTTTAATTTTGATGCACCCAGTCTAATTCCCACGATTAAGACGAACCTATTGACACCACTCATATAAAAATACGACAAGTTGTTTATGCTATAGCTTTACATACATACACACAGACGCAATTGAAAAACATATCCCTCCTTATTTCGCAGTCGGGTAAAACGAATCGATTATATTTTTTTATCAATCATTAAAATCTCAAACGCTCGCATTTATTTTTCTTAAGAAACACAGACCGAGAATATTTGAGAGCAACGATGGTTTCTTTTGGAGAAATATGCCCCATAGCATATAGGTGTTATTACAATGATCGATACCTTTTTTAACGTTTTGAATACCCCACGGACAGTCTTCCCACCGTGGGTTGCGGCGGGCCGGTGTGTCGGAATCGGACCGACTAAAACCACACGATGTGCCACTCTGCGCCTGAGAAGGAAAGGACCAGGTAACTGTTGTTATTAATGCATCCCCCGGATCCTCCTTGCGACAATCGTCTATACCTAATTAAAAACTTTTTAAAAATTTGATTTTTTTTAGAGAGCTAACTTATTGTGTACTGTTACAATATATATCGCTGGGTTCTATCAAGTTCTATTGAATTTCTTTAATATTATCAACATTAAATATGTTGTTGCTACGTCACCTATTGAGTCATTATCGTAACATCTTTCCAAGTATCTTCACTAAGCAATCACAAGCCCTTCACTGAAAATTACAACATAATAGGACTAACAGTTTCCTTTTTGCACAGATTAAGGCTTGTAGCAAACACACACTGAAACACGCATCAAAATCGTACTTGTAACTTTCGAGATAAATATCAACATTGACAAGCATCTATGTACCATCGTTGGTAAATAGACCACAGTAGAAAGGCAAGAAACTGTAGAGGAACGGGCCACATATTCCTCCAACACAAAGGGAGGATCCTCCGACCAGGCGAGGTGATCATGCCTGGCGGGCCACTGCCCAACGGTTGATGTTGGGAAGTTGTATATACGTTAATCGGCGCGAGAACTTCTATTGCGCGATTAGGATTGGTAGTTTCTTAGTTTTCTTCGTTGCTCCGTAGTTCGATGTTTCTTCGGTAGATGGCGCTATCATATATTTTATGTTGTTGCGCTGTATGTGGAAGTCGCCACAGAACCATTTTGTTTTCACTTGTTTACATTGAAATCTGACAAAAAGAATAGATAGATTATAGATTTAATTATTTGTTTGTTCGCATCGAATAGGCACTGAAACTACAGAACCTATTTCAAAAAGTCTGTCACAATTAGAAAGCTGTATCATCCTTGAGTAACATATGCTATATAACATTTGTAAAAAGCTAGGGATCCGCATCAAAACTTCGAGACTTGGTCAAGTGTTTCGAGCTTAAAAAATTTGCTAAGAGCGTGTTAAAATTAATAAATATTTAAATTTTGTGTATATACCTATGTCTAACCGGGAGGAGACTGTGCGGGCTGCTAATTTAATATAAAATTTTAATATATGAGATTCTACAATGAGCGAAGCGGTCATCGTTCAGAACTTGGTTAAAATATTATATTAAAATCCAAATGTCGTTCTGTATCTTTCAAAATAATGATTATTTATTTGTCTACTTTTAGCTCAGGTGCGAATCAGGTATTACTAGAGGTAGCATACAAATTGTTTCATGTTCCTCTCGACAGTATGGTACGTGCGTTAAATATTCAAGACTCTGGAATATATTGCCAAGTTGGAGAGACTGCATTTCGTTGAATCGGCAAATATTCAGCACGTGCAGTGTAATGATCCAAATTGGACTTCTACCTAGACAATATTTGGCACAGGGTTGACTGAAGTGGTGTCTAAAGTTCGTACAATATCAAGTTTTTATTATAAATAACCTTACCTCCTAAAACCTGGAACGACTTACTTTAAAGTTTAGTGGGTTGACGAAAAATAATGTCCTTCAATTTGTTATACCAAGAACTGTATAAAAAAAACTTCTAAGGTACGAAAAACCAATGTTTTAACACCGATCAATTTTTAAGCATTAATTTTGGAGTTCTATATTTTTATAGGAATTGACTACGTTCAGATTTTTATAACCATACTTTTCTGATATGACAAAAGAACTTTGTAATGTCGTAAACACAACTTTAGTGGCTCAAACAATGTAAGGTAATTTTTGCGATTGAAGTTTATGAAGTAAAGAATTGCATAGTCTTTCCGTTTTTACAAATTCATTGCTTTAGTTTATTTCATGTACCTACATTTTATTACAAATACATTATTTCTGAAATATGTTCTTCTTAAATATTCAATTTTAACTTCATAGACAACAATAATATGACCTTATGATTAATTAAAAACAGAACATTTATTTGAGGAAAAAAAATTTGGAAATAGTTTCCCGCGAGTCCGTAGAGTAAATGTTATTTTTGGCTTTCAAACTAATTATAAGCCTTGAAATTTGAATGTGTACTTTCTATCTTATTGTATGTTTGGAATATATTTAAGTGATACTTACTTTTAAAATTCACAGCTTTATCTATGTAATACATGTACATTTTTTAGATAGAGCTAAGTTAAGGTTTTTTTAACCGATTAGGTACAAATTTTAACAACACCTTACAAACGGCAACAAAGATTTTTTACTAATAATAATAAATCTCTTTATTGTACACAGTTCACCAAACAAATGACTTATTGTTGGGTCAGTACAATTGACGGCCTTATTGCTCAAAGTGCAATTTCTTCCTGGCAACCGTGTAAGGGTAGAAGATGGAAATGAAAACAATGTAGTATAAATATATATATAAATAATCATTACTACTAATAGTACTAGTGGCTCATTGTGGTTGATGACACAAGTATATAAATATAATAAGCGATTCATAGGTGTTATACACTATACATACTGAATTAAATACTGCCACCTAACTGACTACAATAGCAGTCAATTATGGAATATTAATGTCTCCCAAGTAATGTGCCTTTACCAGTTTCTTAAATACGATTAGTGTTTGTGCATGTACTGGTAGGGCATTCCACAGTTGTACCGCTTGGACAGAAAAGGAATGGTCTAGGAATTTGGTAGTGTCCAGGAATTTTTAATTTCAGGTTTCGACAATTTGGAATGTGAATCATGTAGAAATATAAACCGCAATTCAAGGTAACCTGGAGTAAAAGAATTGACTATAATTTTATACAGAAAGCAAGAATATGAGCATTACGGCGAAAGTAAAAGTTTAAAAGTTAAAAACCACTTAAACTGTTTACGATAGTCGGAGACATGGTAGTATGTGAGTAATTTCCATAGTGTGGGTCACCATGCTGCATTGTTCTTTTTCGCATTGAGGATGGTGACCACCACTCTTGGATTCTGCTCATGCTTTCCATCAGGCAGGGCAGAGTCATTTTGGCAGCTTAAATATAAAAAAATAAAAAAATCTAAATATGAATCTTATACAGAGATCTTATGCAACAGGACATTATTGCAAGGAATAGTTACTGGAACATAATTATGCTATAATATGAGCTATATTAGTAACCGTAAAAATTTACACATCTTATTTTATGGAATCTATAGGGATTACTTTTACGACCCGTTTTAAACATAAATAATTAATAAATAAATATTTCGGACATCTTACACAACGCCACCTAGACCCAAGCTAAAAAGAGATCGTGTTATGGGTATTAGACATCTGATGTAAATACATATAAACTGTTTTTTATAATAACTTACGTATCATACATAGGATATACCCAAACTCCGAAACAAACATTTGTAGATCATACAAACATTTGGTCCGACACGGGACTCGAACCCGCGACCTCAAAAACAGCAGTCGCATACGCCACCATTGCGTCACAGAGGCAGTCAAACATAACTACTTTACTCAAGCATTTTTATACCAGTAAATAGTGGTATACTGTCATTATTCTGTACACTGTCATTAATATTTACATATACATGTAAACTAAAGTTTTCATGTTCAGACAGTCGTCTGCCTCTGTGGCACAGTGGTAGCGAATGCGACTGCTGTGCAAGAGGTCTCGAGTTCGATTCCTGAGTCGGACCAAATGTTTGTATGATCTGCAAATATTTGTTTGGATGTTTTCTATGTATAATATACATGTATTTACAAAAAAAATATATAAGTATTAATATCAGTTGTCTAGTACCCATAGTACAAGCTCTGCTTAGTTTGTGACTAGATGGTGTTGTGTGTTAAAATGTCTGAACATATTTATTTATTAGTCTGTCTAAGTCTTCTAAGACATGAAAGTGTTAACAAAGAGACTGAGAGGCTTAACGGTTAGGATTTCTGGGCTAAACTAGAGGACCCTGAAAGCGGCTAAAACATTTTCCCTCGAGTATTGCAATAATAAATATTACTCGATACAAGAACCTCAGCTGCGACTCTCTCACTTAAAACGTAAAACTTGCAGCAATATAGCGTTGCATACCAAACATTTGTCACCACAACATTTTTTAAAACGTGGGTAACTTCTAGAACCTTGTTGGTTTTATATTATCTATTTACTTTTTTTTTTTCATTATTAATGTATCTTAATTTCTCTGTCTAATCTTTTCTCTTACTCCGCAGTTCTTCCGTTCCCAAAGAGCCTATATGATGACAATACATTATTCCATATTATATAACTACTACATAAATAAATTATCGTTAACAAAATATGGCTGCTGCTATACCCGTGGGTATAAAAGAGCGAATGTTTCAGATATATTTGCATTAAATATTATCAAAGTTTGAAATACCGAATTAATAATGAATTTAGTACTCCCTATTTACCATTTGCGAAAACTTTCAGCAAATTTCACACATCTTAATGTTTTACACATAATATGCCAACTATTAATATATTATTGAGCGAATAATCTGAGTGCGTACCCCTTTTTGCAGTACTACGGCAAAGTCCAGTCAATATCTTGACAAAGCCAGCGTCCTGGTTGCTCTCCATGTCATTAGGTATGAAGTTATCGCAAGTGAGCATATACGGTGGAGGTTTTCCTTGTTTGATACTGATTATCTTCTCTCGTGTCAGAGTGGTGCAGACGTAGTTAGTAGATATTGCTATTAAACTAAAAAAGTGTAGGTATATAATTTAGGTACTTGATGAAACTTGTTGTAATACATTCTAGAATTAAATTCACTTGTTCTTATTCCGCTATTTTATTTATTTCTTTTTACACCTGACCGGTTTCCCCTAATGGTATCATCAAAGATTAATAGCTATATAAAATAAAATATTCACATTCAAAACCCAATACCTGCGGGTACATGGATGCGGGATGTTAATGTAAAAAAAATCTCCGAAAATAGGGTATTTGTCTATGTATGACTCGATTTCAATTAACCATATCGTAATGACGCTTGCGCTATATTTCACCGAGTTAATGAGGATACCAAAGGTCCCTACACATTCCCTTCCCCATAATTCTCAAGGTCTAAATATTTAAGGTTTGAATGCAGATAAACTGCACAAAGTAATAAAATTAAAATTATATAAAGTTAGAAACCCACACGGTATAAAGATGTAAACAATGAGAGTTCTAGTTAGACTGGTTATGAAATAAGCCATTCAAAAGGGATGAAATTAGACCGTTCTGTGATCTCCAGTCATGATTAATTGTTAGGTATGGGGTTCCGGGCAGGCCCACGTTTTCTTTGTTCTTCTACTTCATTTGATCCCAATTTATGTATTGGATTTGAACTTATTTCTGCTTATGAGTTTCACGGATAATTGAGTTTGTGAGGTACGTTATGTCCAAATCAATATGTATTATATAACATTTAGTAAAATATCATTTTATTAAATGAATTGTCATACAATCCCCTCTATACATAGAGATTTTCTTTATGAAAAACCGCCGTACTTTTGTTCATGAATATTTTCTAAATTTCCGGAAAAAAATATTTTCGTGGTTATACCCGCCTCAGTTTCTCACGGGTATATAATGTGGCGGACTTCGAAAATATATACTTTCTATTTCTTATTATTTTCTTCTATACAAACCTTGCCCTGTCTATAACAAACACAAAAGAAACAATTATCCAATTAGGTGCAGTCGATCCGAATTAATGCGCTTGCACACATTTTGGTGATTCCATTTTATTTATATAAATAGATGGAGCAAACGATTTAAAATCATCGTCATAGTCTTTCATTAGCCACTACTGAACATAGACCTTTTCTTATAAAGGAGAATTTGACCTATGCAACTTAAGCGACATTTGGAATAAGTACTTGCAAGCAAATATATTTACCATAATAGGACAGTACCTGGAGAACCTAACTTTGCTCATAATTTTTGTTTGGTAAATTTTCTAAAAAGGAATTTCAGCTAGATCAATTTATCACGCTCGAAACCTCCTTTTCAAAGATATTATTTTATGTAAAACATAAATGGATGAAGTCTATAATTTTCAATTAAGATTACATAAAATAATAGTGCCAAAACATGTTAGATAGAAGTATAAAGGTAATGCTTTTCAAATATTGTAATGTAATAATAGTTTTCGAAAGATATGAATTTAACACACAATCATTATATATATCTATAATATGTATCCATAATGTAATAAGTAGTACAACTGAGTAATTATAGTTGTTTTATGTAAGTACGTATATATATAAATGTATGTATGTATGTGTGTATGCAAATGTGTATGTACCTATGTATTTATGTGTGTATGTGTATGTGGGCATGTGTGTATATATTTTTAAGATTAGTATATGTATATTATGTGTAAGCTGTTTTATATGTATGGGTACCTATACAAAATAGGCATGTATGGGGATGTATATGCATTTCCAGTTATATATATTCATTAGAATATTAAACATTTTAAACTCATTGCACCGTCAACTGCTATTCTCCAATACATTTTGATCCATCCAAGGTTGCCTGGAAGAGATTGCTTTCGGCAATAGGCCGCCCTTTGTAGAATATATATTTATAGTTTTCTATATTCTCTTGTAAAACTGTAATACGGTGTACAAATATAGAGTTATCTATCTATCTATCTAATCATTAAACTGTAAACCTGAATTCTTAATTGAAAAGACCAGACCAAATAACCTAAAGAAAATTATACATAAAAACAAATGTTTACTGCCGAAAACTAATAACTTGTACTGTGAAAGAGTAGAAGAATATTTAATCCCTTCTCTTCTAAATAAAATAAGATAAGATAAGATAATTTATTTAAAACCAGATAACAAAAACTTTAAGTCGGAAAAAGGAAGGAGGAAGGAAAAAGTTTAATGTCGGAAGAGATACAATCTTTGTATATAAAAAAAGAAAAACATGGCTTCCGTGATTAAATTAAAAACCACTATACAACATTTAATTAATTGTGTAAACTGCATGACATTAATCCCTTTTTGATTAGTGTATCCTCAACAAGAAGGCGTCTAGCCCTTAGTTTTTTTGAGCGGACATAGTGTTGTCTCAATTTGCGTTGAAGCAATCATTTATTACTAATCTGGCACTTGCGTATTGTGTGAGACTTTTCTTTTTGTTATATGCTGGGTTAATGTTTTATTTCTAACTTATATTTTAAATTTTAGTCTAAAACTAGAAGTGAAAACTCGTAACTGGCTCTCTGATGACTAATCTGCTATATTTTTACCAACATTTGTAGCTGTAAGTTTTCCGAGAATAAATAAATAAAATTATGTATTGCATGGCTTAAGTCCGTGAGTGTTAATTTATGTGTATTACATAGTTTTTAGCGACTCACTGCTACCCGATATGCTCTACGAGGTCTTTGTGGTGCAGTTTCCATCACTACGTCTGTAAAGTATGTGTATTAGAAATAATATAGATAAAAAAATAGAAATACCTATCATACAATTACAACTGTGTACCATATATACCCGTATAATATTAGTATTTATATTTACATTGCGGTATATGCGAACGTGACCGACTCCAAATATTGTTTAAACTGCCCGATCCATCTGTAAAATTTATGTCTCTTTGCTACCCTTGCCTTTCTGTTTTACCAACTTTCCCTTTCAAGTTAAACCCCCAATTATCCCATCTAATTCCAACAGTGTGCGGTTAATTCCAATAGTCTATGAGAGTGTGATTTATACTACAGTCGGCAGAATATGGGTATTTAGAATGTTCTTTGTTCTTGTACATAGTTGTGAGTTTATGTGTTTAATTTAGTCCGATCTCATAAGACTAGGTAATCATTTTTTTTACTACCTCTGTGGCGCAGTGGTAGCGTGTGCGACTGCTGTGCTTGAGATCTCGGGTTCGATTGCCGGATCGGATCAAATGTTTGTATGACCTGAAAATATTTTTTTCTATATATAATATGTGTCTATTTACAAAAAAAAGTATATGTGTATATCAGTTGTCCAGTACATGTAATAAAAGCTCTGTTTAGTTTGCGACTAGATGGTGTTGTGTGTTAGACGGCCGAAATATTTATTATTATTATTTTCATTTAAGAGGTAGCTCAATATTGACTCAACATTATACTTTAGAAACATGTTTGAGAACATACTTATTCACCACCTAATTCATAAAGAACATGCTACATTCAAATTTATTGCTTCTAATAGAGCCAACTGGCGAAGATTGGAAAACTTTGAGGAACTTTTCGCTACTAGTTGATGAATGAGCATTACGTTCACAGAAATTTCTGCTTCAAATTCACCTTTATTTATATGCAGAAAAATAATGAATTATTTTAAAAAAACCGACCGCGTACATTTTTTTTTATAATATTGATGTACCTATTGTTGCTTTCCTAACTAAGGCGAATCTATTGACGTTTAGCTTCTAAGGCCTGCCAAAGAAATATACACACACACTCGAAAAACTTAACCCCACCTCCTTTCGCAGTCGGGTATTTAAGCGTATATTAGCAAAGAGGCTTTGTTCTTGTGATTGAATTTATTTTAAGAATATATTTTGATAAGCAAATTAAATGTCAAAATACCAATAATATTTACGATTATCTTCTTCCATTTTCGTCCAATAATATTTGGTATCTGCTCAATGGGTTTTTATTATTGAAAAGTGTTTTGATTGGTTTCTTTTATAGTTGGCCGCCTCCTGCCTCAGGCCTTGGGAACTAATTTGGTAAAACAAATTCTGAATTAGTTAATTAAAAAAAACTACTGAAAGGATGTTAATAAAGGGATAAAATAAAAATCTACGAAAGGATTCAACAAAAATTTTAAATGGAGATATTTTTTACTCAAATCTGGGTCAACCTTGTAGAATAACAAATTATTGAATTGACCTGACCATAAACAAATGTACTCTGAATTCTAAAATAGTCTACCATCCACAACATAATATGTAATATAAAGCTTTTAACTGCAAAGCCCTACCACATTTAAAATGGACAATTTACCTGGTACCTGGTACATTTACTAAATATTTGAAATTGAGTATGGATTTTGTTATTTAGTGCAGGTTATAACTTCTTTAATGATAATAATTGAGTCGCTGACATTGAATATAGTGGGTTATTTGATACGTAGCCTTATTATTATACCTACTTATATAAATTAAGAGTTAGTTTCTTTGTATGCGTTTTATTTTAAAAGATATAAATTTAATGTTAACCAACGAATAACAGTTTAGGATTGTGGCAAATAAAATGAAGCGTTAAAATGATTTTTTATCATTTGAAATGGTTACACATTCACTGACTTAAGAACCTCACTGTAAAACATACTTAGTTTACCCTTTTCACAAAAAAGTTAAAACTGCAATTAAAAAAACACAAATTTTTTCAAAACATTTACTCTAACCATAACAAATGAGTCTTTAAAACTTCAGTCCAAAGTCTAATTAGTTCACCAACAAACTTCGAACTGATCACAATGAGTTATATCAAATTAACTATTTTAGAAAAACAGAAGGTTTTAAGCTTCTGAAAAGACCAGTACATCAATCAGTAGCTTTGATTGATTACACAAAAGGCGTTTTTAATAGAGACCATTTTCCGCAAGCACTTTTTGAAATCGATTTCGTTGATAGATTAGGTCTGCCTAGGCTATAGCCAGAGGATACAGCTTTTGTATTACAGTAATATCGTAATCGATTACTCTTCATTCGAGACAAAGATATTGAGCCATACAATAATAGTTCTTACGTAGTAATTCAATCATATGGCAGAGAAAGATGGAAGAAATTTTTGCAGATATTGTGACTAGTGCCTGGATCACATTTACTTTTTTTTTGGTAAATTTTCTAGAATTTCTTAGATCATTTTATCGCCTCTGAAACTTCCTGAATAAAAAAAAATCATGAAAATCGTTGGAACTGCTTCCAAGATTTAGAGTATTTATATGTACAATTTTTTTCTGTGTAGAGCCTCGCTTCGGCATGGAGGGGCCAGCACGACCGGAGTGATACCATGGCCTCACAGAAAACTGGTGTGAAACAACGCTTGCGCTATGTTTCATCGAGAGAATACCGGAGAAGGATACCGGAAACCTATACGCCTCCTCCTCCCTCCATCCCCCTCCCCATCCCTCAAAGACCGGCAACGCACTTGTGACGCCCCTGATGTAGCGGCTGTCCATGGGCGGCGGTAATCGCCTACCCTCGATCCCATAAAAAAACAAGAATTGCTCGTTTAAAAGTATTAAATAGCTATTATTTTCTCCTAACAAGACACTTTACATGCTCAGGAACAAACATCTTTACAACCACGAGAACAGTTTTAAAAGACTTTGAGCAATAAAGCATGTCAATTCAAACCCTTTACAGGTAGTGGTTTGTGTTCAACACACAAAGACTACTACGTACCTATCTATTTATAATATAAGCTCACTTTTTTGATAACACGCATTTAATTGATCTAGTTAAACCTAATTAAGGATAACTTTATACTTTACCTCTCCAAAGGTTGTTGAGCATGAGATAATTACTGCAAAAGTCATGGGCGTTTATTGCGCTCAAATAAATAAACACAGACTTTAGCCTGAATTCAAAACTGTATTACATCATGAGAATAAAGTGCAAGATAGTCTCCCGTCAGCAATGCTTATTCAGAGAACTTTGAATCCATTCCAATATTTCATCAAAACAATATATTTCTACATAGATATTGAAAAGTTACTGAATATTGCACTTAAATATTTCTTTTTAAATTTCCAAAAGATGTTGATAT
Organism: Hyphantria cunea; assembly: GCA_003709505.1. Taxonomy (NCBI): domain Eukaryota; kingdom Metazoa; phylum Arthropoda; class Insecta; order Lepidoptera; family Erebidae; genus Hyphantria; species Hyphantria cunea. Next base: position 796,967 of record PKRV01000518.1, on the reverse strand, counting down.
AATTGGAGTTAGTCCAAACAATATTAATCCGAAATCTTTGTATGTTACGTAAGACATTATCATGCGATTATTGAGGTCGAATATTATGTGGATCTAAGAATTTGCATTCGGCATTCGATTATATCTCCAATTCCTGAAACGTTTGATAAACCAATATTTGCTGAATGTTTGTTAAATTGTTACAGTTATGTATTATTTAAATTCTGTCGAATAAGTTATCTTAATTCTAACAAATATGATAAATATGAATGTGAGTTTGTTTTTTTTCATTAAACTGAATAGAAATCCCTAAACTGGTTTTAAAAAGATGTCTCGCAAATGAAAAGCTGCTTTATTACTAGGGTCACAGACGCCATATTCTAATTAACATTGACTAAATTCAAGATATCTAAATATGGCATGAACATTCCTGCCATTGGCAACATGCAATCAAATAACTTTGAAAAAATGTAATATTTGTTACGGAAGTTTGTAAAGTAGCTGCATTATAGTTGTAAATAGAATATACATCGTATGTTACTGTCCGTTATGGTTGCTAGTTTTACACCCTTGAAATCATTAAAGATTTTAGATGTACTAAACACTTAAACACTTGTGGGCTTGTTAGATTGTTTTCATTTAAACAATGGTTGATAATAAATGATGGAGTAGATCGTTGATTTTAAATTGTTTAAATAAAAGCAATCTTAGCATCAAATAAATAAGGTTTTAAATAAATAGCGAGAGATTATATCTTTTTCAAATACGCACCGCAACGCACTTGTGGCTCCTGTGTTGTGGGTGTCCATGGGCGGCGGTAATGTGATGTTTTAATAGGTACGAATAAATACTAGGCTATAATAACTCGCGAATCCAAAGGTCGAATAAGTGAGATCTGTGGGGAAGTGCTTTCAAAAGTAAATTCCTGATTACCTGATTTCCCTTTTAATTTGTCTCTTTGGCAAATCATTGGCTAAAGATATCATTTCTAAACCAAATGTGTATGGTTTCATCCAAGCAGATTTGAGGTACATTATCTACGTAACGATGCTGAAAGCAGAGTGAACAGTGCATCCATTCGGGTCAATCGGGTTATTGGGGTTTCGAAACCTCTGAGATTAGTTTAACTAAGGATTAAATTGAAACCTTGGACTAATATATGCTTTAAAGTGATATCATAAAGTGCTAAATTAATTGCAAGATCTCTACTATGTCTTTTGTCTCTACTAAGTAGCTATGTACATGCAGTTGAAGTAACTTGACAATGTTTTCCAGTTTTCCTTGTTTAATTTTAATTGTATTTTATTACTATCTAAGTGTTTAAGGATTTCTGTAGGCAATAAAGTTTGTAAAATATAATAAATAAATACATATTAATATTATGGATTTGAAAGTAGCTCTGTGTATCTGTCTAATAGGTACGCTTTCATGGCTAAACTACCGCAATGGCTTCGATGAAATCTGTCATGAAGATAATTCCAACTTTGTAGAAGAAAATAAGCTATTATTTATCGCAGTAACTGATATACACACAAGCGGAGACGCGGACAAAGGCTAGTAAATAATTAAATTTTGTTTTAATAAAAGAGGTTATAATACCCATTTCATTCAATTTTCGAAGCTTTTGCTTAAATGGTTAAAATTACTACATATCCATTGTTGCCTAGGGCGCTTTATTTAGCTGAACTAATTAATTAACGCTTTTGTAGGCATTGTTAAACGATATTTGCTATTCACATCATGTAACCTTTTATGCGTTCACCGCACAATGCATGATTTGCAGTTTGCCTTTATTTTTAATATTAACAGAACTTATGTCCCAGACGATCAGGGGGGTAGAAATCTAAATGAATATAATTACTATTAAAATATAAATAAAATAATCCGGTAAAAAATAATCAAACACAGGCGTTTCTATTTTGAAGCCCAAATGGGCCATACGTATTACTCTGTTATGGCAGATAATGTATTCATATATGTGTGGAATTGTGAATGTTTTGTTTAAAATGTTCTGTATGCATGTTCGTCTAATAGCTTCAGTACACGTTGGCAGACACGATTGCTTCCGCATTGGTCTTTTTTTTTATTTTTACATTAACGACAACATTTTACACATGACAATAAATTGAATACTCGCCAAAGCCTGTTAAGCTTGTAGGCGAGATTAGATAAAGATGGACGCCGAGACGATCGCAGCCGTTGCAATATATTTGTTTAACGCTTTCTCTTAATATGTACTACTTTTATAACCTTGAAAATTTTCTTCATCTCTTAATTAAATTAAGATATTTATTTTATTCTAAAATCTTAACTAAATATATATTACTTTTTGTTAGTAGTTAGACAAGTTACTTACTTTGGTTTTGTTATGTTGCTCCTGTATAAGGTTCCGTATAACGGGTTCATTCTGTTAACAATCATAAAACGAAATATTTCTTTAATACGCGCGACACGACCGTCTACTCTGATGCGTAACTGTGAAGTGAACCCTGTTTGCAGCTAGCGTCAAATTTCTTTGATTTGTGCATGAAAAACCGACACTAATTAGATCGTCGGCAAATATTGGCCGCAAACGACAAATACAAAACGCCCCAGTATACGTTGGCCGAACGCACTCGCCGAGCGCCAACGACCAACGTGTACTGGAGCTATAAAATATTCAAGTGTGAAGGTTTCGCTCCAAAATCTCCCCTTACCAAAATGAAAGACTGTTTTATATAGGAAGAAGACGTCATGGGTATTCCCCTACGGTCTGCAGGCCTGTGTGGCTTTATGATTTAAAAAAAAATAACGATAAGAATATCAGTTGAAAGAAGCAAATGAAAACCTTAAAATTAAACAATGTGTTACTTTTAGTATCCTTCAGAGTTATAAGGTAACGTAACATAGGTACAGTCTTTTTTTTAAACTGAATAGGGGTTAAACGAGCAAACCTATCGCCTGGTGGTAAGCGATTGCCACCGTCCATGAACAACCGCAACACCAGATTCGTCATAAGTGCGTTTTCCGATCTTTTAAAAAGGAGTTCGCATTTTTAAATTTTGACAATATCTCAGTCATATAAATATGGCTGAGATAAAATTCAAAGAAAAAAAATCTGAAAAGAATCTCAACGCCAAATTAAAAAAGGTTAATATTGATCAATTAATTTTAGTATTTCTTCTACAACTATACCGGTCTCATGTTGTATATATCTACCCACATGATGTACTGTACATAAATAATACCAAAATATATCTAACCACATGATGTACTGAGTAAAATAACACGACCCAATACAACATTATTTACACAAAACACACCAAAATCGAACCACGTAGAAACGAGATATAATCGTGCTTAACACAAATGATGAACCCATGTCCAAAATACAATACACTCGTCTCCGAAATTCAGACTTTATTTCATAATATAATTGTATTATACTAGATGAGCCCCGCGGTGCTACTCGCGGTATAACTTCACCCGCAGGAAACGCCACGGGTCGAATCATTTTTTTTTTAATCTTTACCTTTCTTGAATCCTCTGGCATAGACACAATAAACCGGTTCAGCCGTTTAGGAGGAGTTTAGTGAAACAAATTCATTACCAATCTGCCTAGTAGGCTCCCGGAGCAGTCACACATAGAAATACATATAAAAGTGTTTCATACATTCAAATTATACATAGTTAATCTGTCGGTACCGAATGTAATTCGGAGAGCAATTATTACATCCTTATCAATTTGAAGATTTTTCTCAAAAAGACTAGAACATACACACGCATAGAATCTATCTATGTATAAAGATATAGAAAAAATACATACATGTTTTAAACTCCGCTACCTTTCAGACACCTTAACTGAATACTTATGGCTTTGGGGCCACCACGCGTCGGTGAATTCCCAAGCAAATCAAACAACCACTAAAGGGAATGGATCAGAGGGTTAACACATGAACATACCATCAATGTTTGATGACGATACGTTGAGATAAATTTAGATCATGAAAATTTTGTAGATTTAGGTTCCATTTCAATTATTATTCTGGACAAGTTGAGCTTTCGAATGTATTAATTTGTCATTCCATTCTAAATCTTACTAATGTTATACATGTAACAGTGTATGAGAATCCATGGATGTTTGTTACTATTTCGCGCAAACATCCGTTTAGAAGAAACGGATTTTCATGAAACTTTACAGTCATATATCTCATACATCAGAATAATACATATAGTACTTTTTACCGCGATACCTGGCAAACAAGCGGGTAGAGCTAGGGATAAAAGCTATTATAAATATATTTAGGATAACTATAAAATATTTCAGACATCTAACAATGAACTCCATCTAGCCCCAAACTAAAAAGAGCTAATACTATGAATACTAAAGAAGTGATATAAATACACGTATATATTTTTCTTAAATACATACATTAAGATCAGATCAGATCATAAAAAAATTAAGTCCGACCCAGGAATCGAACCCGAGACCTCAACCACAGCAGTCGCATACGCTACCACAGCGCCAACGAGGCAGTTGAAAGTATAAGATGTACAATCAGTTCAGGATAAGTTAAGGTAAACAGAAACTATTAAACAACCATAATTAGTCAACTGTATTTTGGTCCCTCATGTTGTTTAAGCCCAAAAGATGTATACAAGTTCCTATTTATTCCCTACTCACATTTTTCATTACCAATACGGGAGGATTGTAAATAAATTGGAATGGAATATTAGATAATAAAAAAAGCAATTATAGTACATTAGGATGCCTGTACCGTCTAACTAATATCCTTTCCAGAATGTAAACCATATTACAGAATAAAAAAGCCCTATAACTTACTCCGTATTTTAAGTTAATAACTTAGTAAAGGAGCACTACTTCCTTTCAGTGTTAAACCTCCCGTAAATAACGAGATATTCACTCTCAGAGCTAAGTGCACCGTGTCCCTAGATGTAATGATTCAGATGTCTATGAACAGCCACTCGCTGAGAGAATTTATTGCCGTAGAAAATGTTTGAACACACTTTGGTCGTATGAAAAGGGTTAATTTGAAAGTTAATTTAGTAAGAGCTAGATTTTGCCGGTTTGGGGACTTCTTTTGATTATAGTTCACTTTTCTAGCTTTTGCTGATTTCGTTTGCGCATAGGTGACTTTTCTATTAATAATATTTTCAAGACAGAAGGTATGCTATGTATATTTTGTAGGTATGTTTCATGAGAAATTGATTCATGCACGCCTTTGTGCACTACAAATTTTCAATTTCCATTATGTATCATATATACATTTTCGGTTTACTAGCTTTTAGGCCCTATCCCGTTTTATGAAGTACATTCGTTTTCTTTTTAATAGTTTGATAATTGTTCTGTCAACTTTCATCTTTAAAATGTATTCACTATATTTTTTGCTCATTTCTCTGCATTATGATATGTTACTGTTTCTATATGATCCCTAGTCTGATCAAGCACTGAACACATTACTTTTGACTATAAAAACTGTTGTAATTTTTTAATACTGATCAGTTACCCTAAATATCAGCAAGAATGTGACTGTTTTTATTTCTTATTTATAATACATATGTTTTAAATTTATATTGTCTTACATTTTCAGTATTTAAAAAGATAAAATTCAACAATTTTACCTCTTTGAAGTAATTGGTTTATCTTCTTACAAAAAACAAACCAATTGTGTTTTGTTAATCACTTAGAAATGTTGTTCTACTGAATAAAATGTTTTACAATGTTGGTTTCACTAAAGAAGTCAAAGAATACAAAGGGGAAAAAAGTATTGACCTTAGGGCCTATTGTTGCTATTCACGGGAATGAAAATTAGGTAAAATGGGAAAACAATGAAGGAAAAAACACTGAAGGATTGCCGGATAGCTGTGAGAAAACTGGAAAATCGTTCTTGTAAATTTAGACATTTTCTCCAATAAAATAAAGTGCAATTGAGGTCGTACCACACTAATTTTCTTAAAACATATTCACCTCTAAATGATCTGCTGCCTATGGTGTAACTATTTTTTCAGCGACGATAGACTCCTCTTCTTTTAAAGAAAAACAATAATCCAGGTACATAGTTATTTACCAGTTTATAGTTAGATGTTTAGATCAAAATATTTATTCACTATGTGCAAATGTACTTACTGTACGTACTGTATTGGAGGCTCAATGATGCTTCTGCATCTTTGGGCCTCCAGTATCGTACTCACCAACGAAACAACAGCACGAACTCTACTGTAATGTTAACATATTTCAATCTTATATGTTTAGTATCATAGGTACCCGTGTGTAATGTATGAGTGCATTATTAAAGATCTATGGGTAGATTTTGTAAGCTTATTAAGTTTATAATATAGTTTTAGATGTACTTTCAGTAAAAAGCTCAGTATTCAGTGGGTACACTAGCACAATGAGCGTATATACTCTACATATTCGAGTTTTAACTATACTTAAACTACTTATCAGATAAATTCGAACAAAACACATTAATAAAACGCATTCTTCCATTTGAAGCGTTGTTTTCAATGGATAAGGGGCTTCGTGGGGATCGGGGAGAGCAGTGATTGATGTGTACTCAGCCTATTGTCTACTGTGGTTTATGAAAAATTGTCCCCGGAAAGAGGTTATTGATTTGTACGTACATTGGCTTGATGTTTGCTTGTATTAAAGAAAGGGTTTGTTGGGGAAAAGAAACAATAAAGTTGATTTTTATTTATGCTTAGGTTGCGGAAACAGTCAGAACATTTTTTTTCTATTTCAAAGACATCTCCCCCATTAGGAATATACATCCTGTGTCGCTCTACACCATACAAACATTCTTAAAACGGCTGTAAATAACACCCAGACTCAGAATAACGATTTAAGCATTACACAAAGTGTTTTTTGAACCCACAACACTTAGCACAGTAGAAAATGGCAGTGCAGTCAAGATAGAATTATTGATCGATATTTTTTTCAATATGGAGAGGGCAACGTAGCGAACTAAACGTGTGAAACTAAACTAAACTATGAGCGAAGAAGAATTCCTGTTTTTGAGTTTCATTGTGCCTGAGCACGTGGATAACCTCACACCGATATATATAATATCTCAATGATTATAAATCTTTGTTATAATCTTTATAAATATAAACCAAAATTTGATCCAATTTGGTGCAGGCGATCGGAAGTTAGAATAAATGTAAATAAATAATAATAATATATTTAAATCTTTTATTTTGTGAAATTTTGTGAGAGTCATCTCACAAAATTTCTGACGATGATGCTCCTAAAACGACGCTTAGTCTCATTCGGCGCGTTCATACATTTCAGTGAACCATTTTTATTTATATAAATTAACAAAATAAAATTGGGGAAGTTAAAGAGTGTATAAACCAATACACAGCTTGGGAGAAGTGTATAAACCAATACACAGCTTGGGAATGCCAAATTCCTTTTGAGATACGAGACTTGAAAATCCTTTTGGAAATCGTAAACTTTATTAAAATGGACGAAGCCTGCTTGCGCTCAAATAATTTTGTGAATATCTTTCGGCAACACAATTTCTTGCCAATTAACTACCTTTTGCATAGTACCAGAGAATTAATCAATACAAATAATCCAACACTTTTCAGACGAACATCTTTAATTTTTTTTTTATGAAACTGAAGGCAAACGAGCAGATGTATCGGCTGATGGTAAGCGATTATCGCCGCTCATGGACACCAGAAACACCAAAAGCGTCACAAGTGCGTTGAAAGCGTTTGAGGGATGTCGAGAAGGATGGATGGGGAGAAGGATGGATGGAGGGGTTGGGGTATGGGCCTCCGGTATCCCCGGATGTGTTGACGGCCCGTGTGGGTTTCAACACGTAAAAAAATGAGCCTCCGGTATCGTTACTCACTGGCTGAAACACAGTAACACAGCAAGAGCTGTTTCACATCGATATTCTGTGAGGCCGTATCACTCCGGTCGAGCCGGCCCATTCGTGCCAAACCGTGGCTCGCCCACAGTCTAATCAATTTTTTTTTTAATCTGTGTGCGATTTTATGATAAGGAGTGTCTCTATCCCTTCTCATCCCGTGGGTATCGTATGACGTGAATAAGGGAGCAAATTACGGCGAGCAATATCAATGCAAACTTGGAATAAACCGCTAGAGTAGTATAGTTTCATTTTCTAAGGAGAAGAGAGGCAGTGGACTATTAAACGCTTAGGATATATTTTTTTATATACAAGGTTTCTTGTTCCAAAAATAATTCTGACCAAACCAGATTTTTGTAGCTTAGATTATCCATACGTACGTACAGTAAAGTTCTTTATTTGGCAACCCCTTTGTGTGATGAAAATTACACGCTAGAACGGCCGCTTTGAAAAACAAATAAATTATCCCTGTATAATACTTGTTTGTGACCAGCTTTTTATGTTTCCTGTATATGCTCAATTTAGACCGTGTTGCAGAGCAATAACATGGGTATAATTTGAGTACTAGATATTGATTTTACTGCAATAAATACGAATTAAATTACTTAAAATCAAGATTTTGTATTGTTTTTGTAGTGTACGGTGCATACGGCTATATATGTTACATATAGGTACTTGACTAGGAACAGTAAACACCTGCCACCAGAAACAGAGGTGCGTTGACTCTAAGAACTTTCCTTCTTCTCCTGAATGAAGAGAAGAGGAGAGAGGTTGGACTCGGGTAAACTTTCTCACTCGGTAAAATCAAAGAAAGAATTTTTTAACACTGATTTTCTGTAAAGCCCTTGATGAACTATACTCTCGTCAAACTGCCACATTAATACATATTATTTTTAAAATTATTATTAAATTTGGTTGCCAAATAGCAAAGAAATAATTATCCCCTCTTTTAAAGTTCAATTTTGTAAAAGCAAGAAAGATGAACACGTACTAAATACTTAGTAAAAAAACTGGTTTTTCTTTGTTACAATATTTATAGCAAGATTAAGTACGAGGGCGGTTCAAATATGATAGAGCCAAATATTCTAACACGTTTATTTATTATCGAAAACTATCGTGTTTTGTGACCATCTTTGAATCATCCCATTGAATACTTTGGTCCTTTTAAACATAATAGATGGAAACCACAAGAGACCTAAACCAGAACCTTGTAAATGTGTTTTGGGTCCTCAATGAGGGAACGACGTGAAAACCCACTTGTCACTTCGTCGGCAAAACGAAATCTAAACCGAGAGATCAGTAAGCTTATACAACAGAACCTCCGATACTCTAACACTTTTTTGATTGAAAGAGCGCTCGAGCAGAATCGGGGGTCAAAAGACCCCTGTTCATACAATCTCTTAGAAGAAGCAACCTGATGAAGTTGACCACGGCAAGTGCAAAAGTCATTGATTCCAAGCCGGCCGTGCTTTCAGAATCTTCATCCCTGAGAATCTGAACCACATTTTCAAGGTTTTGGTTTACGACTCTTGTGGTTTTCACGGCAATGGCATGGCACTATATACTTAGTCTTGCCATAAATATTGTTACAGAGAAAAACAAAAATGTTTACTTAGTATAGAAAATAGTTATCTCAAATTTCTCAAATTCCTATTTTATGTTCCTATCATCGATATAAACCTTCAGAGGGCACAGACCTAGATTTGATTGATACATTACTGATATATTTTAATTATTACCTACACTATCTGATAACATAATCTTGCCCCATTCATCAGATTATAGTATGTGATAACTACTATCAGTGTTAATAACTGTGAGCAAAACCTATCTAGAGCTTTCGTCATTGATAATATTCAAAATTCTATTCAAATATTTACAGCTGCTTAACGATACTTTCAATTAAGTTTTCCGTTAGATTTATACAAGTAGAGCTAGCGGTTTCCCGCGTGTATTTTTCTGTTTATAAGTTTGAAAATAACCAACTTCAGACCGACCGTTTTGACCGTTCGTTTCTTATTTAATCCCATTATGAATTCAATTTCCGAACATATTTTCTTGCCGCCGAATTTTCCAGCTTGTCGCCCCAAAGGTTAAGACTCTACTTTAATGAATCCGTCAGTCAGGGCAAGCAATTTTGTAGGGGTTAAAGATGTGGTAGGAAATGTCCGTGTGGTAACATGAGAGGCGACTAAGGAGCAAATTACGCAGGATAAAATCACTGCCAAAAGAATTAAAAATTGAAACAGACCCTAAATCAAATCGTATATCCAGTGTGGTATAATAAGCCACAAAGTCATTGTTAAGGAGAGACATGCGTCTTACAGTTGACTGTTAAAGACTGCTGATGAAGAGACACAGACAACAGCTGGGGTCTACTAGTATAAAATAAATAAGTAAAACCGAACACGTAATCTAAAATGCCAACATCTCGTCACGTCGAACGTGCTTACTTTATAGACATCCACAGACTAGATGAAAGTGATAAAGGTCCTGGTAACAAAAATCACTCGTGCGCGGATACTTTCAGGGTTTTGATGTGAATACGTTACTTCAGACAATCCGTAGTAAAGCTTTCGTTTATTTTATCCCCGCAATATAATTTATTAACAAAACGGTATAATATTTATTGCAACCTACAAGATCTTCTTTTAATCCTTATAGTTCTCCGGCTTCTAGATAACAAATAATCAGATATATTTCCGAACTTACCCCAACAAATATTATACTAGAAATATATAATATTTAGTAAGAAAACAATTACAACATCCTATATTTTCTGAGTACAATCAGAAAGACTAAGCGCTTGCGATATTCATTAATAACTATGATAATGAAAACGAACACATTTCTTATGACCAAATAAACTACATTGTCTGGCCATAAATATTGTTAGAAATATATTTTTTTTATTATACGCGACATTTATTATTAATACAGTGTGTTAGTTTAATACATTTATTTAAATTAAATAAAAATATATAAAACTTATTCGAAGTGATATATTGTTGCTCCCGTTGGCTGCAATACAGTCCTTTAAACGTTAAGGTTAACCAAAACGTTATACTCGTAGTATTGTAGTAGTGTAGTAATAGCAGCGTGCACTCTTTCTATGGGAAACTTCTTTACTGCCAATCATATGAATTGTTTTAACGACTACAAATTAGCATAGCGTTTAGAGGAAACCTCTCCCTCTAAAATTGACCATAAACCATAATACAGTAGATTGAAATCAGGACTAGATGAAGACCAGTCTTCAGCTCTGATGAAGTCCGTAACGTTCGTTTCCAACCAAGATTAGGTGGATCGAGCTTTATGATCTGGCGCCGAGTCTTGTTGAAAGAATTATTCTTAGTTATTGAACATGCTATTGTTAAGAAGCTTAACTACCTTCTCAAGATTGGTATCATGATATACTCGCGCCGATGTTTCAAAAACGTGGACGGCCAGATTTTTCTGTCACAAACAGAGGAAATTTAATTGTACCTATCAACAGCCCGGTACACAAACATTTGCATTACTTGGCTCCGTATCTACTTTATATAATGAAATCACACCGGTTCTCTTTGTCACGCCACTCCATTAGCCGTGGGAGAGCCACGCTTCGGCATGCATGGGCCGGCTCGACCGGAGTGATACCACGGCCTCACAGAAAACCGGTGTGAAACAGCGCTTACGCTGTGTTTCATCGAGTGAGTGAGGATACCGGAGGCCCATACCCCAATCCAACGCCCCCTATCCCCCTCACCATCCCCCTTCCCCCAGGCCGCCATAGTGTGGGTCACCATGCTGCATTGTTCTTTATCGCATTGAGGATGGTGACCACCACTCTTGGATTCTGCTTATGCTTTCCATCAGGCAGGGAAGAGTCATTTTGGCAGCTTAAACATAAAAANAAAAAAAAAAAGTATAGTATCACAAAATAGTTTTCAATATAATGGCGTGACAATGACCAATCGTATAAAAAGACAGATTCCAAATTCAAAATTAATATTTTGTTTATTTAAAAATGTAACAGTAGTTATGGCCAGACTGAGTATAATTATCTATTCTAATACAAATTACAACGCTGATGAGTTTGTTTGTAAGGTTGGTTGAATGCGCTAATCTCAGGAAGTGCTTGTCCGATTTGAAAATTTCTTTCATTGTTAAATAGCCCAGTCATCGAGAAAAGCCATAGTCTATATATCAACGACTAAAAGAAGCAGAGTATCAGTGAAATGTTTTGCTAAAAGCAGGGGGAAATTGTTCCTTTTGAGAAAGGATTTGATGTTTTTAAAAAGTATCTATTTATCAGGCTTTAATGTCAGCTAATGTTTTCAGTAAAGTATGTAAGAATATTTAGAAATGTATATAGGCATGTGCCCGATTGTCGACAGTAGTCAGCAAACCATAATTGTATAATATGTTTCGGATTTCCCTTTTAAGCTTATAAGGGGACTTCTATACGACGTATGTGTAAAAACATACCGGGCAAAACAGATACACACTATAGCGCCGTCGAATTATAGAGTAACGAAGAAAACGAAGAAACTACCAATCCTGAAACGCGCAATAGACGTTCTCACGTCGATTAGCATATATTCAACTTTCCAAATATCTATTTTTGGGCAGTGGCCCGCCAGGCATGATCACCTCGTCTGATACGAGGATCCTCCCCTTGTGTTGGAGGGACATGTGACCCGTTCCTCCATAAAGGCATTTGTTCATTTTCACTTCATATTGTATTCCGCTTGCTAAGGAGAATAATAGAAATAATTGCCAACTCCTCATTGTTTTTTTTATTTTGTTTTGTTCTAATTAATTTTTTTGCTGGTTCCGAAACCGTTTATTTTTTTCTAGGACTTCTCGAGTATCATAGCTCGGTGTCTTCGTGGGTCACTGTTTTTCATCTTGTTTTGGAATTAGAGTGGTGGGTTTCTGGGTAGGGGTAGCCCCTTTAAAAAAAAGGTTTATTAAAAGACATCTGCTTTTTCTAATTGAATATAGATAGAAAAATAAGTTTGTCTGTTTGTCATGCTAATATACCTTTACGAATCACCATAACATTTACATATATGCGTTATTAGTGAATAATAAAAAGGATAAAGAGTACGTGTAGTATAAAAAATCTGTTTTCAAGGTAAAATGATTGTGGTGTTGCGTTGAGTCCCTGAGATCTCTTTTGCCTCTTATGTTTAATACATTCCATATAATTCTATTGTTGTACTACCCAAAAATCTTTCTAAAGTACGTCATCCACAACTACTGCGAAAGGTTTCCCTTGTTGGAATAAAAATAGAATAATACGTGGGCTGTTCTAAAAATAGTGAAATGAAAAATAGTTATTATAAAAAAAAAATACAGTTTTTTTAAAATATACTCCTACAACCCCAATGCTCTTATGCATTGAGGTGAACCAGCTTGTGATTTTTATATATATATATATATATATATATATATATATATATATATATATATATATATATATATATATATGGTTGAATTGGGATACCTCCTTTTTTGAAGTTTGTTAAAAAATAACAGGGATTTCCTTTATTTCGAAAAAAAATTAATTTTGCGAAAATATATTGGTATACAGCTCAAAGCTACAATTGATGAAGTGCAGGCAATTACTGTCTAGAATAATACAGAAAAATATCGCTGTTTGTACTAGAATATTATTATTATTAATTTAGAGATAGATTTCTGATATCGTATTTCTTCTCCGGGGGGCAGTGTTCAATGTTTAAAAGAAAATAATTATATACATAGATTTATTTGAATACATGTGGTATTATCAAATATTCGTCATTTGTAAATGTAAATGTATGTAAATATCACAAGTACTACTGACGAATAGCTGTTTAACAATTAATTTCTAATAATCCCTAAGAGTGTTGTGTTTTCATGAAATTTATTCGGATTATTTGCTTCGGTGATTCTGTACACAAACACAAAATACATTTATGACGGGAATCCGGATAGTTTAACATAAAACCTCAGTTTGTGTAAAACATCAACAATCTAAATTGTGCCGAATTTCTATTTACTTATAATTGAGATTTCTTTGTTATGGAATTTGTATATGTTAGTGTGACGTGGGTAGTTATAAAAAGATACAGGGCTTAAAGTATTTGACATGGATGAAATTATGTAATAATATTGGCCACAGTACATTCACACTTACAGATCTGAAGGAGCGACAGAATAGATTATATTATTTAAAACCATCAAACCCTTTCCTGCTGACATAACTATTACAAACTAAATTATGGAAGGACATTGCATATATCTTGAGTGCATCGAAAATTAATTCCACAACAATCTCAACCGGTCTGCAGAAAATCCCCACCCCGATCATATTTCTGCTTCCACTACGCTGGACATTCTGCCCGTACAGATCGCCGTATCGACCGTCCGCCCATTACAGTTGTGGCACTCAGGCACTCCTTTGCCCTACTAAAAACATCTTTTAATATTAAATTTGATCCCTTACCTGTTTAGTAACCATTCCCTTAACCTGTATAAAAATTCATGTTTACTATTGATATCTTCACTTGAGAGCAATGAATCCAGGTTGTACATAAAGTACACCCAGACTTAGAACAACGAATTATGGATCACACTAAGTGTTATCCCATGTAGGATTTGAACCCACAACACTTGGCGCAGTAGGAAGTGGTGTGGCGACCACTGAAACCGCTAGGCCAACCGTGCAGTCGAATATATATTAACTACGTGGAGTTTCTAGCATGCAGTCCGAATCTCGACTCGCTTGAGCATACTTCTGATGATAGTGCATGATGCTTGACACAGCCTCTCGTTGATCAACTGAGAGTACAAAATTATTCTCGTGAAGAAATAAACTTATATGTATATTAATTGATTTTAAGGTGCAAATAATAAACGATGGAACACAATTCATTTCCTATGTTGGTGCGGTAGTGGGCACAGCAAATGTCGTCTGGTTGACCAAAAGACTGCCAACGCGAGGAATGCAAATATTGACTATGCCCAACAGCTCGGGAGAGTCAATTTGACCATGTATCTTGCTTGCCCTATATACTATTGCACCATAACATGTAGCTGATGAACTAAGTATTTTGTAAAACAGTGATCTTACCATATCTCTTTTCATATTCACAAAAGGAAAACTTATTACGTATTAATCCATCATAAATATCGCGTGATTCTAAAAGAATATACATTATATTAATGTAATTCCAAAGGACCCTTTGCTACGAATATTTAACAACATTCTATAAGAACGTTGTTAAATATTCATTCAAACAGGATAACAAGAAATAATGGTAAAGGACTATTAAGAATTAACAACAGTGTATCTGAACTCCTTGAATTATATTACAATTTTTGTATATTTGATTGGGCTGTTATTCATATTGGATGGATTTTTTTACCTAGATTATTTATATTCTAAAAATCGTTTCTGAAAGAGAAAAATATAGATAACTGTTTGATTCGTATGAAGGACTATACCCGCCCACATGCCTACCACTGTAACTCCTGTTCACCCGGATCAACAGCAATCACCCACGAAAACACCGAGTTATGACACTCGGGAAGTTCCAGGAAAATTTTGCTATCTTGGAACCCGCAACGAAATTAATCAGAAAAAAACTGGAGGAGTTATAAATATGATCCTTATATATAAGAACTCATGAATAACACAAAACTTTATGCTTTTGGACACATAAATATAAAAATGAATATAAATTTCAGCCAGTGAAACGGCGAACAAGTACTTTTTTTTCGTAAATTTTCTTTAAATTTCTGAAAAACTTGTTTTAGTAATTATGCTCGTCTCGGTTACCCACAGGAAGTGTACAGCCAAATACAAAAAAAAACTTTTATTTAATTAATTTAATAATGTTCTGTACAAACCTTCTAACAATAACGAACACATTAAAAAAAGAATTATCCAATTTGGTGCAGTCGATCGAAAGTTATGCGCGTACATACATTTTTGTGATTCATTTTTATTTAAATAGAAGATAGATAGATGAGCCACAAGGAAATGTCAAGTACAGAGGCGAGTACAAAGTGAAAAGAGGATATCAGAGGAACGTAAGGGTCACTATAAGTCATGCGTATTTAAGAACCGTTAGAGGAATGAGGAGAGGCTGGTGGATATGTGATCGAAGAATAATGTGGACATAGAAATATGCAGTAAAATATATTGTACATTTTGGCTTTAGTAAAAAACTTCTTAAAATAACAAAAAAAAACCTTAGCTACATCTATCCGTTTTTGCCGGTCTTGTATTATTGCGAATGAAATCTAAGAGAGATTTTAACAAGTAACAAATTGCTTAAAATAAAAAAGCCGACTGCGTCAATATCTAACATTTTTATTACATTCATTTAAAAACTGAAAAGATAGAAAGAACTGAAAAAAAAAAATTACTTTGCTTTTTTATATACCCTGTGTCACTCTCACGACTAAGACGAATCTATTGACACCACTCACATTAAAATACGGCAAGTCGTTTAGGCTCTAGGGTGTGCAAAAACATATACATACATATACTCGAAAAATATAATCCTCCTTCTTTCGCAATTAGGTAAAAATGAAGGTTTTTCAAAACCCCAGTAGCTGTTGCTCCACTATTGAGTTGATGAAGCGAAAACTTTAATACCTGAATCTATCTGTCTCACAGTAACATTTTTTATTATTCTATATTGCAACCTGCATATCCCTGATTTCTAAACTAGCGTGAGCTGTATTTCGGGAATCAGTACCTTTCCAAAAATCAATGTTCTTATCTATACATATATGTATACTAAATAAATAAAATTGGAGTGTATTTGTTAGATTAAAATAACCGCTTTTTACTAAATACATAAGTATGTATGCACGGTACATGAACCAAAATAACGCATACTTTTTTTACCTAGTTTCATCCCGTGGCGTTACCTGGAGTTACCGTTGCCCCGCGGTGTTACGGATAACACCGCGGGGCTCAGCCAGCCCTGCGGCGTTTACTATATATTTTTACAATTATCCAGTGTAATATACAAAGAAAAGTCGAAACATTTGCATGATAGATTTTATTTAGGACGGATAACATAACATGTAAACTACTACAAAAGTTAAAATTTACAAAGTACAAACAAAAAAAGATTTATCCTAATTATTCTTCACGTGAATCTCATTGCTCCCCCATTCAAGTATAGCAGTTACCATTTTAAACGTATGAAAAATGCAAGGAATAAATCGTGAAGCTAGCGAGTTTTTTTATATCGAATACTAGCGTTTGTATGCGGCTCCGCTTGCGGGTATCTCTTAAAATAGACCTATGTTCTTCCTCAGGAATCAAATTATCTCCTTTCCAAATTCAAAGTTGATTATACTTTGATTGAATACTTGTGACGGCTCTGGTGTTGCTGCTGTCCATTGGCGGCGATAATTGCTTACCATCAGGCGATAACTCTGTTTATTTACCCCCTATAAAATAAAAAACCATTTCAAGCTTTAATGTTTTGTATAAAAACGTCTTAAAAAATTCTTGTTAATGAGTACTCTTACTAAAATAATGCTTTTTGTCCAATTTATTTTTCTATATCCCTTGGACTTTTATTTCGCGTGGCTAACTGCCAAGCACATGTATTTTTCCTAAATTCCATTTGTCCTATTAGAAGCCTGCTACCATAATTTAACTTGTAGGACAAAAGTTACCGGTCTGCTAAAACAATGCCAATCAGGGATGGTAAAAACAATTATAAATCACTTCGTAAAGGCCTTGAAGTAGGGTCTTAGGCTTTATATGAATTTCTGAATGAAGCGAACAATAATTGCAGAACAAAGCTCGCTTATCCAGGTACTAGAAGTTTTATACAATACACAAAATCATGCCTATCGCAGTCCACTGCTGGACATAGGCCTCTCCAATTTCACGCCACTTAGTTCGATCTATGGCTTCTCGCATCCAGCTCATGCCAGCCGTCCTGCGCAAATCTTCGCTCCACCTGGCTTGTGGACGTCCTACACAACGTTTGCCAAGACGCGGTCTCTACTCAAGAACTCGTTTACTCCAACGGTTATCGGTTCTTCGGCAAATGTGGCCAGCCCACTGCCACTTCAGCTTGCTAATCCTGTGGGCTACGTCGATGACCCTGGTTCTTTGTCGGATCACCTCGTTTCTAATGCGATCCCTTAGAGAAACGCCGAGCATAGACCTCTCCATAGCACGCTGAGCGACTTTGAACTTATGGACTAGTCGAACCGTATACACAAAAACTTTAACTAAAATGTTAGAGAACACATATATTGCGCTGGTACGCTTGAATAGACATTATTCAGGCCCTGTTTCACGGGTTGATGGGTTGACACAATATATGTATAAGATAGTCTAATTATTTTTAAAAAAGCTATACAAATCTTATATGGAATTGGAGAAACCGGCGCTTTGAAAAGTAGTAGTAGGAGAGCCATGCTTCGACATGCATGGGCTGGCTCGACCGGAGTGATACAACGGCCTCATAGAAAACCGGTGTGAAACAGTGCCTGCGCTGTGTTTCATCGAGTGAGTGAGGATGACGGAGGCACATAATCCTACCCTTCCTCTCATCCCTCTTCCCATCCCCATGGTCAGCAAGGAACTTGTGACGCCTCTGGTGTTGCGAGGTCCATGGGCGGCGGTAATCGCTTACCATCCAGTGATACGTCTGCTTGTTTACCAACTATTACATAAAAAAGGTAGCTATAAATATATAAACAAATATTCCTGATATCCAACACACAACGCCATCTAGTCCCAAACTAAGCATAGTTTGTATTATGGGTACTAGGCAACTGATATAAATACATATATACTTTTTTGTAAATACATAAATATCATACATAAAACACCCCAACTCGTAAACAAGTATTTGCAGATCATACAAACATTTGATCCGACCCGGGAATCGAACCTGAGACCTCAAGAACAGCAGTCGCATACGCTACCGCTGCGCCACCAAGGCAGTTATTTAAGTACTAGCCTCATACATGCATGCTGACCGTGGGAGAGATGGATGGGCAGCGGCAATCGCTTACCATCAGGTGATACGTCTGCTTGATTGCCACCTATTCCATAAAAAACGCTCACTCACATGGTAGCTGTAAAAAAATATACACATACACATACATGCACACGCACGCACTTACGCACACACACACGCATTCACATGCACGCACTCACGAACGCACACACACACATCCATGTGGCCTGTAAGAGACTGCCTTCGGGAGGTTAGGCTGCCACCTGTACCTCTTAGCTATAACTTACCTTAGTAATTAGCATAGTGTACAATAAAGCGATTGCTATTATACTCCAAAAACATATCTCTCCTTCTAACACGGTGCTGTTATCGAAATCAAAACTTTTGAAAGTTTAGGGTTATACTATGTACATATGTGCTTCACAATATTTTGTACTCAATTTTGGCCAGTATTTTTTTTCAAAGCAATGTTTTTCTACCTTAAATATATCATACTTGCATTTTCCTGCAGCTCCGTCCGCGTGTATGTCAGATAAAACAGTAAAAAGTAACCTGTGTCCTTACTCAAGAATCTAAGTATCTTAATGGCAATATTCATTGAATCGGTGCATTGGTTTAGCCTTCAAAGCGAGTACTGCGTAACAGAGAGACAGACTGCGTTAATTTATAATTTACAATTTTAGTGGATATTGATTTGCATTTGCTTTATGAATCGCTGGGACACGTGAGTAGACTTCAAGAAGACTATAAATATAAAAAGAAGTATTTTTTTTTGTGTATATGTATGTATCATCTTTCTATTGTTCTACTGATTTAAGTTAAAGTTCGTATTTTCTGAGTAACTAAAGTCCACTTGAAATTCACTTTCAATCGGCAAACTTATAAGCCCAGAAAATCTCATAAGGTTGTTAAATCTTCTTCGAATATTAGTCCTGTTGTTAGCCCTGATGTAGCAAATTTCGGCTATAAATTCATTTGAAATTAATGAGATTACTTAGTAACACTTAATATATTCAAACATAAACAATTTACGATCTCCTAGTTTGCTTTTTCATCCGCCATCTTAGTTTTATTTACGAAATAATTATGATTCAAGTTCATTTTATGCTAAATATTCTCTTTCAGTTTATTCTCAGCAATAATTAATTTAATATATTATGTTACGAATATAATTTTTACAAAAAAAAAATGATAAGGCCACTCATTGTTTCTGAAAATTAATTAATTTTCTTAAACTATAGCACTATTAGTTTAGTTCTTACCATACCTGCTCACTTTTCATAAAAGTTTGATATTAGTTTTAACAAGTTATTTATTAACAGTGCAAGAGTTCCGTCTTTTTTTATTAAACATCAGTCTGCTTTAATAACTCTACTCCGCCTAATGGAAAGTATGAGCGAATCCAAGAGTAGAGGTCATGGTCATAGCTAATGCAGACGATACAACAGCGCAGCATGGTGACCCACACTAGGGCGGTCTATTGAGATGCTTCTGTATCATTGAGCCTTATCATTGTCTGAACTCAAAGAGGTTTGTCAAGGCAGTAGAGCCACGCAGATTTCAGCACGAACGGCTCGACCAGGACGGTACTGCCCTCGGGGCCTGGTGGTCACCATACTTATTGCGAATTCAGACAATATAAAATGGTGACTCACACTATAGTGGTCTAGTGACTTGCCTTTTCATGTCCCGCTTTAAAGACTAGGGCCAGGTAGTAAGCCCCCGCTGTTTTCAGCACGAACGGGCCGACTTGACCAGGGCGGAACTACTCACGCACAGAAAATGAACATAAAATGACAGCGTTCGTATTGTCGTGTTTCTTTGGTGAGTGCGAGACCGAAGGCACAATCATGCAGAAGCATCACTAAGCCGCTATGATGTGTGTCAACAGGCTGAATTGTTGCATTGCCTGAGTTCGTGACCAGCACTCTTGGATTCTGCTTATGCTTTCCATCAGATGGAGCAGAGCCATTTTGGCAGGGCCATATAAAAAAAGAATCTGTAAAACAACTTAGTGGATCGAATTGCTCCACTAATATGCTGGAAGTGCATATAAGCTATTTTTTGTTCTAAAACTTAAGTGAGAACTTAACCTCAGTGGTCAAAAGCTAGAACACAATATAAACGTAATAATATACTAATATCTAATTATCTTTATCTAGTATTAGAATCTGTGATTAAATCGCAATCGAACTATTATTTCAATTAAGATAAAATGTTTTGATAAGAGAAATTTCATTGATACCTGAAACGTACATAATTAATTATTTTTTAAATTGTATATTGTTTTTCATTACTCAAACTGTATTGTGACTATTCTAAACATTGTACTTACATTTGGAATGCGAGAATTAAATAAACTAGTATGATTATTTTAAATTTCATGCTTCAAAGACCTTGGAGTTTATACAAAATAAAAATAATTGAAAGTCTATATATTCGCACATCAAGTAAAAACTTTGTACCCATTTTCACGAAAATTATGCGAATTGAGGAGTATGAAATTCGGCACAACTATCCGGCAAATTAATGTTCAAGGGAAGAAGCGAAGAAATAAAAAATGTTGTTGAATTTCTTCAATTGAAGGCTTTAAGTTTATTGCATAATATTTGCATAAAATTTTCATCAATAATTATTAGATATATTACAATTAAATCAGCTATGAAGGTTTAATTTTATTTTAAACTGAAAAATAACAAAAAACTATATAGTAAAATGAAAATAACTTACCTTTAAAACTTCAAAACACACAGAAATTCACAATCACAAAACTACACGAACTCAAGATTCAAAAACAAACTTGTTCAATGGAAAACACGAACTTTCGTTGGGCGGGTTGTTAGGGCGGCGCGCCCTACCCTCGCGACAGCTGGCTACGACTGAAGGCTCTACGTACACGCACACGCGCACTCACCAACACATACATTTGTTTACAGAGCACTGAATAAGCTTACAAACTCTTTACATCTGAAAAGTGAAGTTTCTGCACATTTGTGCAACTCCTCAAAGAAGTAGTCAAGTGCTTGATCGTTCTGCATTTCCTTTCATTTTCATTTTAATATTATGAAGTAGTAAGCTTCTTGAAATTATATGCGGTTGTGATTTTTTTTGGAAACTATTAATAGCTAGTTTCATGGATGTGCCCAGGTTATGGTTCAGGGGAAAATCAGTTCTTTTTAAAGTACCTAGCCAAATAAGTGAACATAAAAAAAGATTTTAAAAATAAATTATTTAAATCATGAATATCTATTTTCAACAAAATAAAATTGATTGTTGTTTCTGAAGAATACTTTTATTAGACTGTGCTAATTAGATTTGACTATTACAAATACAACTTCAAAGTGGTTTATATTATGTCCGGACTAATCTTAAAATATCTTAGTCCTTTTTTTATATTCCGTCAAAGCTGGAACAATCTTTTCGTGAGTTTACCCCTACGGCCTCATCAGCGTCTAGGCACAGCACACTGCACCTACGGTCCATGTAAGCAGAGCATATCTCTCCCGTCTACGCAGCAGCCAGCCACTACGTAGCAACCACCCTGACTCACTGGGCACCTCACCGTAGAACTGCGCACCGCATGTGATTCCGACTCACTGGGATCAGTGGACTTCAGCCCCAACTTACTGGGACTAGCGGCATTCAGTTCTGACTCACTGGAACTTGCGACACTCAGTTCCGACTTACTGGAACTACTCACTCCTGGTACTGGCAAGCTCCACAACAGAGCACAGACAGCTGACTCATCCAGATATCGACATCCGGTCTTAGTACTGGAGGGGAGTGATGTGGCGACTTGCTCATACAGCGTCAACATAAAACACACTACAACGCCATCTACCGAAGATACACTCAACTACGGAGTAATGTAGTGTACCAAGAAGCTACCAATCCTGCATCGCGCAATAAATGTTCTCGCGTCGATTAACATGTATACAACTTCCCAACATCAATCGTAGGGCCGTAGCCCGCCAAGCATGATCACCTCGCCTGGTCGGAGGATCCTCCCTTTGTGTTGGAGGGACATGACACCCGTTCCTCCACAGGTTCAATATTCCGCATCTTTGATGGTCAACGAGAACTTTCTCGATCGTTGATATCGATAATCTTTCTTCGTAACAATATTAATTCAGTGTAGTAGCACTTCTCCGCAACTCCATTTGTTTATATAAGTACTAATTCTTCAATACATTTAGCATTGTTGGGTGTTAAGATTTAGTTTCGCTTGGACGATAGGAACTTCAACTAAAAATAGTATTGTCAGCTGATGATTGTTGATTGATTGTTTAATATTTTAACATATGGTTTAATAGATGATCAAACATGCATAATTTTGACGTCCTTAAAAATCTCTCGTAAGGTTAAACGCATTCAGCATTACTTCTACCAAAGTTAATTTTTCAGATCCATCAATTACCTTTACTAGTTATTGCTTGATAATAAACACCCTTCCTAATATCGTTAGTTACTTTGAGAAGAGCTGTGGTTATGCTGTGACCGCGTCTAAGCCCATATTGAAAAGGGCTAATTAGATTATGCCCGTAAACTAACTGTGAGAGCTATTATGAATAAAAGCCTCTAGAACTTTGAAAAGAAAGGAAGTAAGGAAATAGGTTGGCACGGTTCAGACAGCGAGGGGTTGATTTTTTTGGGTAGAGGGATAATCAAGACCCTACGCCAAAGTGAGGGAAAAGTTCCAGAGTCAAGTGAAAAATTGATAACATGAGATATTGCAGGTAGTACGTGATCCAGAATCCATCAATCAATGGATTAGTGGATGATGATGATTACAATTGTACATTCATATCACACTGAAATATCCGTTTGGCAGGAATATATGTACGAGAAAAAACAGTTACACCATTTGAATAAATTCTATTTATTTTTAAAGTTATTGTATCAGGGAGGTAAACAGGCTCTCGAGTGTTGGTGGTATGTAGTTCTGTCTAAGCCACAAAATAATTAGTCTTTACAAGGTCGCGGTCAATAGTTGAATTAAATTCACCATGAATCATGACAGTTGCGTTCTGAATTATCAAATCGCGTGTAAGTGATTACATAAAAACAAGTAATGATTTGGATTTAGGTTAAATATATTAAATGGATATTCCACTGTATTATTATGGTAATTAATGTAATAGCTGAAAAGGTATCATCACTTTAGGTAAATGAATCAACGCATCTAAAAAAAGATACGGCATAAAAAAATAGTCAACGCTAATCGCATTAAATAAACCTATCACTGCTGAAAAAAGGTGACCACTCTCAATGAACACCGTCTATTCCAGTTTGAATAGACCACACCCATCCGCTGCCAGCCACTTTCTTCGTCGGTCCATTGTGTCGCAGGGCATCCTACACTACTTACGACAACTGTTTAGACAACACGAGCAAAGAATATTTTGATTAAATTAAAATTTTGTATGTATTTTTTTAGTTAGAATTCTAAAATTTATTTGCACATATAGATATGGAACAGCAAACAGAAACTCTTCAAAGGGTAGTAATAATTCTAAGTCTCTCTCTCTAAAGTGGAATTAGCG
Organism: Hyphantria cunea; assembly: GCA_003709505.1. NCBI lineage: Eukaryota > Metazoa > Arthropoda > Insecta > Lepidoptera > Erebidae > Hyphantria > Hyphantria cunea. The sequence continues at coordinate 772,583 of PKRV01000518.1, read as the reverse complement.
ATGAAAATATTAAGCTTGACATCGCTTTTCTGTGAGACAGCGGTATCATTTCTGTCAGGTCCCTTACGTACTTAAGCGTGACTCTTCCACGACATTGAATTGTGTCTCATTTGATATTTTTAAAAAAAAACTGAATCTATTCATTTTTCTTTCAACAAAAACAATTGTAAAAAGGTATACTCACTTCTTCCACTGGTCGCCAAAACTTTGTTTAATAACGATAAAATGTACATGCCTCAGAACTTTTTTCATAAACATTTTCATAAGATATCCATACTTGACATCCATAGGTTATTATTAATTTAGTAAGTCTATGCTAATTTTCAAGCGCAGAATTGCGTGTGAAAACTGAAAAGGTGTGGTCCTGTATAAAAACTGTTTATAATAATGAGTAAGTTATATTTTAATACTTCATTTAAAAACAGGCAATGCTGTGTGAACAAAATTCCCTCTGTTCTTAAATGCGAAAGTTTGGATGGAAACTGAATGATCTGGTTAATATAGTTAGTAATAGTTCTGCAGTGACGGATATAATGCCCGTTTATATTTCTAAAAGAGAGAAAAGGGAGAGATATGGCAGGAGTATAAGCTTTTACAGTGATATTTTAATTAGTTATTGATATTTATTTTTCTGCGTGATTTAGTTATGTATTTTGGTATATATGAGTATTGGTATAAACAAGTATTCATTACTTAGGTATGTGTGTATGTGTGGATATATGTATGAATGTAGTTCATTATATTCATTAGCAAATAATTCATTCAAAACTCATTGCACCGACAACTACCACTGTCTTTTCTATACATTTTGATCCATCCTAAGGTTGCCTGGAAGAGATTGCTTTTGGCAACAAGACCGCCCTTTGTACTCTCCGTCTCACATTTTATGTACTCTCTTCTAAGTCTGTGATATTGTAGTGTGCAAATAAAGAGTTTTCTATCTATTTATCTATTTAATTCATATTGGTGTAAGAACAACAGAGCAGCACGACAACCCATGCGTATTTGTGTCAAGTTTTTTTATGTTCCAACTGCCTACTATTCTGATTCATCTTTATTTAACCATTTTCAAATGTTTATGTTACATTTTGATTAAATATGTGGAGTAAAATTTTCTTCTAACAAAATTATTAAACAGGAAATTAAAATAAGAACTTTAAACATTTTTTAATAACTTTATTAATTATTTCAATATGCGGCAAAAGACTTCTGACGTTTTTGACCGAAATTAAAACGAAGAAAAGAGTCTCGGCGCTACATAATTGCTTGAGTTTTTAAAGAAATATGTATCATTTCGTGGCCATGTCGTGATTAAAATTCATAGGAGAGCCACGCCTCGGCATGCATTGGGCGGGCTCGACTGAAGTAATACTATGGTCTCTCAGAAAGCCGTAGTAAGTGTAATACAGCGCTTGCGTTGTGTATCATCGAGTGAATGAGGATATCGGAGGATCAAGTCCAATGCCTTCTACCATCCTCCTCTCCATACCCCAATATATGCAATAATAGTACTTACGAAGTAATTCAATCATATGTCAGAAAAAGATCGATAACGTACTTGTGATGCCTCTTGTGTTGCGGGTGTCCATGGGCGACGGTAATCGCTTACCATCAGACTCGTACGTCAGCTCGTTAGTCCCTTATTCCATAAAAAAAGGAATATAAATTCCTTCATGAAAAAATGGCGGTTAAAAATTGCTGCGTATCGAGTAAGGCGTTTTATCAAATTTAAAACTTCAATTAGTTCTTCAATACTATATATACATTTATCGTTCGCAATAAATACATCCTTGCACAGGGTGTTTTTCTGCATTTGAATTCACGCCGTATATAAATATGTTGATTGTATTAATATCTAGCCGACAAGAGGAAATCCTAAACCGTAAATATTTTCGCGAAAAGCAAGTGCATCTGTTGACGTTTAGATAGCATAATTTGTTCAACTAGTTCGCACGTTTTCATGAAAATAAATTCTAAATATTGTACACTTTCCTTTGTACTAGTTATTCCCAGCACCTTCATTCTAGTGAATATTTACTTTTCGTGTTTATAGCATTCAAATTTTTTTTCTTTTCTAATCTAATTTTTTTTCTAATCTAAAATTGGAAATCTTACCCATGAGGGGTCACGGGTAAGGCAAAATACCTTTCTTAATATAAAAAACATCAGCAGCCAAAATTCTAAGTTTGTACTCCCAGTAGCTAGTAAGCTAGATAGTAAGTCTGGACAAATAATTTTAAATGTACGTGTAGATGAAGAGTCTTACTTTGGTTTTAAAGGAAAATAGTAGTTCTCTGCCCTAAAGTCGTTTAACGACATCTAACCTCCTCAATAAACCCAGAATATACAAATTACGGTGCTTTCGATTCAAATAAGACAACAGGAAAAGCCAAGCACCCTGCAGTATAAATAACAGGCACTGAAAAAATTTTATACGATCCTATCTCTGTTACAGATTATAATTTTATTTTCATTAACGTTAAACACAATGCTTGTTGAAACTATGTCAAGTTAGGTTAGACCTTGTACAAAGTATAAGTCACAATTCATTATATCTTGATAAACGTGAACAAAGCACGCGAATACCAGTTGAAGTATATACTGAACATTTACCTTTTTTCGTTCTCTATTTTTTCTGACGTAATAATTTTATTACATCATTAAAACAATATGAGATTTTCCAGCTTTCAAAGTCCTTTTCTAGCAGTGGATTGTTTATAGAAAGAGAGTTGAACGGGCATCCAAATATATCTGTAAACGTGACTAACTATTAATAAAATAAGAAATTCAAATTATCAAATTTTTAACGACGCGTAAAAACCTTCGAAGATAGTAAAAAAATAAGTTGAATTAAATGTTAGTGCAGTTTCCGCAAAAATTACGAGCTTGCCAAATTGCGTGGCTAATCTACGTTAACTTTTTTATAATCTTGAAATCAGTGATACTATTGGTATAAGATAAAAACTCGAATGAAATATAAACTTTGATGATGCCATAAGGCGAAACCGGTGTAAACATAAATAAATAAAATAGCGGAATAAGTACAGGTGATATAATTTCAGAATGAACTCGAATGAAGTTTTATTATTCTTTCGCCTTATTAACCGATATATCTCAGAAAAGTCAATAAAAATTTGTCTGATACAGAGTTTTTTATACACACGTTTACACTCACTGCTCAGGACAATATTATATGAAGGGATGAACGTGTCATCGTTTTTCTTACCTTTTACCGGACTGTGAAAGAAGGAGGGCTATATTTCTCGAGTGAGTGTATGTATACATAGAAATATATATATACATATATATATATATTTCTTCAGTACGCCCTATAGCCCAAGAGGCTGGACGTATTTTTACGTGAGTGATGTCAATAGATTCGTTTCATGAATCGATTCATGAAAGTGACACTGAGTACATCAAAACTACAAAAAACAAAACAACAAAATTTTATGTAGTCGGGTTTCTTTTCTTTTTAATAACTCAATATTTGTTTAATGATCCCTGTTGAACAGAAACAAAATTGTCTTTTTTTAAATATGCATGCGCAATGTAAATCTTTTGTCGCATGTGACTTTACAAACATACATGAAACGGACACAAAGAACACCCAGACTCAAAACAATTATTTGTCTATCAGGCAAAGTGTTTTCCCATGTGAAATTTGAACACGCAACACTTGATGCAGTAGAAAACGGCGTGACGACCGCTGAAACCACTCTTTTTTTTACGTGTGGAAACCCCCTCCGGCCTTCACCCCACCGGGGTTTGCGGCGGGGCGGTGTGTTGTAATCGAACAGACTAAAACCAAACGGTGTGCCACTCTGCGCCTTCGACGGGAGAGATCCGGGAACCGCTTTCTTACGCCATTCGGACCCCTCCCATCTCTAGATGTTATATCCTCTCAATTTAGTCGACGTACGGCACACGATTAACGTCGCCCCCTCGCGGCTGGCCTGTGAAGCGGATGGGAAAGAAAACCGCGGCCACACTCACGGTGGCATGAGGCGCTAGTAGGCGCGCCTTCACCGCCCGGTTCGCCGGCGGCGGATCGGGTCCGAGTGGAGATCACCCTCCCGGGCCTTCTCCGCCGCCTCCTTGTTGGCGAAACCAGCACGTGGCGTCTCCAGCCGTGAAGACCAACGAGCCATCGTGGCTCGACGGGCGGCTTAACGCCACTCGCGTACCTCTTCGGGCGGAGGGCGCATGCCACTCTCCGCCCGGAATTCAGCCACCCGTCGATAAACTTGGGCGAGCACTTCCGCCTCCAAATCCCACGGGAGTGTACCGGCCAAGGCGCACGCTGCCTCGGTCGACACCGTGCAGTATCCGCGTATGGCTCTGACCGCCAATACCCTCTGAATCCGCCAGAGGTGCGCCTTATTCTGGGCGGTCAGAGACCGCTGAAAACACTAGGCCAACCGTTACTGTTACTTGATTATAATTGCTTACATTTTATAATATTAATGGACAATATATTGTGCTGAATAATGTAGTAGACTTACAAATATTTTTTACCATATTCAGTCAGCAGAAGGAGATTATTAACTGTAATATTTAATTTCTTTATGTATACATAAAAAATAAAATAGAGAGACAGTTTGGTAGTAAAAAATAAAATACAGAAACACTTTGGTAGGCCTGGCCTATAAGTGTCTCTAATCTGCCTGATAGAAAACATAAGCAAAATCCAAGAGTGGTGGTCACCATACTCATTGCAAATGTAACAATGCAGCATCTGACATCATGGCAACCTAGTGATGCTTCTGCATCATTGGGCACGAATGCTGCCATTTTACGTTGATCTTCTATGTGTGGATAATACCACCCCGGCCCAGCCGGCCCATTCGTGCTGAAATCAGAGTGGCTTTACTGCCTCTATTGTCTTCACTCCTAGCCACAAGAAGATCCGTAGGTAGTCAGGATATTACGTAGCTTAGTCAACAGTAATTTTAGGGACAATGAATAAACCAAAAAATATCCCTTCTGTTTTAACCTTACTTACCTAATTATTATAAAACTCTTATTATACACGATAAAAGAAGTGAATTTCAATTAATGGGTCTTATCAGTAACATTTATGTCGATGATCGATAAAGCTTTAGTTTTAATTGACTTCCCTACTAATACAGTCCAATGAAGCTCAGTGCTACATTTTAGTGAATCAAAAACTCTTTTGCTTAGAACCGCGTTTCCGTTATTATTTTATATCTTTCTTAAGATTACCCAATAATATTTCGTAATTAATAACATTTTGAACAAAAAAATATCTTAATTACAATATGTTTTATAAAACATTAAAACTAAGGTACGAATACATTTTAACACTACCGCGTCTCAAATAAACAAGTTAACAAACAATCAATCTATAAAGTATAGTGATTAATGATGATATAAGTACTTAACGGCAGGTGCGACCCAATGATGGCTTAGTTAAGTAACTATCAATCAAGTATTGTACTCATCGTTTATTCGTCATTCTTGTCTCATGAGGCAAGCGATCAGACATGTCCCTTACAAGTCGAGTCCGAAGTACTTTGCCGTCTTTTGGGCTCCTGTAGAATCGAGAAAAGATGGATTTGGGCTTTGGTGATCTCACTCAGTCGGTAAAAAGCGATGCAAATATTATTGCTTTCTATGAGATCGTGGTCTCAGCCTGGTCATACATTTCTCATTTCTTTTAAATAGAATTTAAATAGATAATGAAGTATATTTTGTGTTAAAATTTTATATTTTGCCTGATTGGAATTCAAAACATAGTCTCATGAGAAAGATGTAATGACAGTTCCTTTTCAACTTTTAATTCCACTTACATTTAAAGCGGACTGCATTTAGTTTTAACTTTCACGTTATAAAAAGTTACGTAGAAAAACGAACCTGAAGAAATAATACTGTTCAAAGTCAAAGATGTTTATCTAAGAACCACTAGGACCAGAAGGCTGTATTTTTAAAATCAAGCCATTACAATTCCTCATCTCGAAAAATAATACTCTACCGTAATTAAGTTCGTCCGTAGTACTTCTGGTGCCGGGTGCAAGAGCCCATAAAAATTTGATAATATTGTTGAAACTTTGACTTTTTATGTGTTACGTACAGTAACCGCAATAAAACTTAGTTTTATTGCAAGTTAGCGTCGTTTAGAGGGTAAAATTAATAATTTTATAGTCAAGGTGTGTTAACCTACACTGCTTTTGCTTTTGGATGAGATACAGGTATACATTCTGGAATTAACCTCACTTGCACTTATTTCACTATTTTATTTATTTATTTTTACAACTGATCGGTTGCGTGTTATGGAATCAAAAGATATATAGGTACTCTCTATATCATTTGATTCCATAAGACGCAACCATACGACTAGCCGTTTTGGCGTGCCAAAGAAATTGACATACATACATACACTTGAAAAATTTAACCCTCCTTCTTCGGTTCAGTCGGGTAAAAACAGTAATTATGTGACTTATCATATTAGTAATAGTTTTGAAATGGTAGAAAATAGATTCCCAACCCGCACTTGGCCAGCGTGGGGACGTATGGCCTTAACCCTCTCCTGAGAGGAGACCCGAGCCCAGCAGTGGGACATTATGGGTTGATGATGAGATTACTTTATACAAAACTCGTTTTCGTTATCGCGCTATAGAGTAGAACCATGTCCATCCTTAAAATCCAAAGTGTTTCCGTACCCAATTTAATTAAAATCAGTCTCGTGGTTTAGCCGTGAATGCGTAGCATACAGACAGAGTTACTTTTGAATTTATGATATAAGTATAGCTGGACTAAAATAAAAGTATAAGTGGTATATTAAAACAATAGTAAAAGCAAATTTTTCTTATTTAAAACCTCTCATCAAGGCCTTCCTTACTTTGTAGTCACTCTAACAAGATATTAAAATATGTGAGATGTAACATTGTTGGGAACTTTATGCCGCAGTTTGGTACTAAACTCCTTCCTGTAACTTTGTCATTAGGAGTGGAGGGAGAACGTAGTAACAATGTCGCTTTTAGTATTGACACGTTTGAGTAAAATAATCTTATTAATGTTATTAAAACTATCATGCTTGTAGCTGTACGTGTTTAAAGTTTCTTTGAAGGATTAGATTTGTAAAATTGAACTGATATTTTTGAAAGTTTGTGTAAACATGGCAATGCTGTCAGTCTTTTGTAGAAAGCCCTGATGCTGAGGAATTTCATCATGCTTATAAGTAAAAATTGTTAATATTTTCACTGGATTTTATTAAATGTTGCTAGCTGACCAGCGCAAATTTGACTTCGTCTCTCGATGGGAATTGTTGTTTTTTATTTTTTTTGCATTATTTCCCAAAGACTCATATTTTCTCTAGACTTCCACAAATATTTCAAGACCAAGATTAGTCGCATCGGTTAAGCCATTTGCGAGTTTTAGCACCATATCAAATCAATTCATTTTATATCTATCTATATAAATAAAAATGAATCACAAATATGTATATTTACGCGCATACCTTCCGATCGTTCATAATTGGATAATTCTTATTGTGGGTGTTTGTTGCCAGGACAAGGTTTGTATAGAAAATAAAAGAAAACCAGTGGTGTTATATTTTCTCAGTCCGTTTAGTCGTATACACTGCGGCCCTGCGGGAAGTTAACATGGGCTGACAAAAATAAGTTTTTCGATAATTCAGAAAATTTTCATGAAAATGAACATGGCGGTACGAAGTTCGCTGGGGCAGCTGGTAATATGTATGTTTTAAAATAACTTATCAAACAGAAAAGTTACATCTTAGTACAAGGGTAATGAAAAAATCTAGTAAAAAAGGTATAAAAAGATAATGATTTTTCATACCTGTTGGAAGACAAATGGAAGTTTGTAGAGAATTTGTCCTTAAGACCGTGAATCCTTAAAATAAAGATAGTACGCCTCTAAGCAGCAGCCTGCAACAATAACGAATTTTAATAAAAATTCCATCATCAGCCCATCGCTGCCCACTGCTGGACATAGTCTCTTGACTTCGTGCATGCATCTCTTACCAGCCATCTTGTGTAAATCAACACTCCACCTAGCCCGTGGGCTTCAATGGGACTCAAAAACTTGATTCCTTCAAAGGTTATCCGTTCCGCGGCTAATATGGTCAGCCCATTACCACTAACAAATTTACACCTTACAGAAAATGTTCAGTTAAAACCTATTTGGCTTCAGCAAATCTACAGCAAAGTAGATTAGAATACTACACGGTTGGCTTAGTGGTTCCAGTGGTCGCCACACCGCTTCCTACTACGCCAAGTATTGTGGGTTCAAATCCTACATGGGACAATACTTTGTGTGATCCATAAATTGTTGTTTTAAGTCTGAGTGTAGTTTGTGTTCGTTTCATGTATTTTTATAAAGATCCCCGTGACGCAGGAATGTAAATTCCTCGGAAGTCGTCTTAAAAAAAAAAAGAACTTAGCCAAAACGTATTTTTAAAAGATAACAAGCTGTTTATGCTGTGAATTTTAAAGAATTAAAAGTATAAGGGAAAATTGAGGTATAGAGACCCCTTCTGCCCAGCGTGGTAAAGTAGTTCAAAACCTTTTTCCTAAGGAGATGCCTATATAACCAGCAGCAGACTATGATAATGGTAAGTTCGAAACCACAATTTTAAACGGTTTTTAGATGACACTGCTATTAAAACTTGAATGCCGGATTTTATGAACTAATTAACGAATCGTCTTGCAGCGAGCGTTCAAAAGAGCTCTTATTTAGCTTCTCTTGAAAACAATTTCTAGATATACTGTGTGTGTGTGTTTTAAAGTAAATAAGATCGTAGCTGCATAGTTTTAAGTTTTAAATTAAGGATGTTTGAAGTTTCTAAAGTATATTCTTACATAAAAATTAATTCCACATATTATATGTTTTCGACTGTATATTCTAATCGACCAACGTTTTTGAACAATCAACAGTAAAACCCATTTTGTTTATTTCTTTTTTAACACTTCCAAATGGTATTTTCTACCTGTCTGGTAGAAACTGCCGTTTGGCATTAAGTCCGCATCTAGCAAAATTTTGGATGATTTAGTAAGCAATGTGGCACGTGCACATGTCACAAAAAAAGAAGCTATCAACAATCATTTCATTAATATAAGATATTAATTAACCTTTAAAAAATATTGACAAGAAAAAAAGGAATGGCTGATGTATAGTTAGGTAATTTTATTCTCGAATGTTTATCTTTAAACATCTCCCAGCATATGTTTTAGTTACCGATTCTCAAAGTTTGTTTATGACTAGACTATAGATAAATATTTAACCAACTAAATAGAAAATATTTGATTACATCTGATATTCAACATAATAATAATACAAAGCTCATTACAAATTACATAGAAATTAATATAACATTTTATTCGGATGATGTTTTTATTTAGGAATAAAATTATAGAAAAACAGACAACATATGATAAAATTTTAATTAAGAGTTGAATGTAACTGATTTTATTACTATGAGCTGTAATATTTATTTAAATTTGTGTTGAAGTAATATGATCTTATTGTTTTAAATTTAGTTTTAAAACATTATTTAAACATATATAATTTGTCTTCATGAGAATGTTCTTCCTTGGCAAGTTAATCATTTGGGTTCAAAAATGCGGTCCATTTTAATTTTAATCTTTTCTATTCCGATTTTTGCCCATATAATTTTGTTGAGTTAAAGAGACGCTGGATATCAACACACACACACATACTTAGGCACACGCGTACACATATAGTGGTGTAAAGCAGTCCAAGCTTAAAGAAAGATAATAGAAAAAATGTTTTAAGCCTATTAATTTTATCAATTTAGGCAATATTCGCTGACTACTTAAAGCTTTATTGAACAGTATCTCAATAATTTACAAACCTCCTTATTCTAAAATAAAACGCATTTCATCAACGGACACTCCCAACAGACGGTTACCAAGCCTTTGCCTTAATATGTCTACTTAGCTCATCACTCAGCTCCTTCGAATATATTTCCATAATTCCCAAATTTAAATCTTAAAACGTAGAACATTGTGCCTTTGTGCGAAAGGAACAAAATTGAAATATCCAGTAAACTGTCTCTACAGTACGAGGGGCTGACAAAAGGGTTCTCTAAAAATAACAAACAATCTACGTATAAATGGTGTCTTTGGTATTCTTGGGAAGACGAAAAGCGATTGAGGTTTGCTTAGAAGACAGAATAATACATTCGTGAGATTAAAATTGAATTAAGCTTGAAACAGATCTGGTTCAGCGATTCTTATATTGTTTCGATGATACAAGATAGAGACGCGAGAGGCATCTTTGAAAAATTATGTAATCAGCTTATTTTTGTTAATAAGAGATCTTGCTTGTCTCCATCTCCCATATAACTTGGTGGCTAAAATATTTTTTGCTAATCAACAAATTTTTGGGATGTAGCTTTAAAAACGGTATAATGCAAAAACACATATAATTTTAATTATTGTTTACGTAACATAACTTATTTGCTTCAGAGAAAAATAACGTATTTAAGTTTTTTAAATGCGTAAATGTTATGTATCTTGTGTTTAATTTATCGGATAACTTTTAACATTTCCCGTAACAACCTTTTAAAAGTTCTCGTGTGAAGAATCTTTGTTCATTAATTGTGCTTGGGAAATTTTCTCGCCACGGGCATCTCAATAGTGCGGGGAACGAGTAAATTCAATTAAATATCGCCTCCAACTTGATTGATAAATTACAGCATCAGATAATATTACCTAAATTCGTCTTTCGTCAAAGAAGTTGGGAGTCTCAAATGAAGATAATTGAATAAAACGCGAAGATCAGATTATTTTATTCCTTTTATAAAAGTTTACAATGAATATTTCGGTTGTCAGATATACCAGGAGAAATCCGAATTGCTTATGTTGGTATCACGTTTTTATTTTACCTAAGTTTCATTATTAAAAAAATGGACCTGTAAAGTACATAAAATAGACAAGGAGTTGATTTTAAGCTGTATGCATAAAATAAAACTGAAATTTTATAAGGTTTACTTATTATTACCGTTTATTGATATAAACAGCTTTGGATACGACATAGCGAAAATACGTTACTGTTTTAGTTATATTTATAAGTATAATAAATATTATATTTTTGCTACCAAAAGTGGTAGCAAAAATATAATATTTTATGTTCATTACTGAAATAAGTTGAAAAGTTATCCAAAAATGGAAGAAAGGAAACATCGTCTTTAGGGTATAGCGTTCTATTCATGCAATCTTGATTAGATTAAATACTGACTTACTAGTGTTATCTAAGGCCCTCTTATTTAAGTTAGATTTAGGAACCTAAGTATGTTCAACAGGTATTAACAATTCCACCGCTCTTCACCGTGTCCCTATATATTTCTCCGGAAACAAACTTATATAAGACTTAAACGTGTATAAAGTTTAGTGTGCTATATACACACTAATGCATAAACTTTACTACTCATGTTCATAGTTATCTATATATATATATAGATGTATGTCTTGAAGACAAATTAAATATAAAATCACTACTAAAGCTAACACTCATTTCTATGACTACTCGTTGAATTTACTAACATTATTTATATTTGTACTAGTTTTCACTATATTTGAGGGCATTGACTTCGCAATAACAAGTGCCATAGATGTACATGACAATCAGGACCACGGCCTAAAGTGCTCCCCGAGGCACAGGCGGGAAACACCGCCATTATACAAACTCCGGGCTGCTATTAAAAAGTTTTTGTAAGAAAAACAGCAATCCGACCCAGGAATCGAACTGTCTTGATCTGTAGTCCTTCCACCACGAAACCAATGAGGGTATCCGAATAATAAAATTATTACAAACATATGATATAATCGATCGGCTCCAAGAGACAGGCAGGGTGGGGACGATACCTACATAAAACGGCGTAATAGGAAACAGGGATAAGTGCCTCTTTAGATCTCGCCTCTTAATTCATAATATTTTTCTGGTATTTAATTAATAATTAAGACCTATTATTTATATTGATTTAATGTTTACATCGTGTACCTATATTGCTCTTTGGGCAAACAATTATTTAATTAATTTTATTTAAGTTAATTGCAAGAATTAAACAATTAAACATGCATAATGGAAATATTATAATCGATCCTCAATTTTACTACTAAAATTTGGGCTACGTGTTAAACTTAAGCTTCTTTTAATCGACTTATGAGTCAGGACAGCTACGCCGCCGTCATAACGAGAGAGAGAGAGAGAGAGAGAGAATGAGCGCGAAAGTATCAGTAATAACCCTCACCACAGGTTTGTTCAGCGGAGGGACATATACTGGTGTGCAACTTACTGTCGCTTCGATTTCCCACTATTGCCGCTGAGTTTTGCCTGAATTGGGTGCTGGGGGTTAGGATGTTGAATTTGTCAAACCACTGGAGAGGGTGGCAAGAACATAGTGATAGCTTTTCTATGAATACAGTTGAATTCAGCCATTACTTTTCTTAGTCTTTTTCCTTTTTATAAACGGGACATAGTTTTTGTAATACCGCAAGGCTGCCCCCGCACACACACACACAGTTTTCATGGTTTTTTTTTATATTTAGCACAAACCAACTTTTTAGATGGACACATTAATTTGGTATAACCATATTTCCAGCAACAGGATCTGTGACACGGGCAAAATATATGGAAACACACTCATTCTCATATTAAAAATATGATCATATCTAGGAAGAGAGAGACCTGTAAATGAAAGGCAAATTGATTCACGCTTACTGCTATGGTTGAATCGTCATTATAGATTATTCTATTTAATCTTCTGGCTTCCATTATTTCCATATACACGTAAAGTTTTTAATAATATCGTCTTCCGTCATGTTTAAGTCAGTATCCCTAATAACACCGCAGGAGAATCCTACCTCAGAAGTTTTCTGAATCTTACAGTTAAGGTAGTAAAATGTTTTGCATTGGATGAAATAATCGGCGTTAATCTCGTTTTCAAAAGATATTAAAATTTTGTCCTGGTGGACATACTTTACGCGTGATTTATAACTTCATTTTTATTATCTTTAAACAACCTAGCTAAAGCCAAGTGCTTTGGTAACTCAAACGAAAATGTTTTTTTTCTGTTTAACGAGTTTATTTGTACAAAATGATAACGCGCATCTTTATTTATGAATTTAATCTAGTAACCCATATATTTCTCTCAAAATATTGTTCTAAGGTCAACATTCTGTCAGTATGTGTAGGTTTGTTTTCGACAGCTGATGTTGCGTCAAATGTTTTGAATAAATATATTTAATAAGTGAGTCTAGGTTTTTGTGTGACTCTAATCAAATATAAAAATAATGATGCAAAAAAGCCATAATGTTATTATAAAAAAATCTAGTTTCCTTAAAGAGCATGTGGACATTGAAGAAGCGATCAATAAAATTGGTAAGTAAGGTTATAAATAACTGTTTTGGGTTGGATGGGATAGTTTAAAGTTTTAAATTAATGAAACATTGTTGTACTGATGTGGCCTTAGGGAAAATCAAGGTAAACTCGTGCATGCAAGAAACAAAAGCGACGCTCATAAAAATATATCTAATGTCGCTCTCCTGCTTACTCTAAATTCTCGACATTTGCAGGATCTACAGAATTCCGTGGCCCTTAATTAGGCAGGATTCTTCAGCGAATTGGATTGCACAGATGCCATTGATTATGGATAAGGCGGTCGCATCTCCGTTCCTAATAGCAAATGATTGAAAGTTGCACATTGATCCTCACATGGGTCAACACTTCGTGTCCACAAATTGCTGTTTTTAGTCTGGGTTTTCTTTCAGACTGTTTAAAATATATTTTCTGTACTAGAGCATACTCCGCCGGTGACGCCTGAGGCGCCTAACGTAGCTTACGACGACGTCACTGATATCACTTGCGCCGAACTGGCAATGGCTCAAACCCAAGAACATCGCCTCGGAACCCGATGGCTTTCCAGGTCGAGCGTGGGTCCTGGCTATAAATGATGAGGGACTGGCTCTAGAGCCTCAGCTAAGAGGGTTCTACTGTGCATGCCTCGAGCAGGGCCAGTTTCCGAAATTGTGGAGGACGGGGAAACTGGTTCTGATTCGAAAGGACGGTCGCCCAACGCATTCACTATCCCTCTATCGGCCTATAGTATTACTTGAAAAGGTATGCAAACACTTTGAAAGAGTGATCGCATGGCGCCTTGTCAAGTATTTTTTCAGTGTAGGGCTGGATCTGGCGGATAACCAGCACGGTTCCCGTCAAGGGCGCTCTACCGTGGATGTGATCATGCGCTTTAAGGCTCTGGCGGAGGAAGCGGTTTACCGTGGGGAAGTGGAATTGGCTTTGTTTTTAGACATTGCCAACGCTTACACAAGTGCGCGTACACTTTGCCCTGGAGTTGCATCAGGGAGGCACTAGTGTATCACCTCCCTTCCTTTATCGCCTATTAGCCTGTCTGTCGGACAGAGCCGTCATCTACCGAGGTAGGACCGGTCTCGGTAGACTTGAAATGTCGTGCGTCATCCCGCAGGATTCGAACCGCAACCTTGGATCATTGGCTACGATTGCATGCTTCGGGGTGCATTCTTAGACTATGGCTTACCCTGAGGGCCATGGTCGGGGTTGCTCAAGTTGTCGAACGAATCTGGTGGCTGTGTCTCGAGGTGACTCTGCTTTTGTTCTTTTATGGGTATAAGACACCTGATAGACTCAGCCTCATATTGATGGTTGATGGGACTTCGGACATCACTTCCACAGCACGGTGCAGCCAAACACGAGTGGGTCCGATGACTCCTGTAGGAGACTCTACGAGGGAGGCATGCGGTTCATAGCCCTTTATGGGCACCTCGTATGGGCGAAGTTCCTGAGGGCCTGCAATATCATGCTATTGCGACAATTGCAACCATTTCCTTGGAAGCTACCACTCTCTTGGCCGGAACTCCACCATTACTCTTTAGTTTTATATGTTATAGAGGGGATTCAATGAAATTATATTAACGGGGAGATAAGGAATACAAGTATTCCTTATCTCCCCGTTAGGAATACTTGTAGTCCTTATCTCTCCGTTAATATAACTTCTTGTATTCCTTATCTCACTGTTAAAAATAAACTAGTATACACAGAGTTCTATGATACTAAAATTAGCATAAAATGTTATGCTTACTATAGATTTAAATAGCCATACATAATCATTTGTGTGTATTACGCAGGCACTGTAATTTATGCACAGGTGATATTATTTTATACGCCAAGGACAAGCAAGTTAGAATGTCTTTTGAAAATTATATTGTTGACTTTACATTTGCAACCACACATCTTTGCTAGTCTGTGCTTGTAAACCTTACAATCTTACAAATTTATTTAACATAATGTAATACATGTAAAATAAATATAAACCGGTTTATTAGTAACGATAAAATTTATCAAAAAGTGTTATACAAAAAACACAATACAAAGCTACATTTAACACTTTGTGGTAAACATTCGAAGGTATAAACGCGATGGTGAAAAATACCTACGATGTTAGTGTAGTGCGGAAAGAGAATGTTGAATTGGAAATTGCTCTTGATGATACAGGTGAGCATGATGAGATAAATCCTGCAATTTTGGTTTGACTGCACCAGGCATATCAAACCTTTCTAGTATATGTAATTACATCTTTGGCAGCCAAAGTAGCCAATATAATTTAAAAATAATAAGGTGGACTCCGAACTGTGAAGAAATACAAAAAACCACTTCAAAATCATTAATGTTACTTAAAATTCAGCCAGTTAATAAATCAGTTTGACATATAATATATAATGGTGCTGATATTTTAAATGGCTTTAATTATAAAGTTTGTTAATAATTATAAAGATAAAATGAAGATTGTTTATTTCACATGTCCAATCCACAATTGTATTCATTCATTTAATATTCTATATTTATCATATAATTAGTTAAATGTGTAAGAGTCACTAAAGCAATAATAATAAATTGGTCATGTTATACACATAACAATATAGAGCTGATATAAATAGAATAAACTATCTAAATACTTGTAATTACAATATTATTTAATTCTTCCCATAATTTTTTTTTCGGTATACTAAGAAAACAGGTTATAAATGTAGTTCAACCTTTGATCTTATCACATATTTGGTATTTGATTGATATGAGATTCCTCATGCAAAAACTTTGATCAGCTGTTGACGTGGTGATCCCTTGCCACCCCTTCGTCACCACGCTTTGAGATAATACATTAAAATTTAACATGCAATGCGGTGTGACATCGCAATGCTCAAGTGACTCACTCATGCTAATTAAGAAATTAATTTTACACTCAATAATTTACTTACATTTTATTATATGATTGAAATAAAGTAATGTAACATTTTAGGTCATGGACGATACAATTATATTTTGGTGGCCACCGCCTGCATGATTACAATTGGCGCCGTCATGGAGATGTTAGGCTACAGTTTAGTAGTACCTGCTGCCAGTTGCGACTTAAACTTGACATTGGAGCAAGGTGGAATCTTGAAATCAATTAGTTTTGCCGGTATGGTTACTTAATTTTTATATAACGATGTTATTTTTGACAGTTTATTGTAATTCAGTCTCGATATTAATCTAAGAAATTGATCATTCTCCAAGCAATATCTCAAACTAGGTTGAGGACGGGTTTTACTCTTCTCGACATGGGCCCTGGCCAATCCATTTCGATTACGCAGATCTGCGATGCGGCCATGCCTCAAATTCAAGGTCAGCGGCTTCCACGGAAGGAGGTCTACTGGTAGTCCCATGAGTTGACGGACCCAGAGTACAGAAACTTTAAAAGTGGTCATTAGTCGCGCCAAAGACTTAAAAATAACAACGACAGAAGCTCCACAGGTCACCCCCTCTTTTAGAGAAGCTCTTAAGCCCAGCTTCTAGCAGGAAGTTGTCGAGGATCTTTTCCTGCAGCGAGCGAAACACACACCCCCATCCAGGATAATTTTTAGCCCGTTAGGCAATTAGAAGTATGGGTGGTTATTATACGGATCTGATCCAAGAACACAGCCCCTGGGCCGGAGGGAATATCTGCCCGTTTACTGGCCCGAGCCCTCGACCATGTGTTATACAGCCTCAGGGAGATGTTGAACGGTTGTTTGACGTCCCAACGCTTTCTTCAATACTGAAGGAGCGGGAAGCAGGTCCTACTGAAGAAGCTGGGACGGTCTGGCGAATTGGTCGTAGCCTATAGAAACTATTGTGACTGAAGAGGCAATAGGCTGTGGCGGAGTGCTGTTAGCAGTGTCGCTAAGCTTTGCATATGCATTCAATAGTCAACCATTTAGCTTTATTAGGGAATCACTCCACTGCCATGGGATGCCAGAGTACCTAACACCTAATATATAACACCTAATACCTAACGACTAGTCGATCTAGTGCAGACTATTTAGAGGAGCGTACTTT
Organism: Hyphantria cunea; assembly: GCA_003709505.1. Lineage (NCBI taxonomy): Eukaryota > Metazoa > Arthropoda > Insecta > Lepidoptera > Erebidae > Hyphantria > Hyphantria cunea. The sequence continues at coordinate 755,186 of PKRV01000518.1, read as the reverse complement.
CATGTATGAGGACCGATATAGCAATCGGCGACGGTGGCCCATGCCGTGCGGTGTTCCACAGGGGTCTGTGCTTCGACCATACCTATGGAACATGAGATACAACTGAGTTCTTTGAGGAGGTCGGCTCCACCCCCTTTCGGGCCCAGATGAAGTATCTGGGCCCGACCTTTGACTGCAGCTGACTCTTCGACGAACACTTCCGGCAGCTTGCTCCAAAGCTGGTCGATACTGTCTCTGCCCTTGGGCGATTCTTTGGGTGCAGCCAGGGTCGTGACCCGGGGGTTGTCCGGTCCGGGTGGTGGCTCTGAGGCCATATAAATAAATGAAATAAATAAGTATTTCGGATATCTTACCCACAACCCCATCTAGTCCCAAGCTAAGGAGAACTTATGTTATGGGTTCTAGACTAATGATATAAATATATGTAAATATATAAAACATGCAAATTATAAAAGATTATACATATGTATGTATCATATCTAATAATATGTATATATTTACAAAACAAATATATGTATAAAAAATGATTATTCAAATATTTGCAGGTTTGAGTCCTACCTACCATCACTGTGACTGCAGTGAGATCTGGGCTTAGCACACGTTGGTTGTCTGCCCCGTTTCGGCATCGCAGCATCGAGCCATGACTGCAGTCATCCGAACAGATCTCTCGCTACCGGCCGTCATACGCTCCACGGCCGGTTTTAACGCGATTGCAATTCTGCGAGAACGACATCTTATAGAAGGAACGGCCGAGAGGAGCCAGGAGGACGACCTCCACTGGGGCCCAAATCGCCACGGGTGAAGCGGGCGGTGGAGGTACCCTCCAGCGTCTCATGCCACCTGGAGTGTGATCGCGGATGGAAAGGATGGATTTTTCCGTCCATCCGCTTAAGAGGCCTGCCGCGTAGAAGCTACGTACGCATGTGCCGTACGTCACCAAATTAGAGAGTCTTACCAGCAGAATGTGCCGGCGTCAGGTGGGCAGGCCCCGGCGGGCACTGGGAGGGGTCCGGACGTCATATTAATAGCAGCTCCCCGATCCCTACAATCTAAAAACACCTGAGTGGCACACTGTGTGCTTTTAGTCGGTCACATTCTGACACACCACCCCACCACAAACCCCGATGGCTGGTGCCCCTTGGCGATTTCCGTACGTTAAAAAACAGGTTTTACTGTACTACGATACAGCGAACTTCGTTTTTATAGATGAAGTAACTGCAATAAGATCTTTGTTACCCAAGCACTAGCCAATATTGACGTCCTGTATGCAGAGTTTCTGAACTGATTCCAGGATTAAATTAACAAACCAGGTCTAATTATTTAAGTTACGTAACACAAGACATTTCTTCTTGTTTCTAGGATATGTGTTTGCAATACCTTGGGGATATATTGCAGATACGAAAGGCAGAAGAATAACTATCCTTGTGTCTTGCACCGCTGGTTTTGTTTTCTCTGCTTTGGCCAGCTTTTCAGTAAATTTTTATATGATGCTAGTTCTAAAATTCCTAGCTAGTGCTTCGTAAGTTTCTTTTATGTTAAATTTGTCCATCTTAATCTCGCAACCATCTGTGTCTTTTAGAAACCTGAAATTTTAAATAATTATATTTTAATAGTTAATTATATGTATAATAAATAGGGGAAATATCTCAAAAGTTACCTCGTATCAACAACAATATCTTAATTCTTAAAACGCATTATATTTTAAGAAGTAAGATATTGAATTGATATCATGAATTAAATCCCAGAATAAGCTCCTCATGATTCCCATATCTAAATCAATGATTTTGTCATTATATAATTTATATCGTAACATGTTTCTGATCGTAAGCATTACAGCTCAACAGCCTCTCTAACGCTGATCACCACATATCTTGGAGAGAGTACGTGTAAACATAAACGGAACAAATATATCTTCATACAAAACATCTCTAGTACTGGATCAGATTTTGTTTGTTTCGGTAAGTAGAAGAAAAGCAAAATTTTCTGTATTAAAGAAATTCACAACTTAACCGCGTTACTCGCGCAGAGTTAGGTATTTTTTATACCCTATTTTACCCCCTTAAGGGTGGCATTTTCAAAATTCCTTTCTTAGTGTTCACTTGCGTTCTATAAAGAATCGACATACAAAATTTCAGAATTCTGTACTCAGCGGTTGACGCCGTGCCTTGATCTCTGGGTATCTTGGTCAGCCACCTAACTGTTTTATATATTTTATATAGATCAACATTATGGTATCATGAACAGGTAAAGTACGGGTATTTTCATTGCAGCTATCCGACCTTTTACACGTTGTCATTAAAACCTAAAATAATATTTGATAGAAATGGTAGTAAAAGGATTCAAATGACTGTTGATTTTAAACTTGTTAAATTAGGTAAGGGCATAATTACAGGAATTGCCTAATTATGTGATTTTTGGTGTGATTTTATAATGTCAATTAGGAAACAAATACCGTTGATAAAACATAAATCAGTAAGTATCAGTTATTGAAGGCAGCCGCTTGAGTTAGTTAAAAGGCGTCTATGTAGTCATTTACTACTTATACATTCTGGTCAAAAGAAACAAAGAACAAATAAATATTTTTAAAAAAATTAGAGGACGTATGTATCTCGCAAGTCTAAATCATCAACAACCCATAATGTTCCACTGCTGGGCTCGGGACTCCTCTCAAGTAAGGGGTTAAGGCCATACGTCCCCACGCTGGCCAAGTGTGGGTTGGGGACTAGCAAGAATACGTTGGGTCTAAATATGTAAGCTAAATTCAACATGTCTATGAGAAATGATTTTGTAGTTATGAGGTTGTCAAAAGTAGCTCCTAGTTATCCGTGTAATGTTAAACAGGATGCTACTCACCAATTCTATTAGCTTGAGCTTAGCTTGACACGCTCCCGCTGTCTAGATATTAGTCGTGTCCATTCTCGTGTAGTAATATTTTTAAAAATACTAATAATTTTTCTCACTATACATATAATCACTCTCTTTTATTGCTTTCAGTTTTGGGATATCTGATATTACCTTTGGATTTCGCAGTTTCTATTCCATACTTATATTTCTACAAATCATGGCGCCTCTTCAGTTTTTTCATGTCTTTGCCTCTTGGCATTGGTGCAGTGATGTTGTGTTTCTTAAAAGAAACTCCAAAGTTTTTGGTTCATATTGGAGAATATGAACAAGCTATGGATGTTTTAAGAGCCATGTTCAAAACGAATTATGGCGAAGATAAAGTTTACCCGGTAAGTTAGGCGTGTCATTTAATGTTAATGTTAAATACTGTCTATCACTGTCTAATGTTAAATATACAATATATTTTGATTATGAGCTCGTTAGAGTATTGGTACCATTTTTTGTTTATTTCTTCGTTATTAGTGAGTAAATTGTAGTCTTTGTTATTTATAAGTTTAGTAAATTATATATTCTGCTTGGATCTATGTCTAGTTTGAGTTCTTTTTAAAATTATTAATTTACAATGAACAAAGAAATACTGAGACCAATAAAATTGATCTTCCACAAATTTTAGGTAATCTCATTAATGAAACCATATAAATTAGTTGAAACTTCATCTTTTTGGGATTCTGTATCCAGGCAAGTGACACCAATATTTAAACCACCCTTACTTTGGAGATCACTACAGTTATTTTTGCTGCTTTCCATATGTTGCAGTACGTAAGTAGTTTAAAACCAATGAATGAATGTAGCCTTGACCTTAACCTTATTTAACCTTAAAAATGTTTGATTTTTAGTAATAACGTGTTCTTTATGTGGTTTCCAACAATGGCGAACTCATTCTTCACAACAACCGACCAAGAATCCAGCTTTTGCCAGAAAATTGTCGCTAACATCACACCGATGAAGTATAATGTTAGTACGATAACCTGAATAAAAATAAAAACTAGTTTTAAACATGATAAACAAACTTGGAAAGGCAACTTAAAAGTTAAAGTTTCTGTCATTGTTCTAGGATGTCTGCGTAGAGAACCACCCCATGAACACAATATACGCCGGAAGTCTCTTCACATTACTATCCACATCTCTCAACATCGCCGTTATTGCTTTTGCCAACTGGAGACGAACATTGATCTTTACTTTCATCTTCATTGCCTGCGTTTGCTGCCTCACCGTTAATTTGTTATCCGATCGCATCATTAGTATGATCCTATTCTGCATTATACAATTGACTATGCTGTCTATTGGTAGCATTTATTCGTACTATGTAGACATCTTTCCGACTTCTTGCAGGTGAGTGCTTAACTTTACTTTGGTTTACTGGGTAAAATGGGTAGGTTCTCCATAAATTAGTTTTATATCCTCATGAAGGTCATGAGAAGCTTTTGTATGTATAACATAGGATATATACAGCTGCCATCGTCATTTGGCTAAAATGATCATGATATATGCGTATTTTTGTTATAATGAACCTCTCAGAATTTGAGCATATTTCGTGAAAAAAAGTTAAAACAAGTGGTAATAAAAGAACTTAGATAAAACTATTCTTAGAAAAACATCTTAAGGTTTATGCGCATTAATTTGCTTATTTTAATTCCATATTATGACTAGAAGTGCAAAGGTTAATGGATTTATCATATTATATTGAGAGTACGATACAATTTTGTGATTTTTAAATATGTAAACAAAAGGAAACACAAAATTTTCCTTGATTCCAATATTGTCTTTCTTAAATCTACTTAAATTATAATTAAATGTTATAAATCTTTTTATTGACTTTTTAGTTAGAAGATTCATCTTCACATAACTTTTTGGAATGGAGTGTATCGACAGATCTGACAAAACTGCTACTGTTGCATCAAACGCTTCTAACTTTTCATCAATATTATCTATTCACAGAGGTCTCGCAATTGGTTTGGGTATGACGGTCGCCCGAGTTGTTTGCTTTAGCGGGGTAACTCTCGTTGGATCCTTGATCATAGATCATTGCCAGGTGACGTTCTACTGCTGGGGTGCATTTCTTTTTAGTAAGTTTGGAGTTTGTAACTTTTGTACGTATAAAACTTTTAATAACTAAACAAATAAGGAAGATACTATTTAGCTGTTTATAGAATTATGTTCTAATATAGTATAGTAACTATTGTCCATGCCGTGTCATAGTCAAAGATATCTTTAGCGCAACACTTCCCGTAATCGCTATTATATGTTACTAGATTTCGTCCGCGACTCCTCTTTAAAGAAACAAAGTATCTTTATACCCAAATTCATAGAAATCTTTACAACGGTTTAGCTGTGAAAGCGTAACAGACAGACAACAAACAAAACCGACACACTACGGCACTAATGGGCTGGCTCGACCAGAGCGATACCACGGCCTCACAGAAAACGGGTGTGAAACAGCGCTTGCGCTTTTTCACCGAGTGATTGAGGATACAACAAATTATCTCCTCATCTCCTCCCCCCTCCCCGAATATCCCCAAAGGCCGACAACGCATTTGTGATGACCCTAGTGTTGCACGTGTATTTTTAGAATCAACATGGGTTTTAATTTTATTTAAAGTTACAAGATAAATCTAAAAAAAATGCTTTTTATCTTGTTATCAAGATAATACTGGTAATATTTATATTAGAGTGTAGTACATTGAAATTTACAAGTTATTTGTTTTGACCTTAACCTACATTCTACGTCGTTGCCGGCAAATAAAGCAACTAGTTTATGAACATTTATAATAATATTCCGATTTCTGTTTTTAAGGAATAAAAGGCAAACGAGCAGATGCGATACCTGATGGTTACCGATTACCGTCGCCCATGGACACCCGCAACACCAGGGTTATCACAAATGCGTTGCTGGCCTTTGGTGGATGGGGAAGGATTGAGGTATGGGCCTCCGGTATCCTCACTCATGCGGGGAAACACAGCGTAAGCGCTGTTTCACATCAGTTTCCTGTGAGGCCGTGGCATAACTCCGATAGAGCCGGTCCAGTTATGCTGAACGTAGGTTTCCCAGGGTTAAACAAAAACATCAATAAAGGCTAGTTTATGCGGACTTAGACTGATGAGACTATAATACCTAAGAAAAATATCAGACTCAACGAATAGCATTGAAATCTTTCAAGTATTTATTCACCATATTTTTTTTTTATTTTCCGTAGCTAAAGATTATCTAACATTATATTTATTTGTCTAGGTGGAATTATAGCTGCTTTATTTTTACCAAAGGAAGCGACCAAAAAAGATGTTCCTGAAGCTTAAGTATTTATTATTTAATTTACTTTTAAATTACCGAATAAATAATTATATAACCTTGATCTTATTTCTAAATCAAAAGCAACTTACGATTTTTTTTCAAAGGTTAGTTGCAAGTTATATGTGATAAGTTAGAAATTCGTTTTGAAAAAAGTCCATTAAAATATTTTAACTTTTGCTCATATTTATAAATAGCACCGTGGGTGGAATGTCATATTAAGGGCAATGATAGTACAGAAACTAAAAAAAAGTAGTAAAGAATATTTTAACTTAAGTGTTTGACCTTTCTATAGACAAATATTGAGTACGTCATGTCATTAACATAGTTATGATATGGTTTCTCTTTAAAAAATGCACATCATTATAAACAAGAAAGGAAAAAAAAATTATAAACCTGTTATTTAATAATTCATTGTATCATTAATAAATATAAATTCATTTGAAAATCTTAGACTCGGACAACACAAAAAAATACTGTACAAACCTGTTTACGACGCCACTTGTTCGAAAACCTTTAAGATTAATAATACAATTGCACCGACAAAAGCGTATTTATCGGCCACTTTTACCTTTTTTTTTACGCAGGGTATGCTTTTCGCACCATACCCCTCATGAAAAGACTAAGAGCATGTGGGACTCCTGGAGGGTCGGCCTACATACTAAACCCCTCGACGGCCTATCTCGGCAGTCGGGAGGAGCTCCAGGAACGCATCGGCGGCTTATTATATTTTTAGTTGCCTTATGATATACTTTATTTTAAGTTGCCTTCTGATATATTCATTTATTTTATACGTCATACACTTTTGGTGCATTGGCAGACTTAAAGCCTAACGCATTCTCTACCAGTAAACCATGGGAGGATCAAAGCGGCGAAGACAAGAAGTAGGTGCATTTTGTATGAACAAAATGTATTAAAATAAACAGATCTGGCAATATATCAAATAACAGTAATATAGAAAAGCTAATCTACATACATACAAGAACTTGTATATATATATATATATATATATATTACTATACATACAACTAACTATAAATACATTCACGAATAGGTGTACTTAGATTAATATATGACTATAATGTAGATGTTGATTCTGCAAGTTGTTTTATAAGGTACTGCTTTACTTTTATCTTAAAAGAAAAAAATCTGATTTAGAGAGGGAGCTTATTTCAAAGTAGAACGAACAACCAAAAATTAACCAACAAACTCAGAAGTATGTAAGGGACATCAAAGAAGGAGGTTATTAGTGGACCGTAGGTTTCTCTTGTGGTTGATGCATAGAAGTTGGAACCAGGACGTTAAACATTTTGGTGAGGATAGGTTATTTCAAATTGAGCACAAGAAAGTTAGAGCTCGTTGTTCTCGTCGTAAGCGAATAGACTACCAGTTGAGTTGAGTGCGGAAAAGGGAAATATGATCATACTTACGGAGATTAAAAACGAATCGAATGCAGTTATGAAGAAGACGGTCAAGTGTATTGAGAAGATCTGCATTCAGGTCATAATAGCACACGTCGCTATATTCGATAATGGGAAAGATAAGGCTTTGCACAAACATAGTCTAAGGTAGCACAGTTTCATCGGGCGATAAAGCGCCTTACGAGTGCCAGTGTCTCTCTGGCACTGGTTTGTAACTTACTTACGCCAGTTTAATGTGAAGTCTAGGTGTAAGCCGATATCCTTCAGAGACTCGCAAACAGGTACAGTCGTTCCATTAAAAATTATAGCCAGAAGAGTTTCGGTGACTATCCTGTTCATCATTCGGGAACTTCCAACTATAATGGACTGATATACTTAATAAGCGTTGGTTTTTTGAATCGGTCATTTAAAATGATAATAATTGTCAGGGTCATGATGGATTAAGAACAGGAAGTGCCACCATATTTATCCCGTGAGTGTCGTTTATGTCGGCTAGGGAAGCAAACTACGTAAGGCAACAACTGAGCACAAACGGAAAACTTAAAACAAGTGCTATATCAATACGTCTAACGTGGTGTGGTGGCACGGGTCACATGTCCCTCCAACACAAAGGGAGGATCCTCCAACTAGGCGAGGTGATCATGCCTGGCGGGCCACTGCCCAACGGTTGATGTTGGGAAGTTGTATATATGTTAATCGGCGCGAGAACTTCTATTGCGCGATGCAGGATTGCTAGCTTCTTCGTGCACTAAGTTACTCCGTAGTTCAGTGTATCTTCGGTTGATGGCGTTGTCATATATTTATGTTGACGCTGTTTGTGGAAGTCGCCACATCACTCCCCTCCAAGACCGGAGGTCGATATCTGGATTAGTCAGCTGTCTGTGTTCTGCTGTGGAGCTTGCCAGTGCCAGGAGTGAGTAGTTCCAGTGAGTCGGAACTGAGTGCCGCAAGTTCCAGTGAGTCGGAACTGAATGCCGCTGGACCCAGTGAGTCGGGGCTGAAGTCCGCTGATCTCAGTGAGTCGGGATCGCACGCGGTGCGCGGTGCTGCGGTGAGGTCCCCAGTGAGTCGGGGCGATTGCTTCGTAGTGGCTGGCTACTGCATAGACGAGAGAGAGATGCTCTGCTTACGTGGACCGTAGTTGCAGTGTGCTGTGCTTAGACGCTGTTGAAGCCGTAGGGGTAAACCAGGCTGGAGCGGTCGCTTCCTGCATGTGTTGTATCCCTGTTGAGGCCGAGGTTGCTGGCTGGCTGAGACTTGCTGTGGGAGTGAACGTGCTGCTGTTGATCTGCGCCTACGAAGGCTGCTTCCAATCACATCGGGGTCACCACTGTGGAGGAACGGGTCACATGTCTCTCCAACAAAAAGGGAGGATCCTCCGACCAGGCGAGGTGATCATGCCTGGCGGGCCACTGCCCCACGGTTGATGTTGGGAAGTTGTATATATGTTAATCGGCGCGAGAACTTCTATTGCGCGATGCAGGATTGCTAGCTTCTTCGTGCACTAAGTTACTCCGTAGTTCAGTGTATCTTCGGTTGATGGCGTTGTCATATATTTAAGTTGACGCTGTATGTGGAAGTCGCCACATTTCTACCACTGAGGCGACTTCCGCATAATGTCTGTATAGTGGCTATACCACTATTTCTTTAGAAAATTTAAAAAATCCTTTTACGGAGACACCTAAGATCAGCAGTGGACCGGTAAAGACAGTTCATGATGTTAATAAGTGACGTCTATTGTATCTATAGTCACGTCTACGTTTATCATCTGTACTTAATAATTTTTGAAATATATTTCAAGTTGCATCAGTTATTATGTGGTTGTTTTTAATATGGATGGCTTGATATGTTTCTTCAATGCACGATTACTCTGATTAGACTGACTAATTTTACTATTCATGTTGTTCACTGAATCATCCACTATATTCTGACCAAAAAAGCGATTGAATCAGTGGAAGGGTTACTCGACAGCAAGTGACAACTGATAGTTTGAAGAAAGTGGTTGTCAGCAGATAGATGCGAACTTCCAAAATCTGGGATAGCTAGCACTCGGAAGAGTCATTCTTTCAGCAGTGGACCACAATAAGTTGATTTTCAATCGACTACTAAGGACACCTGCGACTGAAGAATCAGAACTAACCTGAAAAACATTATATGTGCATTCTGTTGTTAAACGTTTCAAATTCATACTGACTCAAAAATAACAGGAACTCATTTGTTCCGAAGATTGGTTACTTAGCATAAATTTAATCTCATATTGTTTATTCTTTAAGTAGTATGCAAAGGGTTATTGTTGAAAACAATACTGAAACTGTTTCAAGATCGTGAATGTCCTCACGAATATTTATTGTGACGAAGTGGAAAACAGTGTTTCATTTGAATTATCGGCTTTTAAACGAGGATTGCTGAGAATAGATATGTCTATTGCTAGCATTTTCAATTAATAAATTACAATTGCAAATACAAGCTCTTTATCTGAGTTTGATTAGCTTTACATTACGTTTAGTATTGTTCTGTTTGAATCTGTCAATAGTTCTTGTGTTGGTATGGTGACGGCAGTTTATATTCTTATATATCTTTATTCATTCCGTAGGCGTCATAAGAGGTTTATTTCCAGCGAATTTAAAGACTTATATGATGACGTTGAAGGTATCCATTCCCTTCTAGTATTATATATAATCAAAATCGATTATTTGTCATAGAACTTATACATCAAAAACCTCAAAGGGTACTTGAATTCGAAAAATTTTCCTTAAAAAGCAGATTTTATAGATTGCTATGAAATATATATTGTTTTCCAAGATTTATTTAAGCGTGAGAATTTATATTATGCATATCAACAACATCCTCCTAGACTTTATTATTCTTAAGATTAATTGACTAATAGTTAAACTGGTTTTATCTTTATATCAGTTTTTCTTCGGAATGACTGCTATCGGACTTCTGCAACCCTGAGGGTAAACTGATTTCGTAGGTCGAACTCCGCACATTTGAGGACACTGGCATCCCAATAAAGATGACAGGTGTTCGTGACAAACGGGACTGGTGGATTAACGCGCTCTCCGACGCACAGTTGAGAAACACCGCCATCTTTCATACTCCGGTATGCTATTAAGAAACTTAAATAGCAGTCTTACCCGGGAATCGAACCCGAGACCTCAGTAACAGCAGTCGCATACGCTACCGCTAGGGCACAAAAACCACTGAGACTCGTAATAATAATAAGTGAATCACACAAAGTGTTGGCCCATGTGGAATGTGAATCCACACCACTTAACCCAGTAAAAAGTGGCGTGATGATCGAGGAAGTCAATATGCCATCTGTACAGATGTAGTGCAGCAATGAAACGAAATACGAAAACAAACTTAATCATCACCCAATCCTCTGATAGATGCTTATTAGTGAACTATTTATATTTGGGTAAATATCTTCTTTGCTATTTATCCCATAATTTGCAAGAATGTATTTTATATATTGTTTTTGTGAATGTATTTCAAACATAATAACATTTCCAATTGCAACAAAAACAAATGCCTTTATTTCTTATCGATGCCTTTTATGCTCTGAAGTCGCTACAAGAGTATACATATTTATAGATTGCTATGAAATATATATTGTTTTCCAAGATTTATTTAAGCGTGAGAATTTATATTATGCATATCAACAACATCCTCCTAGACTTTATTATTCTTAAGATTAATTGACTAATAGTTAAACTGGTTTTATCTTTATATCAGTTTTTCTTCGGAATGACTGCTATCGGACTTCTGCAACCCTGAGGGTAAACTGATTTCGTAGGTCGAACTCCGCACATTTGAGGACACTGGCATCCCAATAAAGATGACAGGTGTTCGTGACAAACGGGACTGGTGGATTAACGCGCTCTCCGACGCACAGTTGAGAAACACCGCCATCTTTTATACTCCGGTATGCTATTAAGAAACTTAAATAGCAGTCTTACCCGGGAATCGAACCCGAGACCTCTTAATTGACAGTCAGTTACGCTAATCGGTAGACCAACGAGGCAGGCAGAGAGCTATATGTAATATGTTTTAGAAAAATCAAAAAGTTTACTTAAAATCTGTCATACAACATTTTCATTCTTTATATTTATTTACGTAGATATCATACAGTGTGCATATTGTGCGACCGTATAAATATATTATTTTTTTATTCTTAAGAAATACTAATGTGGTTATTCAGGTATTGTTCGTCCAATAAGTGCAATTCAAGAGTGACACTGTAATAAAATTTAAAAAATATCAAGTAATTTTAATTGGCATGTATGTTTAAATTTGTATTAAATACTAACTGACCCGGTGAACTTTGTACTACATGTAAACGTAATCTTGTTTTATTTTAGTATTAATGTACGCTTCAGGTTTCCATGGGCAGAGTGCAGGCTCGGACTAAGAGAATATAAGTTTTCAAGTTTATTTATAATTTTCTTTTATTCTACAAACCTTGACCTTTCAATAAAACACATAAAAAAGAATTAACCTATTTGGTGTATTTCATCGAAGGTTATGCGCTCACATACATTTGTGTAATTCATTTTATTTATGCAGATTCCCATTCAAAATAATGCTAACTTTAAAAGTATTATGTTCTACTAGACTATTTACTACTAATACTAATTCCCTTCATTATAAGAAAATCTTCAAACTCGGATCATTTTATACCATTACAAGAAACTACATTAAACGGTCAAGATAGCAACATTTAACAGTGCAAAGTTTATGGTAAACTATAAAATAGTGTTATAGCCACCCTACAAAGGTACAGCCTTGCAGCGAATGACTGCTTATACAAGTTACGACCCCTTTTAGATTGACGTACTTCTAACTTCAGACTTTTATTGCTTTAGAATCGTTTCCTGAGCAATAGTTTACTTATTGACTATCATAAAATCGTTCAGTTGCTAATGTATACTCTTGTAGCGACTTCAGAGCATAAAAGGCATCGATAAGAAATAAAGGCATTTGTTTTTGTTGCAATTGGAAATGTTATTATGTTTGAAATACATTCGCAAAAACAATGTATAAAATACATTCTTGCAAATTATGGGATAAATAGCAAAGAAGATATTTACCCAAATATAAATAGTTCACTAATAAGCTTCTATCAGAGGATTGGGTGATGATTAAGTTTGTTTTCGTATTTCTTTTCATTGCTGCACTACATCTGTACAGATGGCATATTGACTTACTCGATCATCACGCCACTTTTTACTGGGTTAAGTGGTGTGGATTCACATTCCACATGGGCCAACACTTTGTGTGATTCACTAATTATTATTACGAGTCTCAGTGGTTTTTGTGTCCTAGCGGTAGCGTATGCGACTGCTGTTACTGAGGTCTCGGATTCGATTCCCGGGTCGGATTAAATGTTTGTATGATTTGCAAATATTTGTTTCGGAGTTTGGGTGTTTTCAATGTATGATATGTATGTATTTACAAAAAAAAAGTATATAAGTATTATATCAGTTGTCTGGTACCCATAGCTACAAGCTCTGCTTAGTTTGGGGCTAGATGGCGTTGTGTGTTAGATGTCGGAAATATTTATTTATTATTTATTTATTTATTTGAAAATTCCGGTCACCGGATAAATTTCTGATGCGAGAGTTGTCTTTTATTTATTGTTGATGACAGATATAAGAGAAATATTTGGCGTATTGTATTGGTAATCTTCTATAGTATAAGTGATTTTTTTTTACAACGGTATAGATAATTTTTTTTTTAATTTTAGCTGCCTCGTTGATCAACTGGTTAGCGTGAGCGACTGCAAATCAAGAGGTCTCGGGTTTGATTCCCAAATCGGACTGTTGATGGGTTTTTCTTACAAGAAATTTTTAATAGCAGCCCTTAGTATCGAATATGGCGGTGTTTCCCGCCCGTGCCTTGAAGAGCACATTAAGCCGTCGGTCCCGGTCGTCATGAATATCTGTGGTAATCGTTATTGGGAAGTCAGTGGCCTCAAATATACTGACAACTAGTTCAACCATCGAATTCAGTTCACCCTCAGGGTTGCGGAGGTCCGATGCCAGTCGCCCCGTGTTAAAACTGATATTCAGGTAAAACCGGTTGAACTAGTAGCCGACCCCAAATCTTGGGAATAATGAAGGCTAGGAAGAAGAGTTAGTTTAATTTACAATAAGAATCAAAGACATGATTTTATGATATTATATTTATTTTTATTGGCCTACTTGAATTCAAATAGAAAGTACCTATATTTAATTGCCAGATATTAGTTCCAGTTGAAACAAAACAAGGCTCTCGTAAAGTTTTTGGGTTGTAAAAAAGTGTAATTCAAAACATAACGTTTTACTTGTTTTTGACACTAAATTCTCTTCTAAATACGAGTTTGCTTTTAGTTCAGCTGAACGGCAAAAAAACTTATTTTTGGCTCTTATTTCAGTACTATCTGAGCCTATTGTGAGCGTTCTTTATCTTTTATATTTGTGACAAGGTCTTCTGTTTTTTATTTTAATTGGAAGAAAGAGTAAAATATTCTACGTTTTAAATCATGATAGCAACATATATATCACGATACAGTATCTTTCCAACTTTGTAGGTTTGTGGCGACTTCCACATACAGCGGCAGCATAAACATGTGATAACGTCATCTACCCTTTCTTCCACAGGTTTATATATTTATATTTTATGTTTACGTATATAACTATTTCACTTTTCAAAACCAAACTTTTCACAAGAAATAAAACGAAACAACCCCCAATTGTATTGCTTCATATTTAATTTATTGCTTTTTGCTTTTCACGAGGGAATTAATTTGAGAATTATGAGTTTCTTTTGTAATAAAAATATTATAATGTACCCATATTTATAATTTTTAATTGACACAGCTTTATTCCAATTGAGCTCAACCCCAACTGCAATACCGGTGTTAATAATACACTTATTTTTATCTTTTTTGATATCGTTAATTTTGTAGCTTTGTAACTCGGAATATAAGTAAAAGTCAAATAAAATAGAAACACTTAATAGTAACTTTACAAATAAACTCAACAAATAGAGAAGTATGTTCATAAATTATTCAAAGTTAGGTTACAAAAGTATTTATTCTGCCGGACCCATGTTTAGCGGAAGGGTAACAGAGAAAAGCATTCCGAACTTTCCCTAATAAATTCCAACTGACGACGCCTCAAATCCTAGAATTTAATTTGTCAGCTAATTATATGAAGTCTGTTTCCATTAGCTGACTCATTTCAATTTCATCGCACAACATACAGAAATGTTCTTCAATTATTTGTCTTCGTTACCCCCATCGTTCCTCATATAAGATACGAAACTTCTTGTAAAGTTTGACTTTGATGGAAAAAGTTATAACAGATGAACGTGAAAGAGGAAATGAATGTGTCCTATATTTATGTATTGTTCTGTAGGTTAGCGTCTAATAAATATTTTTTCATTACATATTAATTGAATTTAATTAAAATCTGTCTCGCTATGAATCCCGAATACCGTACCGTCCATAGTGGGAAATCCATACTTCAATGTGAAGTAACCAGTTCAACCGGAGTGATACCACGACTCCCACTGAAAAGAGGTGTGAAACAGCGCTTGCGCTGTGTTTCATCGAGTGAGTGAAGATACCGTAGGCCCATCCCTTAAAGGCCAACAACGCACTTATGACGTGTCTGGTCTTACAGGTGTTACTCGTTTGCCCCCTATACCATAAAAATTTGAAAAACTAAAATGTTGGCTATAGCTAACTTCATGGTGTCGGTTTTTCGTGACGGTGTGCGCGCGCTTAGTAAAAATTTACTCATCATTATTCCCTAACGCGCAAAAACAAGTATAACTTCAAAAACAGAGTGTCACCATCCCGATTCATCCTATGGGTGCTACAAAAGGTGACTAAGGGAATATACTATTCTATAGGGCAACATCACTCCAAAGAGAAGGAAAACTGAAATTCTACATCAACCTGTCTGATCGTCGTTTTATATTAGGCCAAAACCTCTTTTCTAAGGCGAGGTTTGTGTCCTGTACTTATCTAATAAAGACTTTTGGGGATGGTTACTATGATAGGTACGCTTATGCACGAGCGAAGAATCAAACATGTGTAACGTGGGTAGTCAAGATAGCGGCAAAGCAGTACATTATATTTTCAAAAACTTATAATATACTCCAATGCACATCAGGTAAAACGGTTAGGATATAAATAGTTCCGCATTACTTCAACCGACGGCATTATATAACATCCGACAGGCTCAATCATATTCAATACTAAATTACCAAACTTAGCAGATAATATTAAACATTGTTTATCATAATAATTCTAATGAGTATTAAAAAACAGTTATTATTTAATAATATACGATTTTGAAACATTTAAGATTTATACGCTGGAAAGATATAAAAAGATTGCAGATGTCATTATCAATAGGCACTATTTATAAGTCACGTAAGAAGCTGACAAGCGGAAGGCGCCACGATATTAATATTATTGAATATGAATCAACTATATACTTGATTATTAAGTTATAAGTTTATAATATATTTTATTGAACGCCCAGTAGTTATTAATGATTTATTAATACATGGAGGTATTTATACGAGATTGGAATCGTTGCTCATAACACATGATATGGATATAAAATAGTTTGTGCTACAACGTCAAATATAGAAACATTTTCAATAAAATTTCGAACGAAAATTGTTTGCAAACGACCGATGCAGCTCAGGATTTACTCGACGAGCACTCCTGTGGTAAATACATTTCACACTCTGTACTTTACATTCGGAAACTAGGAATACGTCGAATTCTTTATTTCTGACTTTGCAGAGAAAATATACTTCATACAAATAAATATTTTATGATGCTCTGATAGTACTTAAACTTTTGTATTTCAAATAACCTTCCTTCGAGCATCCCAAAGGAGGTTGGAATAAGCTTTAAGTTTACTACAATACAGCTGATAAATTGTTTTGAAAAGATCTTTGATTCTTTTTAAGTGAAGCGACTGCAATCACACATCTACATCCCAAGTAGGTCAGATCAAAGTATTTCAAAGTTGACGGAATTTTTGAGTTTCACAGTTATGACTGTAAACATACACGGTTCCACCTTTGTTCCGTCGGAGGAGTAAAGGGTCATATTGAATGTGAACCTTTCACCTGGACTTTTAGAAATTAGATGAGAAAATTAAGCGTTTAATATGAATGGAAAAAGTGAAAAGGCACTGATGAAAACAGATTTTGCTTATACAAATAGAATGGGAAGGAGTGTTACTGTAGTTTATACCTTTAAAAGGATAGATTTGCCCAAAATTGCGAGTTCCGTAACTGGACAAGTAAAGATAAAAAGTGGCATGTAACGAACAAAGAGCAAAATTTCAGTCGCATTAAGAACTTACTTTGTAGTGGAAGTTTGTTAAAAACAAAAGTGCTTCAACGTTCCAAAGCTTTTTATGCAACTTTGTAAATATAATTAAAGTCTGTCAATTTAATACAATGGGAAAGAAACTGAGTAACTGAGCTGTATACCTCAAACCCACACAGCGTTTATGAAAGGTACTGTTGACATACTTTTTAGAAGCGCTTTGGAACGTGTAGATTTTACTACAGTAAATAATTTATTTTTCAAGCTTAATTGTTTTTCTTCAAATACAAAAAAAAAAACAAATTCTTCCCTTGGATTGCGCTTGTCATAATGATAATCTTGATAGTACTAGTTAGAGTCTTAACAGTAGTAGAGCCACGCTAATTTCAATACGAACGAGGCGGTACTACATTCGCACAGAACATCAACGTAAAAAGACAGCGTTTATGCTATCCTGTTTCGTTGTTGAGTGCTAGACAGCAGGAATAATAATACAGTAGTATCACTAGGCCGCCATGGTATTGCTCACCATACTACATTGTAGCATTCGTAGTGAGTATGGTGACCACTCCTCTAGGATTCTGCTTATGCTTTCCATCAGTCAGAATAGAGTTGCTTTGGTAGGTTCATACTTTAATAAAGGGTAGAGTAATATTTTTACTAATGATCCGCGCGTCCGCGTCTCTTTCCAAACATGCCTATTGGTCCTAAACGTTAGGTCTAAAATATCGTATCTTACGCTATTAAAATACAAATTCAAAACGTGAAAATCTGTAATATTTCAAAGTTTATCGTGACCAACAACGTATTACGTGAATTGTATATTATATAATAGATTCTTTTTTGAAAAGTAAAAAAAAACTATGTAAAAATCGCCTATGTCCGTCTCCTCCCCACCAATTTTCGGCAAAATTCTTAAGTTACAAATAGTGAAACTCACATACACAACTTTCTTTTATAGATATATATATATATTAAAATGGAAGTATGAATTTTCATAAGGGATGAGATAAGAAAAGTGGGTCCAACGAAATGGGATCAGTTAAGAATAGAAAGTAATAAAAATGTCCTGAGATGAGATTCAGTGGAAAAATATCCGAACAACCCCGTTCCTGGTGTTGATAAATAGATAGATAGACAGAAAACTCTTTATTTGTACCCCGGACGGAAATTTTTCGGACTTTTTTCAGAATAAGACTTATAAAGAGTTTTAAAAATTTTCTCAGAGTTCTCCAGGTTTTTTAAGAGAAAAGTCCGAAAAATGTTCACAAGGGACACCGTAATACAGATATAAAAAAAATGACAAATGTATAGTGTACAAAGGACGGCCTTATTGCCGAAAGCAATCTCTTTCAGGCAACCTTAGGATCGATCCAAAAGTATCAGAAAGTAGTTGACGGTGCAATGAGTTTTGAAAAATTATAATTTTATATAATTTCTAATTTAACATTTATGATAAAATATAGAGAAATTTAACTAATACTTCGATAGCTATACAAATATACAATAATAAAACTAAAGTAAGAAAGAGCGTTGAAATACTTGATATTTCTCCTACAAGTTACTTTTAATTGATTTCGACGACGTAACACTATATTTCTTTCAAAAATATTTAAATATTTACTTCGACGTCACTCCGTTTACACGTAACATTTTACTAACAACTGTCGTTTCAAATAGTCTATTTGAATCTAGAAATTCAAATATCAACTTCACATATCCTTGATCGAAACGTCTAGATTCTGCATGTTGAAATGTTAACGGAGCGAGAGAATAAAATCCAAAGAGCCAACGATATTTTGGTGTAAGAAATAATAAATTTTAACAGTCGGGAAATAATATTTTTTCGCGGTAAAATTATAAAAAACAGCCAAGCATTACATGTTTTTTTATATTATAGAGGGCAATCGAGCAGACGTATCGCCTGACGGTAAACGATTACTGCCGCCCATGGACACCCGCAACACCAGGGGCGTCACAAGTGCGTTGCCGCCCTTGGGGGATGGGAAGGGGGATTAGAGGAAGGGTTGCATTATGGGCCTCCGGTATCCTCACTCAATCAGTGAAACACAGCGCAGGCGCTGTTTCACACCGGTTTTCTGTGAGGCCGTGGTATCACTCCGGTCGAGCCAGCCCATGCATGCCGAAGCGTGGCTCTCCCACGGTAAAAAAATAATGGAGTATATATAATTATGTAGATTCACCAAACATTTTTAAGCAGTGGAAAATTAGGAATCTATTATTCAAACAGAACATAGACTGTAAGAAAATATTTTCGGGTAAAACCTTTATAGTTATGTAAATATTATTATAAAATATCATATGATTAAAATGTGAAAACAAATAAATCCTAATAAATGTCACCGACGACGTTTTTAAGTTTTTCCAAATTTTTTGTTCAAATTTGAATGCTCTAATTGGATGTATATAATGCTTATTGTATTCATATTTAAAAGTACTGCTATACTTACCATGATACAAACTACTATAGGATTAATTAATCTGTAAAACACAGTTGCATCTTTACTCCGTGGTGTTCTTGTAAATACATTAAACTTCTTGCGTTACAATTGCACGATGCCGACGGCGGATTAATGCCGCGTGGCATTTTCTACCAGCCAACTTGGAGTTGGTTCAGTGAGAGACAAGACAGGTGCATATATATGATAGGTATTAAAGATAATAAACACTGATTTAAAGATGATATAATATACGATTTAATGATATTTAAAATATATAGAAATAAATTATTTATTATGCAGTTAATATACATACGTAACACATAAAATAATACAGAAATATCTGAGGCAACGAGGTCATGACGATATTACTGAAATTTGATTCTTGAAATATTCTAGAACTTTAGCTTTAAACTTGTTACGATTTGTTGACATTCTGATCTCAAAGAAAGCACATTCCATAGGAGAATAGATTGAACAGATGAACCGAATGCAATTGTTAAATCAATTGTAACAGAGTCAATTTTATTGAGTCGATCTGCATTTAGGTTGAAGCAGCTAATATCAACATAATCAATGATTGGTTAGATGAAAGTTTGTACAAGAATCAGTTTAGTAGTATGTGGAAAGAAGTTCTTTAGTCGATAAAGTGACCGCTGAAGATTAAGAGTAATCAGATAGATAAACATCGAAAATAAAGGAGGACATAAGATGCCGCCTTGTGGGACATCAGAAACAAAGTCACTCCAACTTGATGACGCTTCATCAGTGCGGACCGATTATTGACGCCCTGATTTGTCTATGATTCTATGTAACATATCATATAGGCGAGATATATTAAATATATAACATATAATTAATATATCTCGTCTAATTAAGACCAATAAAAATGATAACAAATAATTAATGTTTTTAAGATAACAAACAAAAAATACAATCAAAGGTGCTCAAAACTTGAACTTGAGTGTGTAGTAAATAATAAATATTTCGGACATCTAACACACAACGCCATCTAGTCCCAAACTAAACAGAGCTTGTATTATGGGTACTAGATAACTGATATTAATACATAAAAACTTTTTTTTTTGTAAATACGTACATATTATACATAGAAAACACCCAAACTCCGAAACAAATATTTGCAGATCATACAAACATTTGGTCCGACCCAGGATTTGAACCCGAGACCTCATGGACAGCAGTCGCGTACGCTACCACTGCGCCATCGAGGCAGTCAAAGAAAGGTTCTAAAGAATTTCTGTGTAAATGTCAGTGAATTATTTAAGTAAAGAAATGTCATAAGGAACGTGTGGTACTATTCATAGAAACAGAGATGCAATCGTATGCTAACAAGATTGATTATGGAAATACAGCTGTCATTCATATACTCCTTGTCGTGTTACTGATAATTGAAACCTAGACTCTGATATAATTATATCTTAAGCTATTTATGGATTTAAACGTCAACTGGTTAGTGAACTTGTCTCAAGTTGATATTCCCCTGCTCAAGATGTTAGAATGTTTGGTTGTAGAAAGACTTTACGTAACTATGTTTTGTTACAAGTTGTAAATCCTTAATTCAATAAATTTAAAGTATATAATGTCTCATATTCTTAACCGTCAAAGGTTGCACTTTTAAGCTTTAAACAATCTTCATCTTTCTAGACTTTATTTTTTATTTATTTAAAACTTTATACACTTTTGTACAATGGCGGACTTAAAACCCAAGGCATTCTCTTCCAGTCAACCTTAGGGTGGTGCAGAAATCTTGAAAGGTAGGTGGTGAACAGAGGTTTCCGAATGAAACTAATTGCAAACAGTACACAAACGAATGAAAGAAATACTTAAACATACATAAACACATATAGGATACATATGTCTTAAATACACACACAAATATGTACATATATAAATATACATACACACAACTATATTAGTACATTGACTATATACCAATTATCGATTAGTAGTTTCTGCCATTTCGTTAAGAAGGAGCTCATGCACCTTCTATTTAAATGTAAAACGGTTTGTGGACATCCTGACTTTACTATTCCTAAGTATATTTCCTAAGTACATCGGCTACTAGTTAAACTGGTTTTACCTGAACAATTTTTCCACGGAGCAACTGGCATGTCTGATGCCAGTTGCTCCGTGGAAAAATTGTTCCTGTAATTTATTCGAAAACTGAATTAGTTGTTATATCTGAGATATTTTTTTGCATGACCTGTTATATATTGCTCTATCTCGATATATCGATCAAGATAGAGCGATATATATAGATCGATATATATTTATCGCTTCATTGGCAATCGCATACTTCAACCACAAAACCTTTAAAGCAACTTTAACTTTAAACAATATTACGAAGATATGAGGTTTCAAACTTTAAAGATTCATACACAAGTATAGGTGAGTTTGTTTATTTATATTTGTTGCTACCTAGGGTTTATTCCTGCCTAAGTAAATGTATACACAAAATTTGAACACTAGTAGGTCATATTACTACAAGATTCCGTACTTTATACTACAACCATTTATTAGTGACCCGCTATAGATTTTATTGACTCGTTGATACACACGCAACAGCAACGGTTTTCATTTTATTTGAACATAAATTGCAAACCCACAGATTATTTTTATGAGCTATCCGTTTATTAAAATATAAAATTTATTACCGTGTAACTGCATTGTCTCTGACCGAATACTGTCAATTGTGGTTCTGTAATAGCGGGAAGGGTTCTCTGTTAGCACGGAAGTCTTTGAAATTCTCGTATTTGTTTTAATATATTTTAATATATGTGTATTATATACATAAACCTTTGCCTTGAATCACCCTTTATACTGCTAGAACTGCATTTAAATCTGTTAAGAAATTTAAAAGATCTTAGCGAACAGATAGTGGAAACGACTTCATTTCATACTATGTAAAAAACATATGTATTGTAAAATTGAATTCCAAAACCTGTACTAATCAGACTACTGAAAATAGTTTTTATATATTACGGACTTACAAAAAACGTGTGTTCGGCCCTTTGTTTTCCATTAAATATTTTGAGACGTCTCCTTTAATGGAAGAGTCCTTCAGTTGACTCGTGACTCTCAGATACAGGTATGGGCAAGGGTATTCACATAATTAGTTCATCCGTCGGCTTGTTTGCTCCGATATCCTAAAAAAGGTCCCTATACCATCTAAAGGTGGATTGGAAAAAGGAGTCTACATTACTTAGTTCATACTCCAATCGGTATCCTGGGGTGAATAAATAACTAAATAAATATTTCGGACATCTCATACACAACGCCATCTAGCTTCACATTAAGTAGAGCTTGTATTATGATGATAGCTAGTTTAATTGATAGAATACTTATGTATATATAATATACATAGAAAACATCCAAACTCCGTAACAAATATTTAATTTAAAATACTTTACGTAGAACGACCTTACGTAGAATGGCGAAAACAAGATTTATAGAAAGACTGCATTCCAACTTTAAGGATTCCGACTACCCGTAATGGTTACCACAAATGTTTGTATGGTCGACGCTCGAAATCGCAGAAATTCTAATGATATATGAAAATACCCAACTCATTTTTCTTTCATTCAAGTATCGAAGTTGGTAACTTGGCGTCATTGAATTCAACTTTTTCATCTTCCAATGTTCAGCACTTGTAGAGAATTATGCTGTGTCACGCGCAGGTATCTTGCGGTACACACAAATTGTATGAAACTTGTATATAGCCATGATGTGCTTTATAAAGGTGTATTTTATTTGAACAGGCAGCTTGAACGTGACACTCGGAAATTGCCGAAGCTACAATGATGTAGGATTTTATTGAAACACACGTAGGTGTGGCGTTTGTTTTCTTTTTTACGTGAACCAGACGTGATACATTTTTTTAAATAATTTTGAGATATATTGTGGAATTCTGTTTACATTAATGTCATAAATAATATTATGTATCATGGATTCTTGGGCATGGATTTGTTCCGAAACTATTATATTGCATGAGAAGTAAAACACTTCTGATTTTTTTATTTTTCTAAACGACTCCAAAGAAGTAGGAGGTTAACAATTCGACAATTTTTTTATGTTTGTTACCTCATGACTTTTGACTGGGTAAATCAATATTGATCATTTTTTATTTGAAAGCTGCTGCTTCCTGTGTGGTCACATTTGGTCCAGTTCTGTCATCTATGAGAAAACCATATACCTGAGTCTTAATTTTGCTTTAAAAATATTCGCGACAAATTGACGAATAACACGCTAACCGATTTTGATGATTATATATTTGAAAGCTGGTGCATCCCGTGTGGAAACATTTCATATTGATCCAGTTCTCGAAGTCGCTTTTTGTGTTAAAAATTAGTATTATTTCATATTAATAGTCATTAACGTACGTTACGTACGTTATTAATGACTAATGTTTTACTATATTTTAAGAGAATTTTTATTCGGAAAGTATAAATTCGTTGCAATTTTCTGCATTTCTATTCAAACCTAAATTTTTACCCGACTGCAAAAGAACGAGGGTTATGTTTTTCGAGTGTATATATGTTTGTGTGTTTATATTTCTTGGTCAGGCTCGAAAAAAATAAATCGAATTTTAACCCATTTCAATAATATTTTTTATAATAAAGGTGGTGAATACGTATCGCCTAATGGTATGCTATTACCGCCGCCCATGGACACGCACAACACCTGAGTCGTCACAAGTGCGTTGCCGACTTTTTAAGAGGTACGCTCTTTTCTTGCAGGTTTGAAGGTCGCATTGGTCTGTGAATACCGCAGGCGACAGTATATTCCACAGTTTTGTTGCGCGAGGCAAAAAGTTTCTTGAAAAGCGCACAGTTGTGGACTGCCAACCATCTGGCATAAAATATCTGTGGGTGTGGATGGGGTTAAAATATCTGTCGAGAAGGACGATGACGTAAATAGACGGCAAGAATCAGCCCGAAGCACTCCCTATGGTAAATGCATCTCAACGCAGCGCCAAAGAGTCTAGGCGAATTGAAAGTTCTTGGAAATCGACGATTCGAGTCGCTTTCCGTTGAATGCGGTTCAAAGGGGGGAGCTGGTATTGGGTATATACACGTGATGCTGGATCTGCGCCTTATACAGCAAAAGGTGGTGGGCCGGAGTGAAATACTGTCTCGATCGGTTGAGCACACCAAGCTTCTTCGAGGTCAATTTCGACTTACCCTGCATATATTCATAAAACTAGACTTCGCTCGATATGTCGACACCAAGTAATAATAATAATCGATATTTTATATTATGTACCTGGATCGTAACGAAAGCAGGTTCAAAATTTTCCTATGTATTCAAAACATGTTTAATTCACTTCTGTATAAATTTAAGATTTACATATTAAAGATGCTGATTTTTACTGCAGTACTTTTCGACAGTTTATTTTTATCACACAGACTCCTTGTTTACATATTCATGACATCACACAATTAAAACATACATATTCCATGTATGAAGAACAAAATTATTCATAAAATTTACTTTGAAATTACATCATGCGGTTCTTGAAGAGAAAATTTCAACGTTTTCGCTTTACATTCCCATTTCTATGAAGATTTTTACTGTTTAAATTGTTGACGGTGGCAAATAATATTCAGTAACTTGCCGCATACTCATTGATTCTGAAATTTCAGTATCTACTTATACTAATATATATAACTAAAGAGTTTCCTTGTTTGCTTGCTTGAAGCGCTAATCTCGAAACTACTACTAGTCCGATTTATAAATTATTTCAATATTAGATAGCCTCTTTTGTTGAGGAAGGATCTGGACCATATATCACGCTAAGACATTGGGAGCGGAGCACTAATGAAGAATGTTACAAAAACGGGGCAAACTTATAATGCTACGGGTAATACGAGACATAAGTAAGGTTACTTGGGTCATCTAGTATACAAATAAAAGAAGAAATAAAAGAAGAAAGAAAAAACTTTACACTATACAAACTTTAAATGAAAAAACATTGAATTAAAAAGAAGTACAAAAAAGAGGAAGAAAAAATATGAGTGCAATACTTTTATACCGCAAAACAACATAGGCAACAACGAACTATGGTTTTAAAGTTTATACAAGTGATTTATTTCAAAAGGTATTTTTAACATTTTTTTAACTATAAGCCCTTTCATTTCTTACCCATATGGATGGGTTGTTTAGAAATATGTGCGCGACCATTTTAGATTAATAATATTACCAATTATGTATAATTGCATTGCTATCAGAACTTAAGGGACATTTCAAATTTCAACTCTTCGGAAATCGGAATAAGTTCTGCTCTACTTTACTTTACTCTGCTCTACTTTCCTCTACTCTGTTCTACCTTGCTCTATTCTATTCTACTTTGCTCTACTCTGCTATACTTCCTCTACTTCGGTCAACTCTACTCTACACTACTTTACTGTACTCTGCTCTACCTTGCTCTTTTCTATTCTACTCTGCTCTACTTTGCACTACTTACTCTACTTACACTACTCTACTCTACTTTGCTCTACTCTGCCCTACTTTGCTCTACTCTATTCTGTTCTATCTAAATCTAAGATACATACATACTTTCATATTAGCACACTGGCTGTGCTGCGCAACTTCACGAGTATAAAATGTCTACATATTTCATTGATGCTCAGCTCCTATTTATTAAAATAGAACATAATATAGCCTTATAGTCTTTAACAATATATACGTATGTACTATGCCTTGACTGTGATATATACAATACATTAATATTTTTTCAATTCGAAATAGTAGTTCCTAAGATTAGGGCGTGGAACAAAAGAACAGTACACACTCTTCATCGTTATAATATTGCTATAGAATTAAGGCTCTCATTACACACCCATTATTCAAACCATTATGTTTAACAAAACACAACCCGAAATGAAAATGACAAAGGGAAATACAAAGCATATTTTGTGGTTTGCCTTTAGTCATACAACATTGCGAGCATAAATTAATTTTATTTCGTTCACTACACAACAGTATTAAGTGTCACTGAGCATGAAAGATGACCTGATAGTGGCAATAAGCATTTCTATTTTAAGTTTCTCATTTTAGTAGAATATGTTTACCGACCGGGAAATCGCGTTTACCCGACGGCGAAGCAAAATGAAGGGTAACATTTTTGATAGACTATATATGCACCAACTTGTACCGATTTAAATGAATGTGGTATTCTTATATTCCTAAAAGTGGGTGGCATAGTCTATGTAAATTTTACTAAAAGATTTGACGTAGTCGGGTTAAGATTTATAAAGCGTTTCCTGTTCTAGAACTTTAATTAACATAAAAACCTATTTTATAAGTTAAACCTATGATATAACAGATAGTGCTCAGCAACACATCAAAGACGTAATAACATACAATGAATATATATAGATAGAATCGAGTAGCCTGACACAAAAGACTGAAAAATTATTCCATTTCAGTCCAAGTGCATCATTTGCGATGGCCACCTGAATCTATTACCCCAACCCTTCACAATAGCTCTGATCTAAGACCTTCGACACAAAAGAATTTACGCTATTGAAAGTTCTATCTTCGAGCACTTTGGGCCTTATATAGGTTGACCTAAATGAGTTTCTTTAAGTGCAGTTCTAGTATTACTTTTATAGAGTTTATCATTGTAATTTAGCTCTTATTAAAGTTTTTTTTCTAGGGATAGTTTCCTGATAATGATGAAAGATAAATATATCTAAAAATGACAAAAAAAATCATCATTAGTAGTATTATTGTTCACTGCTAGATATAGGCCTCTCCCATTGCACGCCACTCTGATTGATTTTAGGCGTCTCAAATCCATATTCCAACCAGCTATTTCGACAATAGAGTACATCTGGCGTCTGTTTGAGTCGATCTATGATTTTTATCTGTAGCTTCAATTTAACGTTTATAAATGCCAATTGGTGTCTTAATTGAATAAATGATTTTAAATTTGAATTTGAATTTAGCCATCTTGAGCAGTCGTCGTTCCACCTGGCCGGTGTTATATATGTAAAACGTGGCTCTACTCTGCCTGATAGCAAGCATGAACAGAGTCCTATGTTCCAGTGTCACTATACTCAGGGCGAATGCAGACAATGCAACAATACAGCATGGTGACCCACACTATGGTGGCCTATTGGCATTCTTCTGCATAATTGGCCCTACCGTCCCGCACTCACTAACGAAACACGACATCACGAATTCTTTCATTTTAGGTTGGTCTTCTGTGAGAGGATAGTACCCGCCCTTGTCAAGCTGGCCCGTTTGTACTTAAAGCAACATTGTTATAATTATTAATTTTAATAATAAAAGTATGATTGAGAATGGAGTCTTTAAAATACCATGTATAATCTCTGAGGTGGTGAGAGTGCTTAGATTTTCTTCACGTCACTAGATTTATTCGAGTTTAAATTTTTACTTTTGATTTGAAAAAAGAAATATTGTGTTAAAGATCATACCGCCGAATTATTAAATGAAACTAGGAAGTAACTACGGGTCGTCATTGAAACTAGGAAGTGGGTTAAAATCATAAAGTGACCTTATCTAGAAGGATGAAAGGGAAACTGTTTTACAACTTTTTCACAAGTAACTTGTAAACTCAAATTAACTAAAACATGATGCCGTTTCAACGTTTTGTTAAAAAAACGTGAACTAATTCGCTATGTCAGAAACTTTGAGGCCCTTGGTACTTTCATTCAGCTGTTTAACAAGATGATTATACAGTATTTAGAGGCGAAGCCTCGTTCTTTTATTTACAAATGTTTTGGGTTTCAGCAGAGTAACAAGGGCAAATCTTTTAATAGTTCTTTTTAACAACATTGTATCTGCTTCATTTATAGCAAGTGCATTTTAGTTAAATACCTAGTACGTGTTCCATCAACAACCTATAATGCCCCACTGCTGAGCTCGGGTCTCCAGGAGAGGGTTAAGGCCATACGTCACCACGCGGGTCCCAATTCCAGGTCTAAGTCTTCAGACTGGTAAGACAGCGTTGTGGTTACTTAATCTTGCCGTTGGATGTTTTCAAGCCGCCCAAAGGCTTCCAACTAAGCTTCACAACTGTTATCCTATAATAACAACCGGGACCGACTGCTTAGCGTGATCTCTGTATCACGGAGACGCATATAGTATCATGCCACTAGCGGTCACCTATCTAGATACTGACCGCGCCGTCATTGCTTACCCTTGGTTTGTGTTTAACCTGAATAAATAAATCTACAGTTTTATAAAAAGTAGTAAAAATAAAGTAATATAATAGGTTAAAATAAAAATCAGTATATTTTTCTACAACAATGCCAGTACTTTGTATTACAAAGACTATGCTTATTTTTTTACACTATGTTTTGTCTGGTGTACCATTATGGGACATAATTTCCTATTTAGATGTTTCTTCTAACCCTAAAATAGCTAATTTTTAAAGTGACAAGTTTATATATTTTCCCTAAATGTCTTAGCAAAAGAAGATTTCTCTAATTTGTAAATACCCCTTCGGGGAAAATAAACATGAGAATTTATCAAAGAAAATATATCCAGGCTACAATAGTACAATAAAAAATTACGGCTTAAAACAAGATTGGCTTGTTGGCAAAGTAACTCAATTAAATACTCCAGCTTAGTGCCAGGAGACAGGAGACACTTCCTTGGCATGATACCGCCTACCTCGTTACACTGATATATTAGAAGTTTTAACCTCTCGAGATGTGATACTGCAGTGAAATAACTATCTGCCTAACTCAGTATTAAAACTGGGCAGTGCAGCGATATGTTTTTTTTAAATAACATGGTTGCAATTTTGAATGGGGATAACTAGCTGTCGTATAACTTATTGTTAAGTGATCCTAGCCAAATTGATATTCTACAAGCGAAGATAATTAGAAAACCAACAAATGTATGGGGATGACCTCATCTAAACGCTAATTCACGTGGTCTAAAGAAAATATTGGTCAATAATAAAAGAAAATAGAAGTATTAGTAGCTGAAAAAGAGCAAAACATTTGCATTTTGGCTAAAGGGCTGCTATACTTTAGAGTAGGACTCCATCGGTGAAAAATATATAAATAAACTGTTTTCTATAAGGTATTATCAGCCTATCGCAGTGAGCTATTGGATAAAGGCCTCTCCAACACCACGCGGCTTGGTTCGAACCTCGCTTTCTCGCATTCAGCTCCTACCAGTTGTATTGCCCAAATCATCCACCTGGCCTGTGGACATCCTTCACTCAAGAGCTCGCTTACTCCAATGACTATCAGTTCAGCAGCTATAATGGCCAGTCTTATACCACTTCAGCTTGCTAATCAAGTGAGATATATCGATGACGTGACAGGATAGTGCATGTATTTACAGCGAAATATAGGTCAGTTTAGTTTTCCGTCTCCAATCCTAAACTTCACTAAGAATACGGGACCCACAATAACCACTACTTTGTCTCGTTTATCCATTTGAAACTTGCGTTAGATCCCTGGCCTTATTAGCTTAGTCGACATTTTATTTTCTTTTTTTTTATCTAAAATCAATATCATGCTGAGGAGACCTGGCGTCATGTAGGCGACTGCTCTTAAAAGAAATCAGCCAAAGCCATTGTTGAACAAAACACAAACTACAAATGAAATCAGGCAAAGGACAGTAGCCTGACTACGACCATAAATAACAAACTACAATAAACACTTGTCTATGTAGCAAATAGGCAAAAACAAAACAATTAAGAACCTTTTTGTTCTATTTCTGTTAGCGAATATCCTTATTTTTGTGTTGCTTAGTTACTAACGAGTTTAGTGACATCAACGAGAATCACAATGGTGTCGACAATTTTTTGACTTTTAGAGGCGTACACAAATCATCTAAATTTTTATTATCTTACATACGTTGAATATGTATTTTCTACATTTTAAAGGTAGTACACTGATTTCAGCACATACCAGCCAGCATCCGGCTCGGCACTACGCTCTCACAGATGACCAAACTAAAATAACAGCATTCGTGCTGTCGAGTTTCGTTGGTGAGTGCGAGACCCAAGTCCCAATGATGCAGAAGCACCTCGATATTCCGCCGTATTATGGGTCACCTGCTGCATTGTGACATAGCCCACATTCGTAATGAATGTGGTAACCACTGCTCTTGAATTCTACTCAGGCTTTCCATCAGGCACAGTAGAGTCACTTTGACCGGATTATATAAATGTATAACTTAGTAACATTATATTCAATAAACTATTAAATGAGAACAAGCATTTTACAGCACTGCACGCAAGCATCTGCATTTAATAGTCCAACTTCTGCTGGTAATTCCGATCGTCAGCCAGTTTGAGTAGAGACTAGTTAGCTGCAGTTACAGATAGCCGTAATACTGTGAAACTTAAGGTTTTCTATACTAAAACATGGAACAAACTTTATCAAACCATAATTAATTGAAGTGAAATTATTACTGTAATAAAACAGTAGAATTAAATGACAAAGGTACAGATAATTATTGCAATATAGAAGGACTTGTGGCTAGTACTTTAAAGTTAGTAGTGTAGAAGTTAAGAATTAGTTTAAAAAGTAGTCAACTAACTTTTTCATAAGTTTAAATACCTGGATGACCGAGTTCTGCTCGGTATTTATTTGTTTTGGTAAATTTTCTGTAAATTAATCTTAGCTACATCGATTTATCGCTCCCGGAGCTATACTAAATTTTATGGAAGTCGTTGGAGCCGTTTCCGAGATTCAGATTATATTTATACAAGAATTTCTCGTTAAAAGGCATTAGATAAACAAGTGCTAGAAATAGAAATTAGTGGTTTAAAAATGTTTTCCTTAACCACAAGCTTTTCTTTATTTTCACCTGTCCCGGTCTTTATCTGTAATAAAATCATGCAAGTTAAATTTGGTCCTCTTTCCGATTTCCGATTGAGCAGAAATTTTGTATACCCCTTTGTTCTGATGACAATGCAGTTATATATAATGGGTATAATTATTAATCCAAAATGACCGGAATAAAATAGTGGCTTTCATATTTCTGAGTAACCCACCCAATATGGGTATCAAATGAAAGCTGTAAAAATTATTTTTTGTTAAAAAGTAATAAAACCTTGAGTTTAAAAAAAACTTTTTAAAATCAATGACTTGTTTTTAATTTATTTAACATTGAGTCTTGTTACTTCTAGGTTCTCTTCGTTTTTCTTTTCACCGCATGATTTTATGTATTCTGCTAAATACATAGTGATTTTATTAAAGAAATAAGTACAAAAACCTACGTTAAATTTAACATATAAATGATAAGAACCTAAAAAAAACGACCAAATAGACGCCTTGATGCGGAATACGAAAATCTGAATCAAAATAGGTTAACAATGGCAAGAACTGTCATGATCTGCCTTTTAATACAAGTACAACTTTGTCGTCCATGAATTCAGTAAGATTTTAGATCAGTACGTGGCTGTAAATTATTCAGATCGGTCAGAATCCGTGAGCTGGCGACATTCCAAGTTCTGTAGGTTACAGTCTTTCACTATACCTATGAAATGCGACAACACGAATCTCTTAGACAAGTCTATGCCTGTTTAGTTTTAAAAGCCACGACATTATACAAAACTTAAAAAGTGATAAATGTAGTTTTAAGAATATACTTACATATAATGAGATTGAAGAGAAGATGTGTTTGTAATTTGAAATTATCAGTTTTTTAATTAAATGCGTATGAAAGTATATGCAGTTCTTACGTAAAATAAACATTATTAACTTTTTTGTGTTTGTCGTTACGGTCTGTCTGATTATTCTGTTTAACTCTGGAACGGCTGGACTGATTTAGACAGGACTTTTACTGGCACATAGTCGTAGTTGTTATTGAATCGCGTGTGTAACACTACGGGCTCAGCTAGTGTATAATAAAACTGTAATAGATCGTTGTCTGTGTTCCAAAGATATTGGAGAAAAACTAATGAAGGGGGTAACTAATAAGTCAACTAGTAACAAAACTAAACAGTTTTTAGAATTTTTGTCTATTTGTCTGTGTGTTTGGTAGTATCTCAGCAGTGGCTTAATCGATTTGGATGTGATTTTCTCTTTTGTATTGTGATACCCTTCACTTAACATTCAGTGTTTGTTCATCAAAGAATCACCGCGATAACCAACATTTACTATATATTATAATATAATAAATAATATAGATATAAAGAAATATATATACTACTTAAAATACATAACTACCGTGGGAGAGCCACGCTTCGGTATGAATGGGCCGGCCTGACCAGATTGATACCACAGTCTCACAGAAAGCCGGTGTGAAACAGCACCTGCGCTGTGTTTCACAGAGTGAGTGAGGATACCGGCAGACCATACCCCACCCTTCCCCTCTTCCCCCTCCCCATCCTCCAAAGGCCGGCGGTAATCGCTTACCATGAGGCGATACCTCTGCTCGTTTGC
Organism: Hyphantria cunea; assembly: GCA_003709505.1. NCBI lineage: Eukaryota > Metazoa > Arthropoda > Insecta > Lepidoptera > Erebidae > Hyphantria > Hyphantria cunea. Next base: position 722,367 of record PKRV01000518.1, on the reverse strand, counting down.
CCCCCATTCCATAAGATATTTAGCTATATTTATTAAAAAGCTATTTTAATTANCCCTTCTCTTCCCCCTCCCCATCCTCCAAAGGCCGGCGGTAATCGCTTACCATGAGGCGATACCTCTGCTCGTTTGCCCCCCATTCCATAAGATATTTAGCTATATTTATTAAAAAGCTATTTTAATTAAGAACCATCTTAAATTTAAGTCGATACTGAACCCCAAAATCCAAGAAAAGCTTTTAATATGCCCCGAGTAAGCGTATTCAATAAAATCAATTAGGCATAATGCTTTTCCCAATATCTTTTCCTTGACGTTTACAGATTAGCGTACCTACTTATATCGCGAGCCTTGTGAATTATTGAACACTTAGATGCCAGATTAATGTTTTCGTCAAGAAATTATATTCAGTAACACATTAGTAAGAGTATCACCATCTTCCTAGCGTTCATCTCAAGATTTGGGGTCGGCTACTAGTTCAACCAGTTTTACCTGAATATCAGTCTTTCAACGGAGCGACTGGCATCGGACCTTCGCAACTGAGGGCGAACTGAATTCGAAGGTTGAACTAGTTGTCAATATATTTGAGGGTACTGACTTCCCAATAACGATTGCCGTAGATGTTCATGACAACCGGGACCGACGGCTTAGCGTACTCTCCGAGGCACGGGCGGGAAAACCGTCATAAAAATATAAGTAACAGTAATCTTGACGAGTAATAATTGTTTCATTTTCTTTTGATGAAGAGGTTTTTAAAGTCAAGATTCTAGAATTCTGCTTCCTATATTTTTTATTGTCTCACAACATATGTGTATTGAAGGTCGGATTGCGCTTGTTGCCATGACATACGTCGCGTCGCCACGCTAATTAGCGTGTAACGTAATATAATTATGCTATATGTATTTAGACACGCAATAGCATGTCAAGCCAAGTTCAAGCTAACAGAACTGGCGAGCTGCACCGTTTGTATTACATGACTTTAGGCTTCAATATATTATCTTAAGTTTTAAGAAGAAATTATATTTAAATTGTTGTTGTTGTGTTGTTGTTAATTATATACAAGCGAAGCTTAGTGCCACTAGCAATTACTGTAACATTTTGTGCAAGTATTTGAGTAAAGAATTTGATTTGATTTGTTATTAAACGCTTAATGTTCTTATAATTAAATTTCAGGGCCGGCCATTGAATTGAGCACCCATTTAGATCTCGCTACTTTTGTCATTGAAGTGAATAACCAAGACATATATAATAATATTGAACTTGACTCTCGTTTCACATTTGTGTTTTTTTTTTGGTTATATATTTACAAGAATTTCTCGTTGAAAGGTATTAGAATTTGTAGAGAACTACGCTTCTTGGCCGATGTACCTTCTAAATAATTTAATTTAAACTTACAACATCGTACGTCCACCCATTTCTAGTAGATTTTGAACATACCTACCCTAAATTAATTCTACCAACTTTGAAAGTTTCCATCAGTTCGTAGGACCTACAACCGGCGGGTGAAAAGGGCCTGAAGGCAATTCAATGAATAATTTGCAGCAATAGACTACAAAGCTATCGGCAATACTAGATAAATCAACATTTTAAACATATATGCACGAATTGTTGGTGATAAATGTTTAATTTTAAATGTAAAGGTTTAGTATTTTGTTATTTTTTTTTAATTCATTTATTTATGTTTAATGTATATACTATCGGCAATCTGTGTAATTAGGGTCATTGTATAGTATAGAATACTATACAATGATGTTCCCCTAGCCGATTACGGCCACGGAGACCAGCCAACTACGCAAGAGATATTATAGTGCACAAGTGTGTGCGCAAACACAGGTGCACTCTCTGTTCTCTCTCATAATCCGATGGGACGCTTAACCGACACGACCGGGGAGAGATCGGGTGCAGGGCCGACAGCTTTACGTGCTCTTCAAGACACGGGGGTTCAGACTCCAAACTACCAAACTCCGAGTTGTTATTAAATATTTATATTATCAGAAAAACACAATAACACTCTTTTGGCCCGACCCGGAATTCGAACCCGAGACCTCTCGATTAGAAGTCGCATACGTCAACTCTTAGAACAAAGAGCCAGTTTATTCTGTGGCTGACGTTCTATACAATATCGTACACAATGCCGGAGGCGTCCGGGAAATGTATGAAATATTACGAATATTATATTCCATTACCTACTTTGCCTGGGTATTCTTTACAATTCCTAGAGATTTAGGGGTTGCTCAGAATACCTACTGATTCACCAGCAATGTGTGAAATTTTGTCCGATATTTATTAATTTCATTTAACTACTTACATGCCTACTCATAAAATGAGGAGAAAAGGAAACAGGTTTTGTTTGCTTTAAATCAACTTTATTCAGAATAATCTAGGTTTAGATTAGGTTAGAAAAGTGTCCACTACAGATCCTCTGTGATGTAGTTAAATCAATTGAATTAAGTGAGTTTGAGTGGATTGCTTTTGACCTGTTCCCGTAGATGGCACATTACCGGCTTCGCATTAGGCATTGTGTAGAATACCTAGGCAAAGTAAAAAACAAATAACATTTCACAAATTACCAACACGTATTGGATATTTTAATACATTTCCTAGATATTGCATAGAATACTAGGTTATATAGATTACCGGTAATATATACACATAAAACAAAATAAAAGATAATTAATAGAATAATTAAATTTAATAAATGGCTGTATTATTGTAATTCTAGTTTTAAACTCATTTGTACTTTTATTAAGGAACCGAAACCATTCGGCTGTATTATCGTTCACAGACATTCCTTATCAAGGATATTATATAGTTAATAATATAGCTCTGTGGCTTTCTTTTATATTTTATTGAAGTATATAAAACTGTACCTACGATTGGATGACTGATTTACTAACCTAAGAGATCAAACCACGTAGAACAATATAGCAAGCACTACAAGCAGAAGTAAAACTTGAACAAACTTTTAACAAACCTCCATATCGACATGTCCGGTCAGCGTGGTATACCTATCAGGTTAAAACTTCATTTCTAAGAAGAGGTAGTAGATTAGCAAGGGCTGTTAATGATAATGACTGGCCTTAAAAGTAAAAATTCATATTACAAAGTAAAATAAAACTTACTTTTTCAAAAGAACGACATCTAACAAATTGTACTGAACGACATTGACTGTTAAAGTTAAATTGTATTAAAGCGCCCTCTAGTATAGAAGTTGTTAACTTGACAAACAAAAATGGTGTTTAAGGAATATATATAGTAAGCATAAAACATCATAAAAAGTACGAAGTAAAAAGATTTTTCAATAGATGGCGTTAAAATAAAAATTTTAAATATTAATTTTTAAAAGCAATGACGATGATAGTATTTAGAAATATATTTTAAGCTATGATTTTATAAACATCTATCTTTCCTGCGGCTTTGCCCGCGTGGTGATTTTTAGGTTATTGCGGTCTTTCTTTAAACTATTTATATAACTAACTTTGTCAATCGATTGAAATAAAACAAACTCTACATTTTAAATTTATCGCAATAAGAGAAAACCGCATCCAAATCGGTTAAGCCAATTCTCAGATACAAAATTTTTAAAACTTGTTTTGATTTCTGTAACTTTAAAGACCCCCTTCATATTTTTTTCTTTAATATCTTTAATGAAACTACAATTATCGGTAAGTTGATTAACAAAACAAACAACAAGCTCTTCAGTTTTATAATATCCTTTATTTTATATTTTCTGATAGAAACGTGTATTCATAATTACAGAGTATTACGAAAACCAAGTAGTTATAAGTGTCGAGGCGTGCCTCAGATCTAATGAAGCCACTTCTCAACGCGATCGCTGTACATTGACCAAATTGTTCGAGAACCGACAATTGTTAATAGGACACGATAAATGGCAACACCACTTTGCTAACCACTTTAAGAATCGCTGCTGAAGTCTCAATCATTAGAGTGGGAAGTAAATCTTATAGCTTATAACCTAAGAAATCTGATTAGTGCTTTTTTGAGTAAATTGAGGTTAACGAGTCATATTTTAAAAATAAAACTTTCTTATAAATGTGACTTTCCAGGCACCAGCAACTCAATACTCACAATTGCGATGTTACTTTTTGAAGCAACAGAAATGTAGATTCTGACACTTCTCGAAATGAACAACTTTGCAATCAAAATGTTTATTGGCCGCGTTGAAGACTTTTTGGTAGGAATTGTATGGGTTCGCGTCACCGACGTGCTAATATTTGATATCGATAATTTTAATTTAAACATTATTAAATTTCTAATTGTACACATTAATTTTACAAATAACATTGTAAGTTATAAGTTAACACTACTATCTGACTACTATCTGCAGTCCTTATGACTACTAATTTAACCACCAAAATTTACAAAGTTAACTACCAACTATCCTATAGAATCCTAACGAAAAATTATAGCAAACTTTTAAATGTCACGCAGATTTTAATGTTTTTATTTTATGTATTTAATAAAGCTAAATAAAAAACAGTATGAGCAATTTTACAATCCCACGCGTTGCTACTTATTTTTCACAGGCGCTATAACCAACATTGTGATTTTTTTCGTTTTGTGAGTTTGATAGCAATCTAAGGTTTCTGTGCTTACTTTTTACTTGTATACCAGCAATTTTATTACTTATTCAGGAGGTTTTTATGATTGCAAGGTCTATATCTATAAAGGCAGTCTTAAAGCGAAAAGAACGTACAAGTTTTTTTACGATCAAATTGTGATAAAGAATGTGTTAAAAGTTTTGCTGTTTTGTTTTTTAAGCGTGAAATAAAGGCGCGAACTGTTCAAATAATACAAGAGTTTTAGATTAAAGTTGTTAAGAATACAAATAAGAAAGATTGTTAGTTTGTTTATTAAATTCATGGGTTGAGACTGAAAATCGAACCCTACGACTTTTTGCTTAGTGGTCAGGATTATTCATTAGGACTACCTACACCAATATAACTGTAAATTTTCAATTCCAGTTTAACTAATAATAAAATAACGTTTAGGAAATAAGGCGTTGGTTGAACCTAAGCTGGGTAAGCTAATGAAAATCATTTTTTTGCTCACATTCAATTCACATGAAAATGAAATATTTTAAATATATTTTATTGATTAACGGATCATGCATATAATTAATTACAGTGAAGCATATTATTATTTAAAACACCAGCTGATACCCATGACACCTGTTGTGGATTAGATCTGTCAATCCAGTCTAGCCACGCTGCAGTAGATGGAAGGAGGGGGTTCTCAATTCGACTGTATTTTTTTATGTTAGTTACCTCAGAACTTTTGACTGGGGGAACCGATTTTGATGATTCTTTTTTATTTGAAAGCTGGTGCTTTCCGTGTGGTCCCATTTCAACTTGGTCTAGTTCTTGTAGTTGTTTGTCATATTCCACTAAGTGAGTAAGTTATCTGAGTCCAAACGATACTACCTACTCCACTGTGGGTAAGCGGAACGCACAAATGCGACGCACTTGGGTTTTTGTTGTATAAAAATATGTGCATCTATGATTTTCTCTTAACATCTGGTTAGTCAAAAAACGCAGATGAATGAGTACGGATCTTTTAGAAGCTACTGCTGTCTCAAAAATGTTTTCTATTCGAGGTTAATGATATTCCTTAGTCTTGTTACCTACTTTAATTGTTGCGAGAAAGATGAGAAATTCCAAATGTGTCATCCTACGATAAAAAAAATTAAAAGACAAAAAGTTTGTTATATTTTTCATGTTAATGATGAAAAGCATGAGAATAATCCAGGAATGATGGCCACCATACTCACCGCGAATGCTGACAATGCAGCATGGTGTTGATGAACCTCATAATGACTAAGCCGTCATTGAGATGTTTCTGTCACATTACACCTCTGATCTCGCATTCAACGAACCACACAACAACACGATTATTGTCACTTTAGTTTGGTCTTCCATAGGAGAGTTGTATCGCCCTAGTCGTGTCAGTCCGTTCGTACACCCGTGACAAAGCTCCGCTAATCGCTCTCAATATTACAAAATCTTTACACAAAGCTATCAATTTTTTTGTAACAAAAAAGCTTGAAACAAAAGTCCAACACCATTTACACTTCTCGCCGCAATGTAATCCCTTATTGAATAAAACATTTTTCTGAACACATTTTTGGCATCGGTTTAATATTCATTTATGCTAACATCGGTTGACATATGTATATCTATAGTTCAGAGTTTTAAATGTAGGCTCTTGGAGATCTGAAACAGAACGAGTATTGTTTTGAAGTTGAACTTGAAGAATTGAGTATTCTCCAACTTTGAACCCTGTGTTCAAAAGAAAACTTTAGTGGAATACTTTTGATGGTCTATCAAAATTCTTTATATAGTAAAATGGATGATAAAATATTCTTTAGTTAGCGTGAAAATTGAAAAAAAAATACTGGATGCTAACGTTGTAAGACTGTATTATTCTCGTTTAAAACTAAAAACTGAATATTAAACGTGGATTTCCAAGGTCAGTTTATATAAAAACATACACAAACTAAAAAGAACTGGGTTATATAAGTATAATGTATTCCTATATACATATATCTACTGCGTATAGAATAGCACATGTTACAAAGATAAAGAATATTTTCTTATTGTACGTAAAATAGCCTTTACGTGTACGTAACACAAATATTTTAAAGAAAAGAAATAAAGAAAATAAGGCAATTACAGCGATTCGGTTCTCTTTCTTACCCCACTCCAATTTAATATCTTCTTTTGATGAGATGGCAACCAGCCGGATCAGCTGTTTCTGGCAATGTCATGTATTTAATGTCTTCAATTCTAAGTCTTCGAGTCTTCAAGTCTTCGTCGTGATGGAATTAATAAACAAAAACATAAAAATTGTGGATGACATGAAATGGCGACCGTCTTCGGCAAAAACAAAAAACGATCCCCCAATTTAATATCACAATATATATATTTTTAATTTATTTTTATGGAATAGGGGGCAAACGAGCAGACGTGTCGCCTGATGGTAAGCGATTACCGCCGCCCATGGACACCCGTAACACCAGAGGCATCACAAGTGCGTTGCCGGCCGTGGGGGATGGTGAGGGGGATGAGGGGAAGGGTTGGATTATGGGCCTCCGGTACCCTCACTCACTCGGTGAAACACAGAGCAGGCGCTGTTTCACACCGGTTTTCTGTGAGGCCGTGGTATCACTGCGGTCGAGCCGGCCCATGCAAGCCGAAGCGTGGCTCGCCCACGGTAAAACTGACTGACTTACTGATGAAACTTTACAGTAATGTAGCTTTGTAGCTTATACATCAGAATCGCACGTAGGCTACAGTTTAATAAAGTTTCGTGTCATTTGGGCAAATATAGTCAATAAGAAAATTTCAAAAACGGGAGAAGGTTAAATATAAGCATACTGAACTCAGTATGCTTATATTTAACCTTCTCCCGTATAACTATATATATAACGTATAACTATACTGCCTCAGTGGTGCAGCGGTAGCGTATGCCACTGCTGTTCTTGAGGTCTCGGGTTCGATTACCGGGTCGGATCAAATGTTTGTATGATCTACAAATGTTTGTTTCGGAGTTTGGGTGTTTTCTATGTATGATATGTATGTATTTAGAAAAAAAGTATATATGTATTTATATTAGCTGTCTAATACCAATAATACAAGCTCTGCTTAGTTTGGGGCTAGATGGCGTTGTATGTTAGATGTCCGAAATATTTATTATATTTATTTATACATCAGGTGGTAGAGTAGACATGATGACAGTAACCAAGAACCTCTAAAATTATGTATTTATCTGATGAAATGGGGTTCATAGAGTATACAAACTGTATTTATTTTCATATTCTGGGCGCAATACGCCATGTTAAGTTGAACACCAATCAGAGCGAGTTACGTCACTTATGTATAAAGGTTGTTCGGATATAATCGATGATCACTTTATTTTATACCAAACTTTATGCACTTTTGTACATCGGCGGACTTAATGCCCAGGGCATTCTCAACTTTGGGGTGGTGGAGAAATTTTATAAGGTAGGTGCACATAGATTATAGATTAGCAATAGACGGAAAGTAATAGTTAACTGAATGCAAAAACTTATGAACTTATATATACGAATACTGCTTTTTAATAGCTATAATTGATACTGATCGACTAATGGTGAAGTCGCGTCTGCGACGAGACGTCACACACAGACGCCATGACGCCTACATAGAGATTGTTAGAGGGTGTGTCATCATTGAAGTTTTTATATTCCGATACCCTTCCTGAACTAGCTTTACATTATAGTAATTACTGTTGGTAGAAAATAAAGGATGAATACAGAACGGTGTCCTATATAAGGGATAAGCTACGCAGAATCCAATTTAAGCAAAATTTAGATCTTATCTTTTTTTTATGATTAACGAGCAGACATATCACCTGATATTAAACGATCACCGCCGCCCATGGACACCCGCAACACCAGGGGCGTCACAAGTGCGTTGCCGGCCTTTTAAGAAGGAGTACGCTCTTTTTATCTTTTTTATTTTTGTCTTTTTTCTTTTTTTCGTTGGAAATATCCATTATGGACCTCATCCTCCTAACCTTTATTATTCCTAAGATTTGTGAAGTCAGAGCGACTGACATCTGACCTCCGCAATTCTGAGGGTGAACTGAATTCGAAGGTTGAACTACTTCTCAGTATATTTGAGGGTACTGACTTCTCAATAAAGATTGCCATAGATGTTCACGACAACCGGGACTGACGGCTTATCGTGTTCTGAAACACCGTCATCTTCCCTACTCCGGGTTCGACTCGGTAATCAAACCCGTGACCTCTTGATTTGCAATCGCTTACGATAACCACTAGACCGACGAGGCAGACTATAAATATCCATCATGGAATTATGCCTTAAAAATCAAAGAAAATTATATTTATACAACTTTTATTACATTATGTACAAAGAGATGTAGAATAAATACACAACATCATATCAAAATTGCTCAAGTAGTCACAGCATCAGTTAGAAAAAAGTCGAACTAAAAATTCTTAGCGTTATGAGTAAAAAAGGAGAACTAGGAAAATATACTCGTCGCTTGGTTTGATCAGTGGTGGTATCCGCCAAGACCGCCATAACCTCCGTGGCAGTTGCCGTAGTAACATCCACCTAATCCACTGTGGCCACTATAGCCGCTGTAGCCTCCGTAGCCACCGTATCCACCAACGACGCCGTGTCCAGGAGCTAGAAAGGATAAAGTCGACTTAATTCATTTGACGGGAATCAATGAATACTTAAATAAATTAAATCCAAAGTTGTAAATTAAAAATAAATGAAAATAGTACAGATATCTTGGAGTATTAAACCTTTCTAACTTAACAACTTTAAGATGAGTATAATAAAATACAATTTCCTACAGCAAACATGACTGAAATAAGTGTTATGTATATTAATGACTGTATTATTTGAAAGAATGTTGCAGGAATGTAAATCTATCCATATTAAATCTTCAAGAAACAATACTGCTTTGTAAACGTTTACTATATTTTGTATTTTATAAAATAGGCAATACCCGCATTAGGAATATACCTCCTGTGTCACGGGGGACTTTACAAACATAGATGAAATGAACACAAAGTACACTTAGACTCAGAACAACAATTTGTGGATCACACAAGGCGTTGTTCTGTATGGGATTTGAACTCACAACACTTGGCGCAGAAGAGAGCGGCGTGGCGACCGCATAAACCACTAGGCCAACCGTGCAGTCAGAATTCGATGAAAATAAATATTCAATGAACTCACCAAGGCCATATCCGCCGTATCCACCAAGGTTGTTGTATCCGTATCCGCCGTATCCACCAAGATTGTTGTATCCGTATCCGCCATATCCACCAAGTTTGTTGTATCCGCTGTAGCCGCCATATCCACCATAACCCCCGTATCCACCGTAACCGCCATAGCCAGCGTATCCAAGTGAATTATGAGGTGTAGTATAAGAAACCTTGCTGACAGCTACTGGTGCGACTGGTGAACAAGAAAAGAAATTAGGAAGAAAATATTAAACCTTATATATATATAACCTAGGTATATACCCTGAGATAGCCCCCATCATTATTCATAATTTAATAATGGAGAATTGAAGTTACTTATTGATTTCTGATAATATAAATAGAGCATCAAAATATTCAAATAAAATAGAAGATTAAATATCCTGTTTTATTTCAACATCTTACTTGGCACTTAAATAACTATCGGTCGGTCCTGGTTGTCATTAACATCTACGACAATCGTTATTGGAAAGTAAGTGCCTTCAAATATACTGACAAATCGTTCAATTTTTGAATTCAGTTCACTCCAGGGTTGTGGAAGTAAGATATTCAGGTAAAACCGGTTGAATTAGTAGCCGACCCCAATTAATCTCGGGAATAATAAAGGCTGGGAAGATGATGCCTAGGTACTTTACAAAATGCGTAAATCATGCAATCAAAGCTGTGCAGATCTGCATGTTATTTAGCACAGATATAAGTCTCAATCTAGAACTGCTACAAGTTTCTTTTCATCATAAAACAATAATGATAAATTCGATAGCTTGGATTGTATTATGAAGTACGAAATTCGATTGTTTTAACTAATGTTGAAGTAAAAATTTATTCCATTATGAATATGTTAGCGTCTACCGTGAGACACAGTGCCTTTGTCAGTAACACGTGAGAATTTGGAGTCCTTGGCCTGCACTACCTTCATTGTCAAACCTGTAATTATCCAAGAACTTACAAGTCGTCTATCAACGTTTAACTTCGCGACAAATACAATACAGGATCTATTAGATCTTTATCGCACCGGGATGAAATAAAAACGGATTTGAAGTGTAGCGTATGCGACTGCTGTACCTGAAGTCTCAGATTCGAAACCCGGATAATAAAATTGTACGATTTATAAGTATTTGTTTCGGAGTTTTGATATTTCCTATGAATACTATGTTAGGGATGTATTAAAGAAGTATTTAGTCATATATTTCTATCAGTTGTTTAGTACACATAGTACAAGATCTGCTTATTGTGCTTACAGCTGTTATATATGTCTTTGATAAAAGACATCAGTCACATTGGATCGAATTTTATTACTACTGACCGATTAACGTACAAATCAAATTGAATTTTTTTCCTCTTGTTTTGAAGACTCTATTTCCTTTTTTCTTAATTACTTATTTAAAACATCATTTACAACTATTATTAGTTGCAGCACTGTTATGTAAATCACCTATTTGTTCAGCAGTTCACAAATCTTAAGAATAGTTTAACGAGGAAGTGATAGTAATGCTTCATTGTGTTTAGTTTTAGTGGAAGGGGTAATGAGATTTAAGTAGATTAATCAAAACGAAGGACAGTTTTAAATGTAATTAAAGTTTTTATACCGGCATTACCACTCATCACTACATATAGTAAAACAAAGTCCTCCGCTGTGTCTATATGCCTGTCTGTTCTGATTTTTATGCGGTTTTTACCAATAGAATTAATATAATGTCAATCGCACATATCCCAGTCATTGGAACTTCCAATCATTCATTAAAACAAAATGTATTCTTACCGTATCCAGAATATCCTCCATAGCCAGTTGAAAGCCCTCCAAGACCTCCATAGCCAGCTAAACCGTCATAGCCGTAGCCCAAGGTGGAAAGGCCTCGCTTTTCGGTTTTCTTTTCGTCATCGGCAGACACAGCTGCGATGGCCACAGCGACGACAATCTGATACAGAGAAAAAACCTATTTAAAAAATATGCGTTTGGAATAATTGAGAAATTACATTATGGCCTAACAAATCGGTAGAATATAGGTAAATAATATATTTAATAGTAGATGTGCTATAACTCTGAGATGTGAAATGAATCTAATATGTAAAATTCTCGGGTCGTGGTGTTTGTTACGAAACTCCTCCGAAACGGTTGGACTGATTTTTATGATATTTAAAAAAAAATGTCAAAACAACATTTGCGAGATCAGCTAGTATGTATATATATTTTACAGTTAACTGAAGTAACTACTACCGAGATTTAACGTTTGGATTTGAATTATAGAATCTGACAATGCTAAATTAATTAAAGAAATGTATACTCATCATTCCATAAGTGTTTTCAATACTTGATTTACCAGGACTCTTGATATCAAGCAGTCACCAGCAATTTCGTAATGTACTCAGTTACAACTCTATCAATAGCAGGAAATCCAATACAATGTAATACCTTTTTTGTTGTCTAGCCTACGTTTGTTCTTGAAAGTAACAATTATCAGCTCATTGTAGTATATTCAAAGATATATTTGTTGTGTTGAGTGAATAAACTCATGGAGTTTCAAACATGTCTTTATTTTAATTAATCGTTTATCTGCATTTGAGTATTTAGGTATTTATTTACCTAGTATTTACATATAGAGGCATACAAGTGACCCCGCCCCCTTATTTCTCAGTATCACGGGTAGAGTTTTTAGAGGATTTTTATTTTCAGTAATCTCACTCACTTAATATAAAGCAGCAAAATATATTTTTTTAAAACCTAGTTGCCTGTTATACATGGTATCACATTGATCAACCAGTTCAATTGATCTATATTCTGTACCCATTTAACAATGATAAATTACTTATTTACATGACGTTCATTAAATTTGTTAAATCTTTAAAAAAATGTTATGCGTGTGTGGCCATTTACTTATAACTTAAACAAGTTAACAATCGAATAGCATGCAGTTAATTACAAGCCTAATTTTAATACAATGTCCAAGGATTACATACAGCACAAAGAAAAGCTTAATTGCCGCAGTAGTGATAATTTATCTGTCATAGGTTTGTTTCCTTTGGCCTGTCGTGAGTGTAGGAAAAATGCAATTTCGGTTCTTACTTCCTAAACATTTAGCAAGCAAACGAATATCGCAGTGGTTTTGATTTTTTAGAGGTAATAGTCGTAAAGATCCCTTAAGAACCCGTCCGCTTTTTGTTTATCCATGAGGAATTCCCATCCATATTTCACAACACATTTGATTTGTTTTGTTTTATTGCTTGTTGTTTTATCCCAACCGTAGAGGTAGGGTTAAACAGTTAATTATTCGAGTGAAATTATATTAAAGTTTGAAATTTTTCGTTGTTTTTTTTTCTTTAACAATGCAAAGAGATTCCAAGTTTAAATAAGGCACCATTCTCCTCCCCATCCCCCAGAGGCCGGCACCGGGGCGGCGGTAATCGCTTACCATCAGGCGATAAGTCTGCTCATTTGGAATATTGGAGTTAAAGTACCCATGCGTGATTTAAAAACTGTTTTTTAAACATATTTTTATCGAATAAGGGATAAACCAGCAGACGTATCGCCTGATGGTAAGCGATTACCGCCACCCATGGACACCTATAACACCACATCGTCACATTACTAGTGCGTTGAGGTATGGGCCACCGGTATCCTCAATCACTCAGTGAAACACAGCGCAAACGCTGTTCTACACCGGTTTTATGTGAACCGGTGTTAAATAGCTTATTTATGATAATATAACTGAAATTATATTTATATGACTATAAAACGTCTAGCCACACCTTCCGTACAATTATTGTATGGATACTTACACAGACAATTAAGCTTAGTTTAAGAAAATCTTGTAATATTAAAGTAACTACAAAATTTATATGAATAATATGTTTTGTTTTGATAAATTAAAGAATTGCTCGTTAATAAGTATTATTTTCGTTGACTTTTGAAGATGATGACCAAAATAGTTAGATTTCAATTAAATATATGTAAAATATAAAGTAATAATTTAAAAATAATATAAGAATAACTAACACACCTTGCTAATTATCTCAAAATGATAGAAGATTTCATGAAAACTAAATGAAAGGTGTAGTATGTAAAGGTAAATCTTTAAACACTGATTTTTTTATGCCAAGATAATATTTCTGATCAACTTATTTGAAATCATCAATTATTTGATCATGTAAAAGAGAAAAAATTACGTGGTAATTAAATTATAGATAAAAAGAGGAGACAGAAATAACTTGCTTTGGCTTAATAATTGTTAGTACTGTATATGCATATTGGTCAGCCTGCCTGCCTCGTTGGTCTAGCGGTTGAAGTATGCGACTGCCAATCAAGAGGTTTCGGGTTCAAACCCCGGGTCGGTCCAAAAGTGTTGTTGAGTTTTTCTGATTATATAAATACTTAATAAGAGCTCGGAGTTTGGAAGTTGGGGTCTGAACCCCCGTGCCTCGGAGAGCACGTAAAGCTGTCGGTCCTGCGCCTTATCTCTCCCCGGTCGTGTCGGTTAACCGTCCCATTGGATTATGAGAGAGAGGGAACGGAGAGTGCCCCTGTGTTTGCGCACACACTTGTGCACTATAATATCTCCTGCGTATTTGGCTGGTCTCCGCTGAGACTGGCCGCCGTGGCCGTAATCGGCTAGGAGAACATCATATGCATATTGAACAAGGCATGCGACCAAATAAAATTAAAACCAATGTTAATTTCACTTGTTATAACTTAGCATATTTTGACATATTAATCAGTTTGAAAAAATTAATAAAGCATAGAAGGAGCGAATTAGGGTTATCAAATAGTGGTTAGTGGATATGGTATCTTATTAAGTCTAAAATGTTAGAACTTTCTATAAACAATAAAGTACTGAGAAGATTCGATTAGTCTTTCTGACACGCCTATCATTATTACTCCTATACACCAGGATCAATAGCATTGGCACACGAACACACTGATTTATGACACTCGGGAAGTTCTAGGAAAAATTAAACTGTGTTACAACCCGAGACGAAATAAATGAAAAGAATAGTTGGAGATATAATAAAGAGAACAGTGATATTGTCAGTGATTAAAATGAGATAGTTTTAATAATATTAACGATTAAAAACCTCTAAGGAAAGGCCTATACGCAGCGATGGACAATGAAAAATCGTTATTGACGATGACATAGGTTTATAATAAGTTTTTTATGATTTAGTGGTAGCGGTGCATTTTTAAGTCGTACAGGTTGTATAAACTAACGCTGTATAAATCTATTAAAACATACTTGCTTGTATTTTAAACCGACTTCAAAAAAAGGAGGAGGCTATAAATTTGACTATTTTTTTTGTTTGTTACCTCATGACTTTCGACTGGGTTAACTGATTTTGATGATTCTTCTTTTATTTGAAAACCGGTGTGTCCCGTGTGTCCCATTTCAATTTAATCTAGTCGTTTTTTTAAATAATAGTGATTATATTTAAGCGTTTAAAGAAATGTAGTGCCTAAACCTTTTTTCCGAGGAGTCACCTTTGTCTAGCCAGTGGGTTATTAGAGGTTAAGGGATAATGACCAATAAGGAAAGATATTAACAACATTAATTTAAATATCTAATTGCTGTAGCGTAAATATTATAAAAAAAAACATTTTGAATGTTAATAACAAAAAAACATTTGTGTATTACCGTAAATCCACCATTTAAGGTTAACACGCACAATTTCTTATTTTATTTGATATGTTTTATTTATATTGTTATTCACCACAAGCCCGATACAAAACAAATCTCCCTTACCAGGAATTTCATGTTGGCTACAATGTTTCTTTGCACCGACTGATGACGGACTCACGCGCAGTCGCCTTATATACTCGCTCTCGCAGCCGCTGATTCAATTATTTACATTTTTTTAAATACACCAAGGATAGGGATGAAGGAAATTATACAATATCGTTATTAACAAGGTTTAGTAACGGTAATTAGATGTATTAAATCCCACGTAGTGTACATACATACATATGTAGCATGTACTTAGTGTGTTCAAATAGAATTTTGTAGATGTATTTAGACTTTCAGATTAGAAATAATTTATATGTATTTAACAATTATATTCACAAAATATACAATGGTAGACTTAACGTCCTGAACATACTCTACCAGTCTACAGTTTAGAATGAGATGCACTACACTTTAGTAAGAAATTCTAAAATAAACAAGAAATAATAAAATTGAGAATTCAAGGTAGTAGAGCCAAACTGATTTCAGCTCGAACGGGCTGGCTCGACCGGAGCGCCACTACCCTCGCACAGAAGAACAACCTAAAATCAGAGCATTTGTGCTGTCGTGTTTCAGTGGCGAGTCCGAGACCGGAGGTCTAATGATACAGAATCATCTCATTAGGCCGCCATGGTATGGGTCACTATGCTGCATTGCTGCATTTTCACCATTTGGGATGAGTATAATGCACGTCACTTTTGGATTCTATTCATACTTTCCATCAGGCAGAATAGTCGCTTTGGCAGACTCATACATAAAAATAAGAAAAGCAATGAAATACGGTACATCTATGCATTCATATAAATATACATACGTATACACTATTAGGAACAATATTGTGTAATAATCACAAGTATTTATTATGTGCTGTGACTGCTTAAATCATAAGATCGCCTCTAAAACTATAATAAATAATCAATGAGACTAATTGGTTATTTATATAGGATTCATTTAAGTAATGTGAAGTGGCAGTAGGCTGACCATATTAGCCGTAGAACTGATAACCGTCTTGAATGGAGACCGCGTCTCGGCAAACGTAGTGTAGGACTTCCACAGGCCAAGTGGAGTGATAATCTGCGCAAGGCAGTAGTTGGATGCGAGAAGCTGAAGATCGAACCAAGTGGCGTAAATTGGCCTATGTACAGCAGTGGACTACGATAGGCTGATGATAATGATGATGATGAAATAAAGAGGTAATGCAAAGTGGCAATACCAGGATGGGTGGATTTTACGGTAATAGTCAAATTCGACAGATATGGGACCTCGATTTGTTCGAGTTATTTCCTCTTTTCCCAATCCGTTCATATAGGCAATTTTCCTTTCTTATCATTACCTTCCTGTAGGGGTGATTTCCCTAACATTACTGATAGTTGTTTTGATAAATGAGTACACAACTTTACCGCATGATGGTTTTATTGCTACTTAATAATGTACAAAAGTATGTGTTAAAAGTAACTTATATATCTTTACTTTTAATATCGTCATAGAAATACCATCACACACTTTTGCTTGCTGCTTTTTCAAATAATTTTTGTTCTATTGACAGAACTTTAGTTTACCTTTGGTTATAGTTTTGGTAATATACTAAGTTTAAGTGTATGTATTTGATAATGCGTAGTAATTTATTTAAAAATAAAAATATTTACTATGATAATTGATAGTTAAATTACGGTAATTACCATTTTTGAACATTAAAATATAGTTATAAATAAAATAATATTTTTTGAGATTCTTACACGGCTGCAACTGCGGGGTGTTATATTTTCGAGTGTGTCAAGGTCTTTATAAGGAGAGGTTTATCAACAGCTTTGAATAGTCCAGCGGTGGACTATTAAAAAACAGTTGATAATATTCATGAATGTATGCAAGAGTCGTGGGAGAGCCACGCTTCGGCATGTATGGGCTGGCTCGACCGGAGTGATACCGTGGTATCCCTCGCAGAAAACCCATGCAAAAGCGCTTGCGCTGTGTTTCACCGAGTGAAGGAGGATACCAGAGGGCGATAACCTAAGCCCCTCCCCCATCAACCTCCCTATACCCCAAATTCCGGCCATACATCTGGTCGTTTGCCCCCTGTTGGCTTGTTAGATTTTGGTGCACTGCGTTTAACAAAATAATAAAAAAATTAAATCGCTTACATACTTCTAATTCTAAAATATATAAATAAATTCACATTTGACCTAACTTTTAATAATTAGGGTGTCAATTTTTGAGTATTGAGTTTAAAAATCTTTTCTGGGTAATTCTTATATATTCAAACCGAATAAAAGAATTGTGCTTAAGTGTGTCTAAAAGTACCATCGATACGATCTACGAGTAGATCCGCAAGTGGTCTACCCTCTGCATTAAAATTACCGCCGCCCACGGACACCCGCAACACCAGAGGTACATCACAAGTGTGTTGCCGGCCTTTGGGGAATGGGAAGAGGTATATGGGCCTACTGTATCCGGTAAAACACAGCTTAAGCGCTGTTTCGCACCGGTTTTCTATGAGGACGTGGTATCTCTTCGGTCGAGTCGGCCCATTCGTGCCGAAGCGTGATTCTCCCATGGTAAGTACTCATAAAACCCTTATTTTCAGGAAGAAGAAGAAGGGAAAAAATACGATATTTAAACGTTACAATGTAAATGAAACAAACAGAATCCTTACTAGTAACTGCTTCAATAAATTCATCATAGCTCGTGGCTAGGATGAAACCGCAAACCGCGAACCATAAGTCTGGCTATCGGCTAATTGTATCGCACGTTTTGTAATTAAAACAAAGAGCTTATTATAGTTCGCTACAAGGATTGTATTGGAAAAAGCTGGTGGTAATGGATGGTTGTTTTTTGATGAACATGGTATTTATTTATCACAGTGGTCAACGGAGCAGATGTAACATCTTGTTTAGGGTTCCGTACTCAAAGGGTAAAACGGGATCCTATTCCTAAGACTTTGTTGCACGTCCTCTTGTATGTCCGTCCGTCACCAGGCTGTATCTCATGAAGCGTGATAGTTAGATTGTTGAAATTTTGACCGCTATATCGTCAAATACTAAAAATAAAATAAATTTTATATATACTGGTTTATGCACGCGGATCCGCCCGCGTACATGTCGGTTATCGCTGCAAATAGTAGTCTCTGTGTTATCCTGATGTATAAGCTATATTACTGTAAAGTTTCATCCAAATCCCTTGAGTAGTTTTTACGTGAAAGAGTAACAAACATCCTTCGATGAAAACTCTCGCGTTTGTAATATTAGTAGGATTTGCCCTTTCTGGCTCGATATTAATAATAGCAACAAATAGACGCTTGAAATGGACATCGACTCGCAACTCGCACTTATTCTTTTTGAAAAAAAAAAAACTCCTGCATTAGAAATAAATCCTGTGTCGCGGGGTACTTAAAAAATTATGAAACAGACACAAAAACACCCAGACTCAGAATAAGAATTTGTGGACCAGGCTATTGTTGTGTCTCATGTGGGCTTGGTACTCCCAACACTCAACGCAGTAATAAACGGTGTGTTTATGTATGAGTAGTGGTATCCGCTTTAACCACTACATCATCCAACCAGTAAAATAAAGTATACTTCCAATTATTGCATGTAATCTCGAGAGTAATGATTAAGGGCTAACCTCTGAAACGTTTACCCCCTAAATCAGGCAGGCAGGCGGTCATGCCCTTCTGTGTGACCTTTTCTTTAAGACAATTCCCGTATTAGTAATACACATTATCCTTTTATTAGGGGCCTTAAAACACATGAAACGTACACAAAGAACGACCACTTCGATGGAATATCAATTTGTGGATCATACAAAGTGTTGTACCATCTCGGGTTTGAATCCACAACTTAAACCACTAGATCAAACATGCAGTCAACCCCGTTTGTTATCTTATTTTGGATGACCCTAATTCCCAGCACGCTATAGCAACGATTGACTTATGATGTTAATTTGCGTGCGAATTTGATTTGTACTTTTCATAAGATCTTGCAATGTACTCTTGATGATACCAACGATGCCCTATTGACCTGAATGTTACAATTAAATACATGAGAAAGAACCTGAAGTATGAGTGAGGAAATAAAATGAAAATAAAACTGTTGCAGAAGAGTAATGAAATGTGTTTTTAAAGAACAACCTACCAATGTTAAACAGCAAAATAGTTTGTTTGTATTTCGAAGAGGTATTGGTTTTATTTTAAAAATACTTTCAAAAGAAGCTTAACTTTCCAAATAATACAAAAAAAATATTATCTAATAAACCTTTTTTTCGATAAATAAAATTCCGATCATATCGCCAAACAGGGGGTCAATTAAATCTTTGAAGAAAACAAAAACCATCACATAAGCAGACGTACATTTGTAGATGATGCGAAGTAGGTCAGGACTTGGAGCTAGATAAAAGTCTAAACTCATGATTGAACCCAATGCCGAATGGGCGCCCTATGCCCCATCTACGGGACATAGGACCGATAAGTCTAGTAAGTTTAGTGTGATAAATATATTTGATCATATAACATCTGATATGCCGCTACAGGCAATAGGAGACGCAGACGAGATTGCGTGGGACAGCTGGTGTTACATCAAGGAATTTAAACTAACTATAACCCTTTAGAGTAACTACCGATGTCCTTAGAGATACCCAGCCTAGCCAAGATGCAAGTGTTTTGCATCGAATTTTACTAACGCCCCTAATCTCTTCTGTTATTTTGTTTAGACAACATGACTTGTGACTTTGAGTAGCTGTCTAAAACGTTTACGTTTGTAGAGACACAAGTTCGCTGCGACCCTTGGATTGCGTTGATTAGGGCGGAGAGGCGAATTGAGTCTTCAGTAACTGACACATGGTGTCTTTACATCGATTTCTCGTTAGGTCGTGGTTGCCTGAAAATAAGCCGAAGGCGCAGTCAATTTCTTATATTACTAGCTGTACCACTCGGAACTTTTCGCTATCGTTGTTTTACCTTTGAAACCACGAACGTGGGTAATATCGTGGGGTGGAGCTATTCTAAAATTAAAGCAGCCTAAGTTACTCCTTATAACATCAGCTATCTGCCAGTGCCGTAAAATCGATCCAGCCGTTCTAGAGATTAGCCGGCACAAAGAGACGGACATATAAATATTTTTAGAATAGATTTTGTATTGAAGTATTGCATATATGACTACATGGTTGGCCTAGTGGTTTCAGTGGTCGCCACACCGCTTCCTACTGCGCCAAGTGTTGTGGGTTTAAATCCTACATGGGACAACACTTTGTGTGATCCATAAATTGTTGTTCTAAGTCTGGGTGTACTTTGTTCCGTTTCAGGTATGTTTGTAAAGATCCCTGTGACACAGGAATGCATATTCCTAATTTTATTTTACAATTTCATTTATTTGTCTAGACTAAGTTTTTATTTTAAAGCCAAGTTACGCCAAGTAATTCGTGTAAATAGTAAATTCATCATATCGTAGTGGTCCGCAATTTTCTTTTCATTTCATGAGAAAACTGCGGTAACAGATGTGAAAGCATCTTTCACCTGAGGATTGAAAAAGGGATTTTGATCACCACTTTATCTCCACTTATAATTACAAAGTTATGAGAAACATACTAGAACAACAACCTTAGGTACCTTGTCAAAGTCGTATTTTTTTCTGCCCAATAATAAACACTATAAAAAACAAAGGAAGTGAATGTCGTACTACATAATAATTACATGTACACACAATACTGCGCGAAATATATTAGTTTTAACTATTAGTCATAGTTTTGTTAGATTATAAAAAAAACCGGCCAAGTGCGAGTCGGACTCGCGCACCAATGGTTCCGTACTATTATATACCCACAAAACTGCCTCGTTGGTATAGCGGTTAAAGTATGCGATTGCCAATCAAGAGGTCTCGGGTTCAAACCCCGGGTTGGGTCAAAAGTGTTATTGAGTTTTTCTGATTATATAAATACTTAATAACAGCTCGGCGTTTGGAAGCTGTGATCTGAACCCCCGTGCCTCAGAGAGCACGTAAAACAGTCGGTCCTGCGGCTGATCTCTCCCTGATCGTGTCAGTTAACCGTCCCATCGGATTATGAGAGTGAGGGAATAGAGAGTGCACCTGAGTTTGCGCACACAACTGTGCACTATAATATCTCCTGCGTAGTTGGCTGGTCTCCGTTGAGACTGGCTGCCGTGGCCGTAATCGGCTAGAAATGAACTTATCTACAAAAACGTCAAAAAAATCACGTTTGTTGTAATGAGAGCCCCCTTTAATATTTGTTATATATTCTGTGTTTTAGTATTTATTGTTATCAGACATCAAAAATACATCCTCTGTGATAAATTTCAACTGTCTAACTATCACGATTCAGTAGATACAGCCTGATGAGAGATGGACAGACCCGTTTTAACCTTTGGGTACGGAACCCTAAAAACCGGCCAAAACTAATTCCGGACACGCGTGTGTATTTATATAAGCTCAAACAAACCAAATTCATCTAAATAATATTGTATTAAGTAGGTACTAAGTTATACTGCCACGTAGAATAGAAAGAGTGAGAAATCGAAACCCAAAAATTTCCTACCCCTGTATTTGAAGGATGGTAGCCACTTTCCATCAGGCGACCCGTCTATTCGTTTCATCAGATAAAATACCTCATATAATTTGTTATCTCATATCTTCATCACACCACAACATCCTTAAACAGTCTACTGTTAAATTTATGCCTCTCCTTTTTTTTTCACTCTGGCTGGTACCCCGTCCGGCCTGGGGGCGGTGTTCTTTGAACGGATTCGCAGAACAGCCACCCCTACCTAAATTTATGCCTCTCCTAAGCCAAGGAGGTTTTGGCGTACTATATCACGCTGGTCAAACGTTGTGGTGTAGGATTTGTTTTAAATTTTCCTTCCAGTTGCAGTAACAATAATAATGATTATAATTATTTTTTTTTTAAATTTCCTTTGCATTTGCAGTAATAACAATTATTATTATTATTTGTTTTAAATTTCCTTTCCATTTGCAGTAATAATAATAATTATTATTATTTGTTTTAAATTTTCCTTCCATTTGCAGTGATGTAGTCTTGCGTAATTTTACTTCTCTCTTACTCGCCTCTTATGACACCCACAAGATAAATAGGGGTGGCCACACCCTGCATTCTTAATCTGACATCACAAGGTTTGTTATATATTGTGGTGTTACAGTATTAAAACACCATTCAATAAGATATTAAGGATAAAATTGGCGTAGTAACTATAATTAATTTTCCCACGCTCGAGAACTTGATACCTTATTGTGTAATAATCTATTTATAAATGAATCGCAAAAATATATATACGCGCATAACTTTCGAACGACTGCACCAAATTGGATAATTATTTTTTAAGTGTTTTTATTGTCAGGACAAGGGTAACGAAAACCGGA
Source organism: Hyphantria cunea (assembly GCA_003709505.1). NCBI lineage: Eukaryota > Metazoa > Arthropoda > Insecta > Lepidoptera > Erebidae > Hyphantria > Hyphantria cunea. Next base: position 699,484 of record PKRV01000518.1, on the reverse strand, counting down.
GGTATCGTATTTTCTTAGTCCGCTTAATCGTTTACACTGCGGCTCAGCGGGAAGTTAACACAGGCTTACTAAAATAAGATTTCGGTAAATTATTTTTTTTTTCATGAAAATGAATATGGCGGTACGATGTTCGCCGGATCAGCTAGTAGTATAATTATAGATCAGCATAAAACTTAAACGTGAACACAATATGCATAAGGTATTCAACTGTAGGTATGAAATCACTATTATTATCTTTTTAGTTTGTTATTATATTCGTTTCTTTTAAGTACGCATAGCTATGCCCTTACATATCTCCACTATCTTCTGTTCACTCAGGGTTTGCTGGCAGAAAACTCAATGTTGGGTTAAGCATGCCCTTTGTACATGACACTTCCTTGTATTTCTTTCATACTTGTATTTTCAATGTCTACAATAAAGAATAAGTACAAATACAAATATATAGTAATAGAACATAAATATGTAAGTTACACTCTCGATTGTCGGCGCTTGACAGAACTTGATGAAAGACATTCAAGAATTAAATTCACTTGTACTTAATCCATTATTTTTAATAAGCCGACCTTTGATAATGCCATAAGGCTTCTTATGGCATTATCAAAGGTTACTGGTTAAATGGAAATTACATATAATCAGTAACCTTTGATGTTACATGAGGTGAAACCGTAGAACTAAAATAATACCTACAAAAACATCAGCACGAATGAAGTAGAAGATCTAAGGAAGTAGAGCCACGCTTATTTCAGCACGAACGGTAGATGAAGAGCCACGCTTCGGCATGCATGGGCCGGCTCGATCAGAGTGATACCACGGCCTGAAACAAAACGGTATGAAACAGCGCCTGCGCTGTGTTTCACCGAGTGAGTGAGGATACCGATGGCCCATAATCCCACCCTTTCCCTCACCCCCTCCTCATCCCCCAAGACCGGCATCGCACTTGTGACGCCTTTGGTATTATAGGTGTCCATGGGTGGCGGTAATCGCTTACCATCAGGCGATACGTCCACTCGTTTACCACCAACTTCACAAAAAAACAAAGAACGGGCTGAATGGACCGGGATGGTACTACACTCTCACAGAAGATCAATATAAAACAACAGCATTTGTGCAGTTATTTCGTTGGTGAGTGTGAGACCGGTAGCCCAATGGTGCAAAAGCAACTCAATGTGTCGTCACATAGTGTGGGTCACGATGCTGCATTGTCTGCATTCGCAGAGTGAGAGAGTCTGGAACTCCTGGATTTTGTTCATGTTTTCCATCAGGCAGAGTAGAACCCAACCCGCACTTGGCCAGCGTGGGGACCTATGGCCTTAACCCTCTCCTGAGAGGAGACCCGAGCCCAGCAGTGGGACATTATGGGTTGTTGTTTTTTTTTGTTTTGAGTAGAGCCAGTTTGGCAAGTTCATATACAAAAAGTATATAACTATAGGTTAATGATGTATAGATAGGTTGATCAAAGATGGGGTAGCTTAAGTGTGATATTAATTAATCTTGAGTAACTATCAAATTAATGAAAGTACTTTAGGAAACTTTCATAAGAAGTACAACGATAGAATATAAGACAAAATTTGAGAGAAATCAGTAAATCAGTACACAGTTTCGTACATTAAGTGAAATTTAAGCAAACATTAACAATTTAGCTATTATGGTTACTAGCAAATCTTAAAGAGATCTTAACTAACACAAACGCAGTTAATATTTTATTTTTTCTCAAGGAGTTAATTTAAACTAATAATATTATTACTAGCGAGGTCAATCACGTAGCTGAATACTACACTTTATGAACATTAGAGACAAATTATAATAAACAAGCCGTTCAAGCATAGTATATTTTCTGTATGATAACGGATTAAGGCAATGGAATGTCACCATCCTTAAGACCTGTTCAGGTTTGAGACCCAAGCCCAGTTTACATTCTACAAACGTAAACGTTATTGGAAAACTAATCAAATAGTATACGTATGACAATAACGTCATCTCAACGTTAACTGACAAGATTAAAAGTGTCAAGACACAATAATAGACGAGGATAGGGCTGCCATAAAAAGAGATTCAATGCTAAAAACACTTGTATCTTGGTTCCTTGAGCGGTATTTATTAAGTAGTTATCACCTGCGGTAGAGAAAACAGAGTAACTGAGTGGGTATATTAAGCTAGGAATTCGCTATCTTTGCTGGTAGAATACCGCACGGAAAGTACATCTACCGAATACCGCTAAAGTTCGCTCTAGTAGCAAAACTTCATTGATATTACCTTAGCGAAACCCTCGCGATATGTACTTCTGTCCACAGCTGCAGCGAATACCGCAGAAGCCTGAATAGGTCTTTATTTATTTATTTATTATTAATGTTCATTTGTAACGTTATAATTGTTGTATTAATACTGTTGTATTTATTTACAGAGTGTAAATGATAGAAACCATTCTTTGGTAATCACATTAAATAGTTTAAAGTTAAAGTATATTAAATATACATACAGTAGTTTAAGTTCAAAATATCAACCGGCGCATACGAGCTTGACTCATTCCGACACGCGATCGTAACCGAACGTAGTAATATATACTTTAAAATTATTACGTTCATGATTCAATATCATTTACAAATTACTAAATCATCATCTTTAAGGGAGGGAACTGTTCAGAATAACAGCAAAGAGAAAAAAACCTTGAAACCAACCCTATACCAATCCTTCTGTAGCGTAGTAATAAGGGAAGTTGAGTATTCGTCCGGATAAACTGTTAAGAATGACTTAAAGGACCTTCTTTTTTTAGAGGACACTAAATTAGGCCTCTTATATATAAGGTTGCTTTACAGATTATTACTGAACATTAATAATAAAAATAAATAAATATTTTCGGACATTTTTTAACACACAACGCCATCTGGTCCCAAACTAAGCAGAGCTTTGTACTATGGGTATTAGACAACTGATATTAATACATAAATACTTTTTTTGTAAATACATACATATTACACACAGAAAACAGGCAAACTCCGAAACAAATATCAGCAGATCATATAAACATTTGATCCGACCCAGGAATCGAACCCGAGACCTCTAACATAGCATTCGCACACACTACCACTGTGCTACCGTGGTGACATTATTAAGGATAAATGTATAATTTTTACATCAAATATATGAATAAACTAGCTGACCCATGCTACTTCGTGAGCGTTTCTTTTCATGCTCTGCTTCTATTGGTGTGAGCGTGTGAAGTTAACTACTATTTTATCTTAGGCACGCTCGCAAATTACACATTAAAACAACGAAAATCCTGTTCTGTCCGAACCTGTTCTTCCTAAACATTGAAGTTCTAGGTAGACATACGTCCTTTCGTTAATTAACTACATAGAGTTAATTTTGTCAATCATGATCATCAATAACGTGGCCATATTAGCGTGAAAAGGACCGTCGGTAGTTTAGAAGGTGTTTTCATACAGGCTGTTGTAAAAACTGTGGTCAATTTTAAGTGTTCGTTTAGTAATAAAAAATATCATGCAACCTTATAAAAGTTCATTTTAACATTTTTTTTTCTTATTTCAAAAAAATTCTAAACATTCTATCGATATTCACAACGTGAAATGTCCATAGCTTTATGAGAATATAGTTGTCTTTTAACCTAATGTTATTAGTAGCAGTTTTGTCCACATTAGCATTGAATTTGATAAATCAATTTTCAAATTGAATTTTGACAGTTCCAATATAAGATTTCTGTAAAAAAAATTAAGAGTTTCTCTAAAATTGGTAACGCTTTATACTATTATACATCGCAGTCATATGTCCCTAAAGGATTTGGCATACTAAAACTAAAACACGCAACTTATTTTTACCGTGGGAGAGCCACGCTTCGGCACGAATAGGCCGGCTCGATCGGAGTAATATTGCGGCCTCACGGGAAACCGTTGTGAAACAGCGCTTGCGTTGTGTTTAACCGAGTGAGTAAGGATATCGGAGGCCTATACTCCAACCCCTCACTCCATCCCCATCCCCATCCCCTCTCCATCCCCTCCCCATCCCTCAAAGGCCAGGAACGCACTTGTGACGCATCTGCTGTTACGGGTGTCACATCAGGGAAAACGTCTGCCCGTTTGCCACCTATTCCATATAAAAAAAACTTTTTTGCAACAGCCTATATACTTTTAAACACTTACTAAGACATTGTCATTAAAACATATATAAATATATTTAAATACATATAGTTTCACAAATCCCAGATCGTTACGATAAGATTTTTCGAACTTGTCATTGTTTAAAAAACAATTCATTGTCGTTGACAGTACGAGAGGGACATTTCCACGATTGTCGGAGGTTTTCCCACAAAAAGGTTGCACAGCCTCTCAGAGGTCGCTCCGATTTACCTTCAAGACCACCACGTCAGTTTTTGTATGGTCACCAAGGTGAACAGACACTACGAATTGGAATGGCTGGCTTGGTTGGTTTTGGTAGAAAAAAAAAAACTTTTTGTGACTGACCTTTTGGTTAAAAGGTCAGTAATTCCGACTACTGAGTCAGAGCTCGTAGATTCGATCCCCATTAAGAACAAACAATTTTGTGAAGATAATAATAATAATTTATTTCCAAATAAAGACTTTAATACATGACAAAAAAAATGCTGGCAATATTTTACAGATCAATTGATTTAGCATCTGCAATCAAACTAGGCAAAGCCTGTATTTCGATTGTCAGCACAGTATCTTGGAGTTATTTATATAGAATTTCATCAGTTTGAAAATTTCATCTCCTAAGAAAGAAGGATTTAGAATACGATAAAATGTGGCCAGACTGGTTATTAGGCTTTCATTTAAGTTTTTCTTGTGGCTTCTATTTGTAGTTATATTTTTGTCCCACGAAGTTTGCTCCCTTAGCCAATCGTACACCACCCATTGGTTTGAAAGGGGTAGCAACACCGAGAATAATTAATTCGTCACAATAGGGATATAATGTTTCGTAACTGTGTAAAACTTTTTCTAACACCTCTGTGTATTTAGAAATATGTAATTATGTTTAACAGTGGTCTGGCTACCGTATCACTGGGGTTTTACTCTGCCTAATGTGGGATAAGACAGGCCAAGTTATTATTGGGTCCGGATGGCGTAAGAAAGCGGTTCCTAGATCTCTCCCGTCTCAGGCGCAGAATGGCACACCGTGTGGTTTTAGTCGGTTCGATTCCGACACACCGCCCCGCTGCAAACCCCGGTGGGGTAAGGCCCGAGGGGGTTTTCACACGTAAAAAAAAGGCCAAGTTATTATAAAGCTATTGTTTGTGAACTAAATATGATTATCATACAATAAATAAGCACTACAAAGACAAAATTCTTTTCCCGAATTAGGAATAATCTCCTGTCCTTGGGTACTTTACGGAAATTCGGTAATTCAATGGCAGAAACAATACGTGCAGTCAATTGTTTCAAATCTGTAATTTTTTGGGTTTTTTGTTTCGAATGTAGGTTATCCCAGAGATAAATAACTCGAATTACAAATGGTACTCGATGCTTAAAATTGTGTGAATTGCTCTCAAATCGTTCTTCAGTTCTTTGACAACTGTCGAATTTTAACATAAGTATCTAAGTAGAGTAGGTAGGGAGGTTGCTACCGTTTAGTGATTATGTTTTGTTTTTTACAAAGGTCTTATTACATTGCACTGTGGCACGAATTTGAGATGCTGGCAGTTCAGGACCGCTTGTTGTGGCGAAACTTCAAGGAGTTCTATATCCATGTATGTCTTTTGTCTGCGACAATGATGTTGTATGAATTTAAATTAATTTAGTTATTCTACAAGTGTCCCCGAATATTATAAATATTGCTTCGGGGAATTAGGCCTAGCTGAGACGAAATGAGGCCACAGACTAACAGAAATACTAGTTTAGTAGAGTTTATTGCTTATTTTTTTACTTATATTTTGTTTATTTACTTTTATTTACTCGGGGAGTGAGTGAAAAACCAGAGCCTATCTAATATATCTGCTCATTTATTATTTAAATCACATAAAAAAAACTCTTACGACTTATTAATCGATGCCGACTCTTTAATTTAGCGTATACTAGCTGACCAAGCAAACGTTGTTTTGCCATAAATATAATAAAATACTTAGGGTTGATCGTAGGGTGGCATGTATTTATTAATGCTGTATCATAAAAAAAAACAAAGAAATTTAACAAAAATAGATGTAGTTCGATTCTCAGACCTACAAGAAATGCACTCAAAGTTTCATGAGAATCGGTCGCGGTGTTTGTAGTTACACACGAGAATTTAATATATTAGATAACTGTTACTATAAACAAAATGGTTTTGACACATTTCGACAGTGATTTGTAGAAGAATTTACCGTAATAAGCCTGCACACTCATCTATATAGGACCATGTATACACTCGGCCCCCAGTTGGATCACTGACTGATCTGCGGCCAAAGTCTGATGGATTGTACGGGATTTTATTGTTACGATCACGTGGATCGATATTTCGGGGGATAAAATATCCTGTAAAAACAGTGAATAGTTTTTTTTCCTATAAAAGTGAAACCAATGAAAACATGTAATAAGAGTAGGCATCTAGTGAAATATTACTATATTTGGGGAACTTTTACCTTACAATCTAATTTTACAAAGACAAAAAGGATTTGTTTCATTCATTAGATAGAACCCATCTAATTACGTCAGAGTTTATGGAGAGAAATAAATACCTTCTTTTCTCTTCTTTATTCCTTTTTTAAACAAATATTGCAGATTAATTACGCCGCAGCATTAGAAACAAGATACTCTGTTATGTATATCCAGAGATACATAGCCCGCCAGTCCTTTAAACCATCTTCAACAATCTCTCTATGTCAGTGTAAACAAAAACAAGTACTGGCAACTAATTCCATCAATAATGTGGACAAAAACTATCTGATAGATTAAGCTGTAATCGGTTTATGATTGAAGTTTCATGCATGCGTTGTTGACCTGCATCTTTCTGCGATAGCTACAGAGGGGATTTGTTGCTATATTATGCTATAAATATTTGTTTGTTTTTAAAGGCTAACCAACAATTGTTTACATTCGCATTTTTGTAGCTTAGAAGTTTAATGTCAAACTTCACAATTTCTAACAGGCTAAGGGATAATTATAACCGAACGCCTAGCATCGGAAAAAAACGTTTTGAATCTTTTAAAGAAATATACATACTATAGTGTAGCGACACATGATATATTTTTAAAGGAAAAGACAAATGCGTCTTTAGCAGCCCAGAGGTCTCTCGAAGTGCAGGTGTTTATAAACTCTGGACATACGGCGTAGTGGCTGGATGACATATCTACCTCGCAAAGAAGACCAACAAAGATGGCAGCATTAGTGCTATGGTCCGATGGTTAGTGAGAGACCGAAAGTCCAATGATGCAGAAGTATGTTAATAAGCTACTATAGTGTGGGCCACGCCGCCTATGGACACCCGCAACACCACAGGCGTCACAGTGCGTTACTTTGTGCGTTAAGAAGGAGTACGCTCTTTTCTTGATGGTCGTATTGGTCCGGGAATACCGCAGGCGTCAGTTCATGCCACAGTTTTGTTGCGCGCCGCAGAAAGTTTCTAGAAAAATTATCATTTGCGGATTACCAACCAACAAATTAAAACTTACCTACCCGTCGGTATAAGCTTAAGTTTCATTAGTAGTTGCCAGGCGAAAAGTAACACTAGAAATAAAAGACGAAGACTGTACGTAAAGCACGCCATACAAGATAGCATCGTTATTTCCACTTGAACCCCTTGTCATGGATCCGCGCTCCAATCGCCCGATATATCAGGCGCTCAGACAGTGTCTGAATGTAGTTACCATTTGTTCTCACCTGAATCCCATGTTTTATACCTTAGCGATTATATTTTTTTTATTTTTTATTATATACTTTTTACCACGTTCATCATACTTTTTTATGTATGGAGCCTGTCAAAGAGGCAGGCCCATACATAAAAAATGGCGAAGCCTGCTTGAGTCATCGACCGATTCACTGGAGTATGGTGATTGTTATGTGGCCGTTGAGGAATATAACATGTTATATATTTGTGTCCTATATGTATAATATGTATAAACATCATTTAGATTCAAACTATACAGAGATTGTACTATGACGGTAAAATTGGCCAATATGATAGTTATACACTTTTTTTCCAAAATGGATTTAGTTTTCGGTACATTTTAGCGCGCTGACTTCCCTATGGTGATTGCCATAGATGTTCATGACATCCCGGACTGGACGTTGGCTTGGTGACGATTATGTTCTTCTCAATGGTCACGGTGGCTAGTTTCAACAGTGATAATATAGTTCACAAGTGTCTATTCAAACACAAGTGCACTCTCTGTTTTCTCACTCTTATAATCCAATGGATCCGACACGACCGGGGAGAAATTAGAAAAAACATCTTTACATAGTCTGCGAGTTACGGGGGCTTAGACACCAATTGCCAGACTTTTAATTGTTTATTATTATTAAGCATTTTTACAATCATTTAAGGGGATATAGGGGCGTGAAATCCAATCTTTTACCGAAACCAACCACACCTGCACGCAGTACATCATGCTGTTTCACGATACACGCTGAGCTACGAACGAGGCTCTGGCAACTAACAGATGGTGGTATACCCATCCCAACAGGCGCATGCAGATTAAACAGAGAAAACGCTCAAACTCCGAATCCAATATCTACAGATTATACAAACATTTGGTCCTGAATCGAACCTGACACCTCAACACAGCAGTCTCAAACAAGATGAAGAGGCAAAAACTTAGACCTTACTAGACATTTAGCCGTTATTCTTCATTCTACTCAAGCAATAATCGATCGAAACTCTAAAAGTAACTCGATACATCGAGAATAAATAGTACTTAATAGCCCGTGAATGTTTTACCTGTATAAAAGAGCGATTTGGTAACCGATCTTTCCCACCCCAGGTTAAACACACGATCACTATTTCTAAACGCCCGTTTGCATTTTTACACAGAAAGTGGGAAAATTTTAAAAAGCTTTGTTACTGCTATTCTTCTTTGTACTAAAACTTCGATAATATTTTTAACCACCGCCTCTGAACTTGACTGTATTCTTTGTGTATTTTTCAGGCTGCATTTATTTGGTAAATATACACTTAAGCTAGCAGCTTTTATGCAAGAAATGTTAAAATTGGTTTAGTGGTTTTGGTGTAAGAGCTTAAAAAACTTGCATTGTTAGGGGTTTAAAGAAGAAATGGTAGGCATATTTATCCATAGATTGGTCCCTAGACGTAAAAGAATTATAAGAATTTTCTTTACATATAAATACATACACTTAGAGTGTTCCTTTATAATTATCGTGAGTAAATCATTGTTTTACTTATCGTCTTAACTAATTAGAAAGATCATCGTGATTATGTTTACATGGAAATCCAAACCTTAATTGGGTTTCGTAAAATCTTTATTAAAAGTAAGCATATTCGTATTCTTCACATAGCCTCTGTAATATGATGTATCGAGCACTTAATGGTAATTAAATTCACATTTTGACTGCACGGTTGGCCCACTGGTTTTACCCGTAGCCACTTCGCTTTCTGCCGCGCCAAGTGTTGCGGGCTTAAATCTCACTAAAGCCAACACTTTGTGTGATCCGCAAATTGTTGTTCTGAGTCTTGATGTTCTTTGTATCCGTTTCACGTATGTTTGTAAAGTCCTCCGCAACACAGCATGTATATTCTTAATGTGGGAGTTGTCTTTTTAAAGAAAAGACGAAAAAACATTATATCTTGTTGAGGCCAAATTATTATTTTTTAACTAAAAGAAATGTTAATAAGCTAAGCTTTGATTGTCCATATACTATACTCCGGTACTACTATTGAACCGATACACGACAAGTAACATAAGCTATAAAAAAATTGTCAAACCATTTTCTTATCTATACTAATACATAAAGTTGAAGAGTTTGTTTGCTTGGACGCGCTAATCTCAAGAACTACTGGTCCGATTTGAAAAATTATTACAATGTTACGTAGTTCATTTATCGAGGAAGGGTATAGGCATATCATCACGCCAAGACCAGTAGGACCTGCTCACCAATGAAGAATGTTACAAAAAGGGGGGAAAATTATTAAGCTACAGGCAATAGGAGACGTAAACGAGGTTGCGTGGGTCAGTTAATTCATAACATAGAGGCAACAGCAGCACCATAAGCAGAGGGATCCTCTTATAGTACTCAAGTGATTAACACCTCCCTTGTAGAGGGTTTCAAGACAGCTTAGATGGCAATAAGTAATAGACTGCCTCGGTGGCGCAAGTGGTAGTGTGAGCGACTGCTGTGCTTGAAGTCTTGGGTTCAATTCCCGGAGTCCGAACCAAGCGTTTGTTTGATCTGTAAATATTTGTTTAGGAGTTTGGGTGTTTCCTATGTGTATCATGTAAGTAATTACAAAAAAAAACTATATATGTATATATATCAATTGTCTACTACCCATAACACAAGCTCTGCTTAGTTTGGAACTACATAGCGTTGTGTGTTAGGTGTCCAAGGTATTTAAAGTACTTTATATTTAGTGAATTTTTCCCTGAGACTTCCCGAGTGCCATAACTCATTGTGTTCGTGGGTTACTGATGTAGACATTGGTGCACTGGAGTTCCAGCGGTGGGTGTGTGGGCGATATTAGTCCTAATCAGCACCTCTTATAGATAAACAATCTTTACGATTAATGTCGATATTTCTGAACGTCTAGTTGAATTTAATTAATTAAGTGCCAATGCCGGTTTAAAATTGTTCTTTAATTTGTCCCCTCAAAAAACAGTTGCATACGGATGTGTTTTTAGAAACAATTTATTTAATTTTATCTTAATTTCTAACTCAAAAATAAAAATAAATGGTTAAGACGTCATCCGATTTTAAAAATGACTAGCTATACACCGCGGTGTTACTCGCTGTTGGTTTCGTACCTTTATTAAAAAAACCCCGATGACACAATACGTTACTCCTTATAGCATTACCTATTTGCCAATCAAAGTCCCGTCAAAATCGGTTCAGCTGTTCCAGAAATTAACCGGAATATCTTTTTTTTATTTTTTTTTCTCTCACAGGAAAGGTACAATTTAAGTTTCATGAGATCTAGGTACATATATAAGAGTTTTTTAAAATTCCCTAGTGAGAGCTGGAGTCCATACTAGGCTCGGAGCCTGTGTGACAGATCTCCAGGCCCACCCTATACAGACAGATAGACAGACACAAAACTTAAATGTTTTTATTTTGTTGACGTAACGTAGGTATGCATTTAGTAAAAAGCTGTTAATTTGACATAACAAACAGACACTTTGAGTTCGATTTCTTTGAGACCGTTTGAGTTCGATTGCGGGTTTAATTAATGGGAAAGTTAGTAAGGCAGTAAAACAATGAACCTACTACTAATACACCTACTGTACACATCAGGCTATCTTCCCAATAGGGATGGGAACACATGGTCATAACAACCGGGACGAACGACTTAACGTGCTCCCCAAGGCACGGGTGGGAAACACCGCAACACATCCATACTCCGGACTTGTTAAGAATTTTTTGTAAGAAAAACCCGACAAGGCTTTTGGCCCGACCCGTATATCGAACAAGAGATCTCCTGATTGGTAGACCAACGAGGCAGTTCTGAAGTCTAGAAAACATTACATAATCGAATCGAAGTGACTCTAATAGTTAGTTCAAGCTTTCCAACTGAACGTAACCAGTAATCTCAGTGTTTACGTATACCTTAAAACTTTTATTATACAAAGCTTAACACAAAATAATTCATTTTAGAGTGTTTTAGCCAAGAGTAATTACCCCAAGGTAACAATATGCTGTTGTAATTATTCAATAGTTAATTAAGTTTATCTTAATATCATTATGATAATAGTTGTGAATACATTATTTAAAACAAAGCAGAATAATGTGATCTTAATTCATTGTTATTTCAATGGGTATTTTGGGGTTGTCACTGCGTTATAATGACGTTTATGTTGATATAAGAGTCCCTTGTATATACCATTATTGCGACATCTACAAGCTGATCATCGGCGATCGCGGCGGAACGGCGATCCGACGTGAAGTGGAACGATGAGGAGGAGAAGGCTAACGGGAGATCAATCCGGACCGTTGCGAGATTACAAGCTTACAGAAAGGACGAGAAACTTCGACACTCTTCCTTGTTTTACCACCGTGGACGATCGGGACTCAGTAAATTAATTATTGAGCGATTAAATATCAGCTAAATACAGTCCACTGCCTTTTATTACGTCCGTCTGGACCCTTTACATGGTCCTTTGAGCCGGATCGACACCCCGCAGGCCTCCTTCTCCTCTTCGTTCCACTGCACGCCGCATGGCCGTTCCGCCGCGAGCGCCGATGATCAGCTTGTAGATGTCGCAATAATGGTATCACAAGGTACTCTTATGTCAACATAGAGGTCACAATCTGTCCATATGATGATGACTTAGAAACATGGAGTATCTTCACTTTTATTTATCCCCTAGAATATACATATAAATTCCTTTACAATATCCAAACGAGAGAGAGAGAGAACGGCTGACGTGAGATCAGAGCTGTGGAGGATCAACAATGCAGAAACATCTGAGAAGATCCCCATAGTCTGAGACTATCGCTCTTGGAATCTGCTCAATGTAGTATAGCTACGCTGATTTCAGTAGGAACGGACCGGCTCGACCAGGGAGGTACTACCCTCGCACAGAAGATCAACGTAAAATGACAGCGTTCATGCTGTCGCGTTTTGTTGTTGAACGCGAGACTCCCATGGGCCTATTGGGCCTCCGGTCTCACGGTCTGATAGAAAGCACTATGTAGTGCTGGTCACCATATTGCATTGCTGCATTATTTGCATTCGCAATGAGTACGGTGACCCTTACTCTTGGGTTCGGCTAATGCTTTCTATCAGGCAGAGAAGAGTCACTTTGATAGGCTCATTAATACTTAAATAAATCGACAATCAATATTCACACATGTCAATATAAACATGATATCTCCGGTTGAGAACCCTCAGCGCTGTCTAATAGCCCGCTTAAAGTTGTAGAGGCCATCTTAGCTTAGTTTACAAAAAACTACATCTTATAAATGAATTACACCTAGATATAAAACAAACGTTCGAACCTACGACCTCTAGCTTAGCAGTCAAGATTATTAACCACTAATCCAATCGGCCCGTCAGTCACAATTTAATTTGATTTTCAAAGTTGCATACAGTCAATTTACGTTATCTTATAATTCAGTACTCAAAAGGCAGTATGTCACTTTCAATTACATATATAACATTCGCCCTTTCAACCCCGAGACATGTGATATATTACTTTACACTCTGACACAAATTGACGGCTGCAGTCAAGTATAGAATTGAAAAAGGGAATGTATAATCTTATAAAGTCTTTCTTATAATATCTTTAGCATCGTAAAGTATAAATCGCGATACTAAATCAATCCAAAGACGTAAATAATAAATCAATTGACTGTACGAATGGTTTAGAGGTTTAAATGATGTGGTCTCAAATTTTACATGAGAAAACTGTTGTGTGACCTACAAACTGTTGTCCTGAGCTTGGGAGCTCATTGTGTGCCTCGTATTTAACTAATAGTATAATTAGGAAGGAGTTGTGATAAAAAAAATTAACGAACGAAATCGGAGTTCATCCGTCCACAATAACCAATGCGACTTAATTATAGATTCATTGATAGTGATAGTTAGAGGAAAATGCCTGTATTACCTTGTTATATACCTACCATCGCGTTGAAAGAGTGGTAACTGACCAGTGGTGGATTTACCACTAGGCTGAGTAGCCTGGAGCCTAGGGCGCAAAATTTAAGGGGTGGCTTATTGTTATAAACTTTTATTTATTCAGAAATAAAAGGAATACATTATTACATTTTAATAGAAGTGCAAAAAATAAGTCTTGACAGCCTAACAAAAAAATTATGTGTGCAGTTTACCAAATACTCTCAATTTGATAACGTCGACTAGCCACATTGGAAACACATCCACTCCTAAAATTCGTATAGCCTTAATGGGTTTGATTTCAACACACACGCAAACCCTTGTGGAAAATAGTTTTCACAATTAAAAAATGGGTATTGAATTGAAGGAGTCAGAATAGGCGGCAAAAATATAATAGCCTACTACTAGGCATTTTTTTTATTCAATCCTACTTTTGTTATAAACACAAAAGTTTGTAAGTATGGATTAATGTTTGTTACTCCTTCAAGGAAAATTACTGAATGGATTTTAATGAAACTTTACAATGACATAGCTTATGCATTAGAATAACACATAGGCCACAATTTATAAAGATACAATTCACACAATATCTTTGTAACGCGGGTAACACCGTGGGTTTCAGCTATTATTAAATACAAGGTTATGCCCGGGGCTCCGCCCGCATATATGTCGGTTATCGAGGTAAATAATAGCCTATGTGTTATTCTAATGTATCGGCTACATTACTGTAAAGTTTCATCCAAAACCGTTGAGTAGTTTTTACGTGAAACAGTAACAAACATCCATCCATACAAACTTTTGCGTTTATAATATTAATAGGATGTGAACCCGCCTCTGTGACAAATTAAGAATAGAAAATGTAATCATCCCTATTCATCCCCTGGGTGTCGTATGAGGGGTCTATGGGAACAAACTAAACTGTACAATATCACTGCAAAGAGAATGAAAACTTGACACGAGCACTATACCAGAGTTAGAGTGGGAGAGCTATGCTTCGGCATAAATGGGCCGGCTCGACCGGAGTGATACCACGGCCTCACAGAAAACCGGTGAGAAACAGCGCCTGCGCTGTGTTTCACCGAGTAAATGAGGCTACCGGGGAGGCCCATACTCCCCCATTTGTACATGGTCGTTAATATGTTATGCTCCTGAATGTAAACTGTTTTAACTGGTGTACAATAAAGTTTATTCTATTCTATGTTGGCGACAAAAATTGTAAATGAATGTTGGGAACCGTGTATCTGTTTTTGGCGGCAAACATCAAAATAATACGTTTTTTTGCAGATATTAATAGGCTTTGTGGAGACGCGTAGTTGGAAACATAAAGAAACATGCCTGAAACGTGAACGACCGAATCAATCGAGTTGTTAATTGATTTATATCGCATACAATCTGTACTATGGGACTCAAGTGAAATTTAAAATATACAACATGAATTATTGAAAAAAAACCCAACTGCGTCAGTAACGGCCATCTTTATTAAATTAGGTTCTATTTTAGATATTTTTTAGTTTTAATGTACCCAGTGTCACTCACGACTAAGACGAATCTATTGACACCAAAAAATACAACCAGCCGTTTAGGCTCTAGGGCGTACACACACTCGAAAATCATAACCCTACTTCTTTCTTCTTTGCTCAACATCACTGATAGCTTCACCGTGGATACAGCTTATTGTAACAAAAGTGTTTTTCTAATTGTTGGCGACTCGGTGTAGACACAATCAAAACAAAAGGCCGTTTTCTGAAGAGTCGCTTATAGTTGGAGACACCTCTATTGCCAAAAATTTGGGTGGAAATGCTCCTTTACAGTGTAGCAGTGCCTGGTTATGGAGAATAAGTATATGGCTGGTCATGTAAATGGTATCTATCCGTGTGGAGTACAGTGTCACCACGCTTATTATTCCCAGGAATGTCACAAGAGTCGGCTATGAGAACAAACTATGAATGACTAACAGTACTGTAAAGAGCAATAAATTTAAAACAAACTCTATACCAACGCATCTGACCTGTCTGGTATTATAGTAGGCCAAAATCTCCTGGCTAAAGAGGCCTTGTCTACAGTGGATTAAGGCTGTCGATGTTACGATGTGTAAGCGAAACTAAAAAAGTATAATAGCAAAGGTATCCCCTGTTGGTAAGCGATTACCGCCGCCGCCTATGGACACCCGCAACACCAGAGAGTGTCATAAACGCGTTGTCGGTCTTTGGGGTATGGGAAGCAAGAGGGGGAGAGGGGTTGGTGTGTCGAGCAGGCCGAAGCAGGCATTCATGGCGAAGCATGGCTCTCCCACGCTAAAAAGTAATTGGCTATTTAATACTACTCTGCCTGTTACTTAGGCTTATAAGCTTGAATGTGTATATTAATGCGATACTTTTTAACACAGTTTTGATGCTATTTAACTAAATTAACAAATCAATTTCAGTTACATACATTGTATGTTTGAGACCCCACCAAAGAAGACCTTGAGAAACGTATCGCAAAGAGCAATTAAAATTAATTCTTGTTGAAAAAAATCTTCGACTTCTCGCATCCAATTATCAGACATCTTGCACTAATCATCACTCCATAAATTTAATAATCCTCAAAACTCGCAGTTGTCCTGTCCGGGTCAGAGTATATTTTATGACCATTGTTTCAGTATTTTGTGAATTCCCCGCGATATATAAATAAAACCTAGTAACAATCTGAAGCAAAACCGGAAATTAAAACATTAAAAAAATAAATTGTTGCCATGTAAGTAGCCAATTACGGGCACGTTGTACCAACTTGTGTGATTCCATTACTTAAAACGTCCGGGTACCACAAATTAACGCCAATTACTATCACGTTACGTAGAAATATCCCAAGAAGTGATACTTATATTGTATGTCAAGGTTAGCGACTTAGTGTATGTACATAGAGAACAAAGAAACAAAACAAACTTATTAAAGTCATATTCACACTGCAAGTGTATGAATCAGGTGCTATTGTAACACAAACCTAACATTACTTCGGTGTTCTAGGTACCGTTTCCTTATTCGCATTCGGCGCAACATATCGCACTGCGGTTCGACTAAACTTTTAGGAATCCCTAGCAGGCCATTTTAGTACTAGAAAGCTGCTACTAGTTTTAGACTCAAAATCTTAGATCAGATAAGCAAAGATTTTATTTAACAATGTAACCTATGATGATGATGTAAAAATGCACAAAAAGAATATTTCAGTTTTACACTGGTTGAATTCTTTAACTTAAGACTGTTTTTATCTTTACGTTACTTTTGCTTGTATTTTATCAATAAGTCAATCACAATGTTACATATATACAAAATGTCGTATTTTTTGTAACAATTAACAAAACAGTAACCTCAGCTATTAGTCTCATAATATAATTTGTATGATTTGTGTGTAATAAGACAACAACTACATACAACAGGTGTGTTCCACGCGTAAATAATTATATTTACGTGCAAAGTATCCGTCGGTATGTTGTAATAACGTTACGGTCCGCGTACACTAGAGTGTAATGAGAGAAAGTTCGTAGCACGTTTTATTGTTATTTAAAAAAAATGGACGAATTCAGGGTAAGACCTTAATCCGTGGTATCCTTTAATTTGTGATGATTTTATGTATCCATCATCATCTGAGTCAAAGAAATTCCACTGCTGAACATAGGCTTCTCCCAAAGTTCGATAAAATATCTGATCCTCTGCTGCGCGTATACAAATAAATAAATTGATGTGGCTGTTTGTAACTTCAATTTAACAACCTTTTATGAATCGGATATGAAGGTTTATAAATACGCTACAAAAAACATTTTTATTTTTATTTTTGACTGTCAGTTTGTTCCGGCTAATCTCTGGATCAGCTGAAACTGTTTTGTTTTTCACTGGCAGAAAACTGATCAAAAGTCAAAGACGACTTTGCTCTCGTCGTCATCGTCGAAAACTCGTTTCTGGCATCAGTTAATAACGAAACCTTCGTTCAGCAGTGGACGGTAATATATAAATTGCTCTGAATTTATTACGACCGCAATTAAAGCTGATTTGGAACGTGAATCAAAGCACCAAGACATAGTACCGACCTTGGTGATGTTAACCGTATCTCAAATCGCCGATATAGTCATACAGTACGCACTTTTTATTCCTCGTCTGTCAACAAGTACACAGACCGTGGGAACCCACCTTAACATGTATATTTATTATTTCAAGATCCCAATGTACCACGACCTTAACACCCAGCGATCGCGCCCTGGTTTGCATACTGAGTCACTGTGTCATGTCGGTACCGACTTTGTTGGAAATATCACATGTTTCCTAAAGGTGCCGTTAATTTCGAGACATATTGTCGCTTTTACACAAGACATCTTTTGACATTATATCATGAATTGACGTATTTTTCGAAGCGGTCGTTTCGTAATGGTTAAGGCGTGGAACTTACGACCAAGTTGTTGCGAGTTTGAATTCCATATTTAGAGGCTTTAATACACTACTGCTAGACATAAGTCTCTTTTTAGGAGAAAAAGGAACTATTTTTAGTCCTACTTTATACCGTTGGGCAATGAAGATGATATACTATTTGTCCGAAGTTTTCTTGCTGCTTGCAGTGCTGTTGTCCTGTGCAGTTTGCTCTCCTAGTCGGCTCTTAAGACCCATGGGATGAATAAAGATGGTGAACATCTGTTATCAGAATATTACTAGTAATAGGTGCAGCGTAGCCGTAGAAGCGTAATAATTAGATAGACTGAGTTACTTTCAAATTTATAATATTTAGTATGGATAGTTAACAAAATAAATTTCTAATCTGACTGTCTCGGTGGCGCAGTGGTAGTGTATTCGACTGCCGTGCTTGAGGTCTCGGGTTTGGTTTCCGGGTCGGCCCAAATGCTTAAATTTTAGAATCTCGCTAACAGCTGTGATTGTTGAGGTACTTTAGTCCTGAATTAGTATCTATGACTTTTCAACACAAATGTCTTGTCTGTCTTCAACATTCAAGTTTGGAAGCTATTGTTGACATTGTTATAGGATTTATCTCTAACATTCTGTCTCTGAAATATGATTCTTAATATTCAAGTAGTATATTAAGTCTATTAAATTTTTTAAAACATGTTAAATAATATTTATCAAAAACGTATGATCTCCATACTTGTTTACGTATTTTTACTGACTTAAAAATAGAAGTAAGGTCTGAAGTTGTTTGTATGATCTCTAAATATTGATTGAGGAGAAAATTGAAATTTGGTTGTTTTCTATATATAAGATGTAAGTATTTACAAAAAAGTATACATATATGTTTTAATATCAGTTGTCTAGTACGAATAACACAGGTCAGCAGTCCGTGGGAGCTAAGCATAGCTTAAGTCTAGATGGCGTTGTGTATTAGGTGTCCTAATGTCCAATATTGAAAAGAAATGTTAAAAACTCGTTTAATTAAATATAGATATGGATTGGCTCTACAACACTGATATGACAGCAGTGTTTAAGACCACCAAAATGAATCAATTCAAATACATACTTCCATTATTGTTATTAAAATATTAATTTGTCGTTAGAAGGTGTAAGGTTTATTATCTTTTCACATTATAGTTACTCATTAAGTCCTTGTTGAAATGAATCACCTAAATGTATGTGTGTGCATAACTACCGATCGACAGTACCAAATTGAATAATTATTTTTTTATATGTTTATTATTATCACGACAAGGTATTCATTGAAGAAAATTTAATAAGAAAATATGAAGTGTTATATTTTTTGTCGGCTACTGTACATTACACGTTGAAGCTGAGGCGCTAAAAACTTTTTCGGCTTAGAAAATATTTATGAAAATTAATGGCGGTACGAAATTCGCCGGGTCAGTTATTTATTTGTTTAATCAGCTGCTCACTGCGCTTACAGTGTGACCAACACGTACAGCGAGCCAGTACAATAATATATAATGTTAAACAAGTGATTAATTAAATTTTTTCTTTTATAAAAAAGCTCTTGTTATTTAATAATAAAAAAACCTTTAAGCCCTTTCATTTGGTACGCAGATTAGGTGGGTTGTTTAGAAATATGTACCTACGCCGCCATTTTGTTACGGCGGCCATTTTTGATTAATAATAATATCGATTATAAATAATTGCATTGTCATCAGAACTAAAAGCATTTTTCAAATTTCAGCTCAATCGGAAATCGGGAAGTGGATCAAATTTAACTTGCAAGATTTGATTACACATAAACATCGGGTAGCACGCTGAAGTGGAAGTGGACCGATCATGTCTCCAGGCGGACTAATGGTCGCTGAAGTCGACAAGTGTTAGAGTGGAGAGCACGATTAGGCAAACGTAGTGTAGGGCGCCCTGCGGCACGATGGACCGACGACTGGATGAAAATGGCTGGCGGTGAAAGGATGCGGACTGCCCAAGACCGGAATGATTGGCGCTCTTTGGGGTAGGCCTTCCTTCAGCAGTGGACGGCAATAGGCTGAGGTATAGTATAAGTATAAACATCGGGACAGGAGAAAATAAACAAAAGCAAGTAAAATACTGTAATTGATGCTTATTATATACTAATATTAAAACCTACACCTAAGGAGGAGTATACAAAATTTGAAAAATGTACTCAGATTGAAATGGAATAAGTAGATATCCAGGTACTGAGCAATTAAAGAGTTGAGCAGACTGTCTGGCTCGCGGGAGACGGCAAGATCGTAGCTGTGTATACTTTTGGTATTCAAAACATACAACAAGACAAAGTATTTGAGCTAGTAGATTAAAAAATAAAACTAATATTGGCAGGGTCCTAATTAACATCATTTTCATTTTATAGAAATAAGGGAGCCACGCTTCGATATGAATGGGTCGGCCCGACCGAAGTGATACCATGACCTCACAGAAAATAGTGTGAAATAGCGAGTGAGTGAGGATACCGGAGACCCTTAATCGCTTACCATCAGGCGATACGTCTGCTCGTTTGCCTCAGATTTAATGAAAAAAATAGTTTTTTTAATGGAATAATTTTTCACGGTTTCGAAACATTATTCATTGATGTTCAGATAAATGGGCTATCGAATGCTCAAAGATTTTTTCAAATCGTTCCAGTCGTTCCTGAGATTATTGCGTAACCAAACAAATATACTGTTTAACTTTGTAATATTTGTATGTATGATGTATATTATGACTCAGTCGATCATTGTAATTATGTTAATTTTATTGTAGGTAGTTGAAGTGTCGTTTACCGGTAAAACGCCTGGGAAAATCTCAAATAAAACATAATTACCTACTTGTATACTATCATCAATAATAGATCTTTAGAGAGACGGAATAGATTTGCATTTTGTTTGACAATAAATATTACACTATATAGTAATGCCATTTGTATTCGGATATCTGTCATTTAATTAGATGAATACATGTCTATGAGCTTTAGTAGGTAATTGGCAAAAGGTAATTGGTTAAACACCGGAATGACTTGAGTAATATGTCAAAGCTGTCAAATTTGACAGTTGTGAAACAAAACCAATGTTGTCACAAAAACTGCACCAGCCTTAGGTAGGCTGGTGCAGTTTCATTTCCATATTCATTTATAATAAAATATGTTTATGAATAAGATAGTAACACACCTTTTTGTGTATCTGTATCTCTAATTTTTTCAATCCTTTTTTTAAATTCTATGTTGTTTAATAGCCTAAGAGCCGTTGATGGGCCAACTTAGACCCACGTGACAACCAGATGAGCCACTTTAAAAAAGTATTATTAATTAATGAACACCCCCATTATTGTTTCCATATTCTAAAACAATAGAAATGTGTCAATGTGTGTGAACAATATACGGGTGTCAGTCGAGCTTTACCGGCTCTTGTACTATAAGTATATGTTGTACATTATAAAGGCTCTCTGATTTTGTCAACTAATCAAGTGTCCAGCTTATCCTCTTTTAGATATATGGGTTCAAATCAATTTAGTCAGCTATATTCCTCTTCTACCACGTAGTACTTAGGCAAAGGTACTTGACTACACGGTTGGCCTAGTGGTTTCAGTGGTCGCCACACCGCTTCCTACTGCGCCAAGTGTTGTGGGTTCAAATCCTACATGGGACGACACTTGTGTGATCCATAAATTGTTGTTCTAAGTCTGGGTGTACTTTGTGTCCTTTTCATGTATGTTTGTAAAGATCCCCGCGACACAGTATTTTATATTCCAAAAGCGGGAGTTGTGTTTAAAAAAAAAAGGGTTTGTTTCGAGCTTTTCACCTCTTTGCAGTGATGTTGTACTTCGTTCCCTTAGTCGGCTCTTACGCCACGCTACGCTTAGTCTGCCAAAATGCGAAATTCAAGAGGCTATAGGCTATAGTGGTTACAGGCGCCGGCACGTAACTTGGCCAGATTTCAGTGAAGTAGGGGTAAGTTCGGGCAGGTTCTCACTAGTACACTTAGTGCAACAAATCAAAACAAACAAAATCGAAGTGTAGTTGACTGACGCTCCAATCGCTTGGCTCGCTTGGCCCGGAACCAACGGTACCTAAAAAACTACTTCGGCGCATCTAACGAATCTGGTCAAGTTACGTGCCGGTCCATATACTATACTCATTGTAACCGAATACAGACAATGCAACAATGAAGCATGGTGACCTTCACTATGGCGACCTATTCAGATGCTTATGCTTCTCCATGATTGGGCCTCCTGTCTACCTAATCGATTACCACAAGTAATAACTAATTGTCCTTAAATTCGAGTGTTTTCTCACGATAATTCATATAAACCATGGTTCATGTCTGTCTACCCAATCATTGTGTTGGCATTGATACTTGAAGTACATGCATTTTTTTTGTATTTTTATAATATTACGTCGGCCTTGTGACAAAATGGACGTCGATGATGCATGACGTTTACGTGTCCAGCATGATTTTTACATGTTTCAATGGCCTTGAGTAGGTAAACTGTGAAGGGAATTTGAAACCTTAACTTGATATGGGTAAGGTTTATAATGATAAAGAAGGCACGGCTAAGTGGTAATGGTGAGTAATATATAGAGATAGTGATACCTAGCCAAGTCCTGCAAGGTTACCCACGATTATTGTTGTCCCTTTGCAACAGCAACAACAAGGGTAACACCATGGGGCGAAGCTAGTCAAAAAAAGTATCCTAAGTTACCTACTCCTTCTTACATCGACTACTAAAGTATTTAGCTAAAACCACCTTCTAGGCAGCATTGAAGTCCCATCAAATTCGGTGCAGATCATCCAGAGTTCAGCCGGAACAAAAAGGCAGATGGACAGACAGTGTTATTACGTAGTCTTTGACTTTCTGTCAAAGGAATGCCGACACAATATCAAAAGAGGCGCCTGAAGCGTACACACGCAAGGCAGTATAATTTGTCAGGTTACACCGTTATATGAATATATATTTATTTATTTAGTGTAGAATCACAATATGATTACAATTCTATAAATGTAGCGAGGATTAGTTACAGGTGAATACAATATGCTACTTAAAATGGTTCAAAGTAGAAAGAATTATTCACAAATAAAGAAAAATGTATAGCGCAAGAAATTACCTATTAGTTCAAAATTTATATCAAATCATATTATAGTAGACTACAAATCATATCTCTTGTCTTCCACAAAAGGCAGATTAACAACAATGAACCAAAAATTAACAAATTGACTTAAATTAAATTGAAATAAGTTAAATCAATCAAATCAAACCAAATAAATCAAATAAAAACAAGTTTTCATGAAATTAACAAATAATCGAATGAAACAAGTGAATGAAAAGAATCTAGCTAAGATTAGAGGAAATGAGATAAAAAAACGTAATTAAATATATATTCGTATTTCCCAACAATAACCACAGTAGCGTGCGGGTGTACCGACACTACCTAAACGTATAGACTTTATACATTCATTTGCATTTAGTAAAAAGCGGTTATTTTAATATTACAAACAAACACAATTTTATTAATTTGTATAGATGTTAAGTATGGATTTTGTTACGTCGGATGGCGAAGAAAATGACAATTATTCTTTGCTTTGCCTTCTTTAAATTTTATAATATTGTATAATAGAATGTCGTTAAAAAGTGCCACTGAACTTGACATTAAACGGGTGATGGTGACCGAGTCGCATCAGTGAACACGACGCTCTGATTCACCACTATCCGCCATTCGCCTAATAAAGGTGCACCCATATTGCAAACTATGTAACTCATAGAAAAATAGTAGAGGCAGTAGTAGTAGGTTTTTGGTAAAATGCCGTCTATCGAGATGTACCAACTTTTAATAAAAAATATTTTGATTACCTTTAATTGGTTACCTTTAATAGGTTCAGATCAGTTTTATTATAGCTATATGGGTAAAATGAGGTAATACCGAAGCCCATGGTAGCCAGTCCATCTATCCATCCATCATCCACATAGGATTTACAAGCGCTTTGCAGGCATTTGCTTGGAATTTCGGTCCGGAAATAACACAAGTTACAATTTGTCTTTAAGATTGGTTGTGTTACGTGTTACGGCAACCAATCAATGTACAACCGATTTTTTTTATGCAATCGATGCAACCTTTTTAGTCGAATAATCTGTACAAATTACGTGCAATTTAAACATTTATTTTTTTGCTTAAAAGCTAAGTGCAGGTGAATTATATCAACAATTTTATTGATCGTGAATTGTTCAGTTTTTACGCAATGTAGAAACTTGGAAGTTTAAATAGTTTCCTGATCGCTACGTAACCTTGTAGCTTTAAGATTGATATAAATTTATAGTAACTTATTTAATAGGCACTACTCACAACTACTATTCAATTAAATAAAATTGAAGTGTCTGTTTGTAATTTTAAATATGCAGATTTTCATACTCACGCACACCTGTTTAATTTTATTACTTTCAATTTAATAAAAAATCTATTTACTACAGGGCCGATTGAGTGTACTCAATTCACATAACCTATTTTTCAAGAAGGAGACAGGTTTTCGTACATATATGAATGTATGTATAGGGGTAAGTATGTCCATTTCTTTGGCACGTTGTATAGCCAAAACAGCTGGTCGGTTTGAATTAAACATTACGAGGTGTCGTTGAATTCATAAGAGTCGTGATAATGGCATCTGATATATAAAATTCTCGTATCTCGATGTTTATTACTAAAGTCCTTCGAAACGGCTCGTCTGATTTTGGTGGCGTCTCCGTGATTCGGAGGTCGCGTTAAGCAGTCGGTCCCGGTTGCTATCATATGATAACAGTCGTGAAGTCTAGTTGGAGGACTTCGGGCGGCTTAAAAACATCCAACGGCAAGATTACGTAGCCACAACGTAGTCTTATCAGTCCCCAACCCGCACTTGGCCATCGTGGGGACGTATGGCCTTAACCCTCTCTTGAGAGGAAACCCGAGTCTAGCAGTGGGACATTATGGGTTGTTGTTTTATGTTTATGTCTATATCGGGTAGGTCTGAGAATCGGCCAAAATCTATTTTTCAAGCCCCTAAATTATACCTAAGGGACAGGACAGGGTTTTAGGTCTCTCCAACACATAGGGAGGATCCCTCGACCAGGCGAGGTGATCATTCCTGATGGGCCTCTGCCCATCGGTTGATGTTAATTGGCGCGATAACTTCTATTGAGCGATGCAGGATTAGAAGTTTCTTCGTGTAGTACATTACTCGGTAGTTCAGTGTGTCTGCGGTAGATGGCGCTGTAGAAAGTTTGTGTTGTGCTACATGTGCTCCTTGTTTTTCTCTTTTTTCTCTTCATTTCATTACGTCTATGCAGTCGGGTTTTAGTAATAATATTTTTTTTACATTTCAATTCATACTAATATTATACATTTGAAAGCAACTCTGCGTCTGTTACACGTTCACGGCTAAACCGCCGTACCGATTTAAATGAAATTTGGAATGCAGATACCTTATTACCTACTTTGATTCTAGATGAATCAGCTTTAAACTACTTTTTGCGATAGTGATGGCAAAAGCTAGTCTATACAAATAAATAAAATTGGAGTGTCTATCTGTAATATTAAAATAATCGCTTTTTACTAAATGCATATGTATGTACTACTCGTGCGCGATAACTTGAGACCCGCGTGGAATTCGTCACCCCTCCCCTCATACCCGCGCACCTACCCTATGACGCCCGCAGTGTACAGGTGGCACCGCATTTTTTTGTCTAGTAGTCTCGTACTGGCTTACGTCACGTATCGACGCGCTCCCGAATTCGTTAATTGTTGTTAGTTTTGTTGTAATAATCCGTGTTAAGTTTAGTTGTTATTGTTCCTGTTAAGTTTTTTTGCTGTTAAAGTTCCTGTTACATTTTTTTGACTTTTTTGTTGTTATAGTTATTCTCTTATTATTATAATGAGGGGTAAAGCTCTGCGTAGTGGAGAAAGAAATCTCGTGCTGAAGGTATTCGAGTTTTTCGAAAACGAAAAGCGAAACAAGCAGCTTTGTTTACCTGTTGATCAGGTAATCAAAAGAACCTGCATGGCAACGGGAGTTTCCAAGGCGACGTTGATGAGAATAAAAACTGAAGCTAAGCGCTTGCAAACTGCTTCACCGACTCCAGGCACATCTGCGGCACTAACTGATGTAAAGTTGTCAACACCGGGCAAGAAACGTAGACCTAAGAGCAACCGTATCCAGTTAGACAGTTACGACATATGTGCCTTGAGAAACATTGTTGACAGTTTTTATACGGTCAGGAAGGAAATACCTACCTTAAACAAGATTTTAAGTATAGCTAAAAGAGACCTTAACTTCCAAGGGGAAAAAACATATTTAAGAAAAGTGCTAGTGGAGAAACTAGGATACAAATTTAAAAAATGCAAGGACGCGAGACACTTTTTGGTTCAAAAACCAGATATTCGTGCGTGGAGAGCGAGATATCTACGGCGATTAAAAGAAAACGAAGATTTGGGTGCGCATAAAAGGCCAGTCATTTATATTGACGAAACATGGATTCACTCTCATTATACAGTTAGCAAATGCTGGCAAAACAGTACTGATGCTTCTATCAGAAAAAATCATAGTCCAGGGCAAAGATGGGTGATTGTTCACGCAGGAGGAGAAAATGGTTTCGTGAATGGGGCTGAGTTAGTATACAAATGTAAAAGCAACATAGGTGACTACCATCACGAAATGGATACAACAAATTTTAAAAAATGGCTTATCGAGAAGCTAATTCCCAATTTGCCGCTAAATAGTATAGTGGTACTAGATAACGCACCGTACCATTCTACACAAGTAGAAAAACCACCTACAAGTGTGGCAACTAAAGCGGTTATCAAGCAATGGTTGTTAGATCACAACATTCCATTTGATGAGGAAATGACAAAAGCCGAGATGTATCACGTGTTGTACATAAATAAACCTCCAAAGAAATATATGATTGACGATCTTTTAAAAGAGCATGGCCACGAAGCTGTTCGTTTGCCTCCCTATATGTGTGACCTCAATCCCATAGAATATATTTGGAACCTGGTCAAACAACGAGTAGCCGATAAAAATGTGAACCAGCTAGAAAGAGATATTGAAAAATTAACACGGGATGCTATTAATAGTATAAATGAGAGTGACTGGAGAAAGGAAGTGAACCATGTCGACAGGCTTAGAAAAAAATACTGGGAAGATGATCACCTGCAAGACGAAATTGAGGCCCAATTAATTATTAACTTGCAGTCTGACACCAGCTCAGACAGCGAAAGTGAGAGCGAATCTCAACAACTACCAGGGGGAATAGATATACTTAGTAGTGATGACGATTAAATTATTTTTTAATTAATTTGATTCATTAAATACTTACACATAAACATATTTTTTTATTTAATATAATACGTATCGGCTGTAATTTTTAGTGATACATAATAAAGTATCATAATATTGTAATTCATTTTACGATAGAATTTTATGTAAACGTCGTAGATCCCGCCGCGGGAAGCTATTTAGTTCTATTTTTTGTTCGAACTGTACATGTCAGTGACGTCACCGCACTCAGGTCTCAACTTATCGCGCACGGGTAGTATACACGTATGTGTAGGAGTGATAAATAAATGTACCTTTTAATAAAAAATATCGAAGTTGAAGAACATATTATTATTACTTGAAATACCTTAAATAACGAAACACACGTAGACGGTCCCTATTTCATTTCATCCACTTTTTTATCATTATTTTCATCACGTCAACATTTGAAGACTTAGATTTGAAGACTAAACACTTGACATTGGCAGAAATTGTTGATTAGCTGGTTGCCATTTCATCAAAGAGAAGAAAAAAAAGAGAAGAAATCACACATTTTCATTCGATAAAATTATGAGACCACGTGCTTTCTTTTTCTACCACGTGGTGTGTACGACTGACGTCATTGAATCATTGTTCAGGTGTCCCTTTCCATTATCTAGTGTATCAAGCTAACGTACAAAATAAACAGACGGAGGGTTATTGCATTTTTTTTTCTATAAGTTATTACTGCTTACTTATTACCGTTACCACCGATATTTCTTCTAATTTTGGACTATGTTTTAATAATTTCTATCGAAACTTGGCTTTTGACAGGCGATATTTTTTTTAAATACAATGGAAACAATGGCAAAGATATGAATTGTAAACTCTACATTCCTCCAGTTGATGTTCTTTAAACTAACTGCGCCCTGGTGTTACCCGCGGTCATTATCTGCTGAAAACTGATTGAAATCCGTTGAGTAGTTGAAAAGATATACGAATAAATCAATGGAGACTTCCTTTTATGTTAAAGTGGCTAACGCGGCAAACGTTCAAATCAAATCAAATCAACATTTATTTGTGATCACAGGTGTACAAGATGTCGCATGATCTGCCAGTTATTGGCGTACAAATGTGTTTTCGGTTAAAATTAAATTTAATTCAAATCAAATTAAATATAATCAAAAAATAAAATTTTATAAATTACAAAATTTTATTATTCAGATCACAAAATAAATCACAGAGGCCATTTAAGAAAATGGATATTGATTAATATGATTTATCAATTAAAAATGAAAACAGTTCCTTTCTGAAAAGATTTAAATTTCTAAGAAGTCTTGAGCGTTTTGACAATTTATTGTAGAATTTTGGTGTTATAGGGCAAATACTATCACGGTGTAAAGCAGTTCTATAGTTTTGATATGATTTATATCAAAAGAAAGAACTATATTATTTAAAAAAACTTAAGGTTGGTCACTTATATCATTTAGTGGTTATCTGTTGGCCAAAATTTTATGAATATCAGATGTAATGTAAATATAAAACAGGCTGATGAAACATCAGAGCTCTTAGTATCGAATATCATCACACTAAGACCTGACTTAACAATTTGGCACTCAAACACAGCTGCACAAAATACGGTTCTTAAAATAGCCAAAAACAGCGTCAGTTAATCGACACGTGCCTCTGCGATAGTTGAGACACGAGCGAGCGGGTTGTAATCACCGAGATCATTTCCCATTTCATCACTCGCTGTTCAGTCGAGTCAGTTAAGACCCTCCTGATGGCAACTTGAACAACGCGTTCCTTAGTATTTATACTAGCGGCGGTAACGAAACCATAGTGCGATAGAATATGATTGGTACGCCATCTATCGAGTCTGAGATAAACTATAAAAATATTTTTTTAATATAGAATGTTTATATCACTTATTTTGTGCAATTAATTAATGTTTTTATTTCCTTAAATAAATATAGAAAAATATATACCTTAAGTTGTTGGCAATTAATACTCAGTATCACAATTGCGGTTGTATGTTAATTGTTAGGTATTATATGTGATACCTATACATTTGCTCAATAAAATTTTATATTTATAAATAGAGGAAATTATAAGACTTTTGCATCTTTGTTAAGCTTTTATCAAAATATATACTTGTACATGTTTACATTTATATAAATACTAATATAATTTAATAGAACTTACAAGAACAAAAACATAATAACCAGTATTTGGCATACTAAAAATAATTTGACTATAATACTAAACATACTATATATATATATATATATATATATATAGCTTAGTTCACTGTTGTGTCAGATTTGGATATATTAAAGTTTGGTTAGGTCGCAAAAACATATACAAATAATCATGTTATAATAAAAAATATTCAAAAATCGTTTATTTTTACTAATCAGTACTTATCACTATTTGCCTAAAGACTAACTTACTAAAAAAATACTATCCTAATGATTATCTGCTACATTGGACTAGCGGTTGGTATATGCAACAACCAATCAGAGGGTCTCTTGCCCGAAAATAGAGGTTCATGTTTCCACTCTTTGAGGCTGGTGGGTTAAGGTTACTTAACCCACCAGCCTCAAAGAGTGGAAACATGACTGCCTCTGTAACGCAGTGGTAGCTTACGCGACTGCTGTCCATGAGGTCTTGGGTTCGAATCCTGGGTCGGACCAAATGTTTGTATGATCTGCAAATATTTGTTTCGGAGTTTGGATGTTTTCTATGTATAATATGTATGTATTTACAAAAAAAAAGTATATATGTATTAATATCAGTTGTCTAGTACCCATAGTACAAGCTTTGCTTAGTTTGGGACTACTAGATGGCGTTGTGTGTTAGATGTCCGAAATATTTATTTATTATTATTTATTTATTTACATGTTCCTGTGTCTCATCTTTCTGGTTACATCGTAAACCTATCCCATCAGATTGTGACAGTATATATGTCCGATATCAGAACCTGTGGTTGCACACACTTCTCTATAATATATCTTGCTTAGTTGGGTGGTCTCGGCTGAGACATTCAATATTATTTTATAATGTAAGGCATGTAATATTTACTAGATAAAATTTTAAAACAAGTTTGACAGTTAAAAATAACACAAAACTGTTGTTTAAATTTAAATAATATTTATAAATAAAGGAGTAAGATTCTTAATATTATAATTCTCCTTGCTTATTACTATAATAATGTTAAATACATGTGAATTGTTGCAATTTTAAATTTGGTGTATGGGCCGCTGGTATCCTCACTCACTTGGCAAAACAACTTGGTTTCACAGGTTTTCTATGAGGCTGTGGTACTACTATGATCGGTTAATTCGTGCCGAAGCATGTCTTCTCCGACGGTGAGTATTAGGTGGGTGTTCTCTGGTCTAATAAGTTTTGAAGTTAACAATTTGTAAAGTAAATAACTACTTACTACAATTACAGTACTAATAACACATTTTAAACTGAAAATTAAAATCACCTGTCACCAACACCAAACAAGAAACATTAAGATTGTCTCTACAATTTTAAAAAGAACATCAAAAAATTCAAACACAACATCAAAAAGTTCAAAATCTAACAGAAAGCTTATTCAAGATGGTCTAGTACCATTTAGTAGTTGAATTTGAAAACTAAAGGTTTAGGAACAGTCCCTTTATTGTTGAACATGACAGAATCAGTACAACATTGTGTGTCAAGACGCTTGATATCCTGAAAACCTGTTGGGATAATAACATCTTCAGCTTATTAAATCCACTGCTGGACAAAAGCCTCTCCTTGAAAGGTATTGGCCTACTAGAGCACATTGACCAGTCAGGTTGGTATCATGTTTGTTTCAAGATTTTTTTCTTTTGCAATAATGTATTTCTGGTTAGTTTGTTCCCCTAGTCGCCTCATACGACACCCAGGGGATGAATTGTGGTCATTACACTTTGTATTTTTAATTGCCACCACTCTGAATAAATAATACTTATATTATCTATACTAATGTTATAAAGAGGAAGGATTTGGTTGTTCGTTTGCATTGAATAGCTTCCAATAGTACTGAACCAATTTGAAAAAAATCTCAGCATTAGAAAGTTAAATTATCCCTGAATACACACACACATAGGCTATATTACATTTGCATAGAAGTTAGGTACATTCGAAGCAGAGGCAGGCTGGTAGTCATAAATAAAAATATAGGTGTCAACAATGTAACAACATCTACATCAAACTGAATATACGCTAACTACGCATTGTTACTCTACCAAAGAAATATCATTGACTTTCTAAATTAAAATCATAGATTTTTTTCAGCTGAATTTGGACTGTTTTTTTTTGCACCGGGTTAGGATACTGGGGAAGTCCTAGGAAAAATTAAAATGTCTTGGAAAGCTCAACGAATTTTGTCAGAAGGAAACTGATGTTGGAAATATAATCAGCAGTAAAAACGAAAGTTCCATTATAGTCAATAATTAATATTAGTCTAACTAATCAAGCTCGAACCTTATACTTATAATGAAAATAACTTTACTGGTTGCATTTCCACCCAAACAAAATTGAAGCATTCAATAGTAGATTCAAGAAATTCGCAGAGACCTCAACTATTTTACAGCACTGCATACTTGTCCTTGCTAATAATAACTTGTTCGTTCATACTTTGATTCATGATGTTGTGGTTTCTTGCATAAAGTTTGTTTACATTACTCAAAATGTAAAAAAAAAGTAAATACACCGCCATACGGCCAATAATCAAAAGTTGAAGACTGAAGTTAAATACATATAATGACGCATAAGTACACTCCCAGCGACATCTGTCTAGAGTATCTAAAAAATGAAAGTGTCGTTCAATAACAAGTTTGGTTTCGTTCAGAAATAAACTTATAAGTTCGTCTATTTTTGTAAGATTCTATGTAAGTCTTACTTCTATGTTGTATAAATTATATGGATACAGAGTTTCATATATTATTAGCTAATTTAAAATATTCAATTAGTAAATACCCTACATCAGGCTGTGTGTACTTATTTCTCAATAGGTCTTCACTGCTCAAATGATGTCTGATAGATTTTCCCAAACTTAACGACTTTAAAGTTGTATATATCATAGTTATATACAATAATTATGCACACTAGAAAAGTGGGCACATATTTTATAACGCCTATGTGACATATTAAACTAGCATTAAATGATAACTATTAACATGCTATTGTTAGCAGATTCACGCAACCTCTTCTGCTTCTCCTTTTACACGTAGCTGATAATTTTCTACCGTTTTTGTAACATACTTCATCGGTGCTCCGCTCCTATTGGTCTCAGTGTGACAATATACCTTAGTATAGCCATGTATAAATAGGCTATGTAACACTAAAATATTTTTTTAAATCGGGCCAGTATTTCCTTAGATTATCGCGTCATCAAGCAAACAATCAAATAAACTCTTCAGCTTTATACATTTAAGAACGGACCCCTAAAAATCAATTCCCTGAACAGAAATTGCTCCACTAGCCGTTTTTCTTTGTCCGATAAAACAGTTTAAAGAACCAGTAAACAATTTATTTTAATTAAAGGTTATTTTTAGATGGCATCCACTTTTATATTTTTTCCCTCGATTTTTGTCGCGATTCAAGCGGAAAATTGCTATTAATTAAGACAAAGGCTTGGAAAACCTTCACTTCTATTGTTAATCTGAAATTTCATTTTATTTGGTACATTGTTTAAAAATGTCATAGAAAAGAGGAAAAGTTCTACGCTTTGTGTCGTGGCCAGTGAGTTGTTTGAATTAGAAAATAAATTACTAGTGAGATTTTGGACTATGTTTGTTTCGGTTTAAACAATAAAAGACCTTTCTTATCCTTATGTGAATTAATTTGTAATAGATACAATATTTATTGTGGATGTTACCGGCAACCTATTATTTTCTTATTTTTTTTTGTGAAAAGAGTAGATCTACAATTTTCTTTAGAATCAATAGAAAATCACAACTATCTTAAATAATGCCTGTTTTTATTTTATCTCCGTCAGTATTTACGATTTTGTAAATTATGATATCTATTTCACATCTTTAAACGAGCAATTCTTGTTTAATACATTATTATGTATATAAAATCTGAAAGGGCTCCAACGATTTTCATGTAGTATGCAGGAGGTTCGGAGACGATAGATCGATCTGTTTAAGATTAATTTTTAGAAAATTTACCAAACGAAAAATACCATTCATCAAGGCACTGTTTCTTAGTGACAGTTCTACGTAAATAATAAAATAATTTAAACGATTTTCTTTTTGTTTAGAGTTTTATCACCCTCAAGGTAGTATAAGATACTCTTTTGTTTTTCCTAGTGGAGAGGGTGAGGGTGAGGGCCTACGGTATCCTTTGGAGGTAGGGGCAGCTGATCTGCGGATCCGTACCAAGAACACCGCCCCCGGGCCGGATGGGATACCAGCCCGAGTGATGGTCCGAGCCATCAGCCATATGTCGGACCGCCTCAGGGAGGTGTTGGATACTAGCCTGGCATCCGGACGCTTCCCTGAGCGTTGGAAGAGCAGGAAGCTGGTCCTGTTGAGGAAGCCGAGACGGGCTGTTGCTGGACGAGGCTGGCAAATTGTTTGAGAGGGTACTCTCGGTACGCCCAATTCGGGATTCGAGAAGGCCGTACGACAGTCGATGCCGTGATGCGCCTAAGGGCCATGACCGAAGAGGGCGTGGGATGTAGCGGCTAGTGGCAGACAATTAAGAGGAGCGTGCCGTCGTGTGTAAGGACCGAGAGGGCCTTGAGACGGCGACTCATGTCGTGTAGCGTTCCGCAGGGGTCTGTCTTTCCACACCTGTGGAACCTGGGGCACAATTGGGCCCTTCGAGAGCGTCTCCCCCTCCTGGGCTGGGCCTAATTTGTTACACCGATGACACCATGGTCACAGCCCGAGGGGTGAACTTCCAAGAGGTGGCGCGCCTGGTCGCCAGGGGTGTCTCTGTGGTTGTTGGGCGCATTGAGGCGCTGAGCTTATGGTGTTCTGGATAAGATGGAGGCCCTGCTATTCCAGGGGCACCGTCGTGGTCCGACCCCAGCGCTTCCATCGAGGTCAACTCGATCCTCATACGGGTTCTGGCCCAGATGAAGTAACTGGGCTTGATCTTTGACAAGAACTTTTGACAGCTTGCTCCGAAGTTGGTGGACGCTGCCTCTGCCCTTGGGTGACTCTTGCCCAATATAGGTGGAGCCAGCGACACAACGCGACAGCTCTACAAGGAGGTTGTCCGGTCGATTGCGTACGGTGCAACGGTGTGGGTGGCAGCTCTGATCGCCCAGAATAAGGCACGCCTCTGGCGGCCTCGGGGGTATTCGCGATTAGAGCCACACGCGGTTACCGCACGGTATCGACCGAGGCGGCGTGTGCCTTTGCCGGAACTCCCTCGTGGGATATGGAAGCGGAAGTGCTCACCGAAGTTTATCGATGGGTGGCTATATTCTGGGCGAAGAACGGCTTTCGCCCGCCGCTCGTCGAACCACGACGGCTGGTCGTCTAGACTAGGGTCTCCATGTGCTGGCTTTGCCGTCGTGGAGGCTCTCCAGCCGGTCATCCTCGAGTGGGCGGCAGCACGGGACCCTTTCCTTCCGACTGACGCAGGCCCTTTCCGGACATGCTTCGGGAAGTACCTGCACTCGGTCGTTAGGAGGGAAATGAGTCTCACCTGCCACCACTGCAACTGCAGTGGGCTCGGTCCAACACACGCTGGCGGTATGGTATCACTCCGGTCGTGCTGGTCCATGCATACCGAAGCGTGGCTCTCCCGCGATATAATCCTAATGCCACACTTAAAAGTTCATTCAGCACACTCATTCACGGAAAACGTCTTAAACCATTTTGCTGATGACCCTCGAAAATAACTTATTAAATACATCTGATATAAAATAAATACACAAGAATACTTTCTTTATGTTTATTTATTTTACTAGGTACTTTAAAAAATGATTTGCTATCGTCAAAGTAAATATTTCTTACTTATTGTCTATAAAATATATATCATCTTATTCAATACCTATAAGAATATTCTCTGAATAGCATATTTCACAGAAAAGGGCCTTCTAAGAAATCTCCTTGTAAATTCAACAAGTGAAGCGTTTCTATTGAACTCTGAATATTGTCATGAACAAAATAGAAAAGCGGTATTATCCTCTCGAGGTAATACTTTGAAAAAATTAACATCTAGCTATAAACGCACATTACTCAAATTTAAATGCCTTTCTTTTCTGCGTTTCGTGTCTTTAAAAAATACTAAGGCGTAATTTGTAGTTTCGCTCGAGATGTGAAATATTTATAGTCGACATGACTGTATGGAAACAGTAAGAAAACAAAAATATATATCCATGCAACTTGGTACACAGATAGGTTAAGGTAAGACCAAGACCTAGATTGATGAGGGATAGAGAACAGCGAGAGAAAAGATTCATTGCATGATAAACGGAAAGAAGTTTACATTGTATAAAATGAAATTGCATTCGCCGCCTGTTTGCTTAGTGTTTTACAAAATTATCTTGGCATAACATGTGGAATTTCTTACAACTTCTCCTTTAAAATGACACTTTGGAACCGCGCAGTAATGTCATCAATGCAAAGTTTCTGAAATTGTCTTAAAAATATCTAAATATTTGGAATTGATTTAATTTAATCTTACAAAAACTCCTTACAAATAATACCCAAAACAAGACAAGAAATATTCTCCACATGTTCATAGTTATACAGATGCCTCGTGGAAATTAAACAACTTCACTCATACGTGGTTCAGTTCAGTGGAACAGAATGGCTCAAACAATAACTAATTTAATGTTATAGTACATCTACAAAGAACTTATACAGACTTGCCAACTTTGGTCCGGAAGTGCATCCAAATTATTTCAAATTAAATTAAAACCACTGAGGTGTAAATAATCTGTGCATCACACGTCATGATAGTTTTCAAGCTCGAGATAAAGTTTATAGAGCCGCCTGAAGCGGTTGTGGCTTGTTAATGTGTGTAGATAAAGTTCTAAATCTTGTAATTAGATAGCCTGTTGTTGTTATATTATAAAGTAAATACATATGTTGTTGAAATATTATAAAGGAAGATAATTATTTTTACCGATTTTATTTAAACTTTAGGTACACGTAGGAGAGCCACGCTTACCGTGGAAAAGCCACGCTTCGGCATGCATGGGCCAGCACGGCCGGAGTGATACCATGGCGTCACAGAAAATCGGTGTGAAACAGCGCCAAGATAGCTTAACTTGTCAAGCAAGTACGTTTAATTTGAATAAAACGCCCAGAACTTTTCAACAGTGTATTTCAAATATGCTGACAAACAGTTACGATATAACAGATGAAACAAAATGGTAACATAATAAGTAAGAAGATTGCTTTCCAAAGAACGTACAAAAACAAAAAACTCATCCAAAGTAGCTCGCCCACTCATTACGCTACAATACAATATCAAATCTATTTCGTAAATATTGACATTGAGAATTCGTCGTTGACAGTGGTTCAACAAATCGAACGCGTCCGCTGGGAAATTAGAACAGGCTTACTGCCAGAATATTACCGATAGAACAACTACTCACTAGCTTCACATGGAATATCGGGGCAACTTTAGTTTTAAATTAGATTCCACCAATCCAGATTGTGGTTAGCTGTTATTTAGACACCAGCTATTATTAGGTAGTTTGTTTGGTTGTAGGAGATAATCTTCGGAAGTACTGATCCGATCCTGAAAATTCTTTCATTTACAGAAAGCGATACTATTCAGGAGCGACATAGGCCATATTTTTTATGGTTGACAAAAAAAACAGTAAAAAGTGATAATATTTACTTAGATAATATATATAATTTAAGAATACTTATAAATCAAATCGAAGAAAAGCGAGCGGTTAGCACCCACCGAAATGGGTACGGATCGGGTAGTCATCCAAGATTTGGTGATAAATTTATTCCTGGACCGCCTGATAAAAAATATTAGCAATGTTGCTTTTTAGCAACAGTTTTGACTCCCGATTCTACTCGATAGCTCTTTCAATCAAAATATCTCTCGGCTTAGAGCCCGTTGACGACGAACTGACTGATAGGTTCTCACGTCTCGTTTCCTCATTAACCCTAGTGTCCTCTCTGCAAGCTTCGACTTCGTGCTTTTACGCTCATTTGACAAAGCCGTACCTTCGTCCCTGAAGATCTGAACCACATTTCCAAGGTTCTGGTTTACGTCTCTAGTGGATTCCATGGCAACAAATCGGTTTTCCAAATTTGACTGGAATTTTTCAGATCCCATCGCGGCTTGGAGCAGAGTTAGTCGGAGCCTGGATTTCATCAATCGGACAAGTCGGTGTTAAACCTATTGATCACTGAAATGTCTCTGAATATGTGCTTTCTGTCATGATGAAATCGATCTCATTTTTGGTCATAGCGTCTGGGTTCTGCCACGTCTACTTTCTTTGGTGGCTTCAAAGAAAGTTGACGTTTCAGAATGAGTTCATCCAAACATACCGAGTTTCTATCCCCTACGATTCCTGCTTCCAAATCCATGGGATCAAATTATGGATTCACTGCAACTTTGTACTCCCACTTTGGCGTTAAAGTCACCCTTGTTGTGGGTTATAGTAGTGAACTGAAAGGCCCTCGATATGTCATCGAACATATCCTCCACCTCGGTCGTTTGTGTGAGCTGAGGCTGGTGCGTACACTTGTACTACCTTGAAGCTATACCTCTCGGTAATCTTGGCAATGAGGTACGCCAACCTTTTCGATATACTGGACATTTCCAGAACGCTGTCAGAAAGCGACTTGTTTATCAAAAATCCCACGCCATCTTGGAGTTGCTGGTCTCTATCGCGGAAGTACATCAGGTGGTCTGAGTAGATGGTTATGGTATCCACCCCCACTCTTTGGACTTCATTATATATATGCATATCTTAGGGTTATCCCTAAGATATGCAACCTAATCGTCCAGCTAGTTCCATAAAGTTCCACCTCAAGTTGTGCCTGATCACGATCCACGATCCAAATCTCGATATTTCGCTTGATGGAAAGCAAAAGCAGAATCCAAGAGCGGCGATCTCTCACTCACTGTGAATTTACCATGGCGACCCACACCTCGGCAACCTAGTGATTGGGCCTCCGGTCTCGCACCCATCAACGAAACAGGATAGCACAAACGGTGTCATTTTACGTTGATTTTTGTACGAGAAATGTAATACCGCCCCATTCGAGCTGGCCCATTCGTGCTAAAAAAAGTGTGGCTTTACTACGTTGTGAAGTTATTATTACTTAATAATAATTTTGAGCGACATAGTCAAAATTGTGGTTAAGCTCTGTAAATAAAGATTATAAAAATGTTTTACTAATTTTCAGAAACACAAACATTTTGTATTTAATTAACATTTTAAACATCAGAAACTGCTACAAATTTGTTTTTGATAGCTCAAATAAACAAATTACTGACAAATCCATCTGTGTCGTCACTAACATAGATAATGCATCATTTATTCGTCTATGTCAAAACGAGCCGTAACCCGGAAAGCGATCATAAATCATTATGGGTGATTAAATCTAGCATCCATCACTTATTTCGGCTCAATGTTATTGAAAGGATAAGACAAATCTATGTGGCAATAGTAAACAAAATCGCACACACACATATTGCTATATTATTTTTTTGAGGCGCAAAAGCATATAAAAGTTATGAAAGACAGATTTTCTTTAGATTTAAGGCAAATTTTAGATTGATGAGATCTGATGGACTACACAAACAACAAGTTACTGATCTTGAGTAATGTCCGTCCTTGAGATCGTAGGTGTGATGGAACGGGTGTCATGTCCCTCCAACACAAAGGGAGCATCTTCCCACCAAGCTAGATGATCATGCCTGGTGGGCCACTACCCAATAGTTGACTTTGGGATGTTGTATATATGCTAATCAGTGCGATTTAGGAATGTTAGTATCTTAGTTTCCTTTGTTACTCCGTAGTTCGTCGTATCCTCGTTAGATGACGGTGTAGTGTGTTTCTGTTGTTGCGTTGTATGTGGAAGTCGCAGAGTAGGAATCGAATCTACTGCATTCGGCGATTTTTGACCTTTCATTATTTTACATAGTTTTTGCAATGACTGCACGGCTGGCCAAGCGGTTTACGGCCACGCAGCTTTGTACTGAGCTTAGTATTGTAAGTTCAAACCCCATATGGAACAACACTTTGTATGATCTACAAATAGTTGTTCTGAGTCTGGGTGTTCTTTGTGTCCGTTTCACATATATTTGTAAATTTCCTTTCGACGCAGGATTAATTCCTAATGCAAGTTGTCTTTTTTTAGATATATCGGTATTGTAGTATAATTAGGCATGTATAAGTTATGTTAGTGATAAGAAAATCTTGTACAGTACATCGATTTCAATCAAGAAGCTTAAAGACTAAGCATAATGAGACAGAAAAAAGAAATTGTTAAGAAACACAAGTGAACATTAACATTAGCTTTTCTAAGACAAACTCTAGTCCCAAATAACCCAGAACACAAATATCTATTGAAAGACACCAGATGATTACATAAGTTTTATTAGGAATGAATATCGTTCCCTTACGCAGAATACTTTCACATATATTACAGAGCTTAAGACTATGAACAGTTGCCTCATCTAATTGGTAAACTCTCGCCTAATAACTGTTAGGGACTTTTAGACTTCGCGGTATGATGCCAACCACCATGTTCTCTCTATTCTGTGAGATTTTTTTTAGAGATTGGCAACGGGAAGACCGTTACTTAGTGTTAATTGATAATGAATTATTGCGACTATGAAAATTTACAATTTAATTCAATTCAATCAAGCCTAATTCGGAGTAGTCGATACTGAGAGTTCTTCCAACTGTT
This sequence comes from Hyphantria cunea, assembly GCA_003709505.1. NCBI lineage: Eukaryota > Metazoa > Arthropoda > Insecta > Lepidoptera > Erebidae > Hyphantria > Hyphantria cunea. The sequence continues at coordinate 659,212 of PKRV01000518.1, read as the reverse complement.
TCCAATAAGTTTCTGGAGAGTTCTCCAAAGTGATATCATGGGACCCTCACTCGCGTTACAACGATAGGTTCATGTTAGTTGTACTTCATGTACCATAGCTTACAAATTAAATTTCATACAGTGTAGTTTCACCAGTAAGTTTGTTAGTAATCGACTTCCGTATTATATATTTTTTTCTGTCGTATAATTAAAGGGAATCCTTTTCCTATATTTCTTTTCATCACTGTAATAAACCTTCCTTCTGAAATTTGACCGGTTATCTTTGTACACCTCATTAGGTATATTTTCCTAAAGAGTTAATATGATTAAAAGATCTTAATTTAAAAGATACCAAAAATACCTAACTTAAAATTATACAACCTAATCAAGGACAAGTTTGTACAGTGTAGCTTGCTTACTACACTGTACAAGCTTGTCCTTACAAACTAATCAATACCAATACAAACGAATCCTTTTTGAATACTAATTTCCAAATCTACAGCCCTGGGTTATCTCTCACGCATCGGAGTCGTATCGTCACCTAATCGTATTGATTAAAGGCGACAAGAATCTTATTAACAAGGGCGTGGCCGTGTCACGTTCTCAACAAGATCTTATTATTGGACGTAACCGCTCTATCTGTTCTCTTGATTACGGTAACGGTAATCGTAAGCAGATGTGTGGAAGGGCTTTTATAATTATGATTACATTTGTGATTACTTCCAGCTACTTTAAAATACATGCTAACTTTTAGAAATATAATAGTTATGTTCTAGAAATGAACTGACACGAGATTAGAGATATTTTTGGTTTTAAACTTCAGTCTTACTTGGATTTCAGTTCAGTTTAATACAATCTCTGTAAGGAGGATTACCTTCAAAGATTGACACGTAACTGTCTGTATTAATGAGGAAATCTTTTAAATAAGAGTGACTTAGAATAAATCAATCATAAATAGTTATAAATACATGATTCAAGTTGCATGTGTTGGACCTGAAACCGCACCGTTGTTAGGTCGCTAAGATCGCTTTGCCTTTTATGAAAGGCTTTAACTTGAGATATTGGGGTATCGAATATCCATTCTAATATGTAGATACTTTGAAAATTTCTTGAGAAAAGACATAGACTGCTCTTTACCGCGATAACCGACTTACACGCTGGTGAAGTTGCGGAGAAAAGCTATTGTTGTTATAAAGTAATCGTGATTGCAAGTACAATTAGTAGCAAGTACAATCGATTTAACTACTTTTTACTATACTTTACCTAACTTATACTTATGATTACTAACTACTTTATGCAGTCGTTCTTAGTAATCAGTAGATAGATTATATTTTGTCCATCTTTATGTTTAGAAAACATTGCGATGAATGCTGCCGTTATAATGTTCAGGAATAAATATCATACTTACCTATCTTTCGCACTTAAGTTTGGCGATACCTCAAGCAAGACTTATCCCCTAAACCCTTCCATGGCGTGGACAAACGGTCACAATAAATTATAGGACTAACGCCGCGGAAACGCGAGCTGATCCACAAAATATACATTTCTAAAACGGGGATAGCGTTTTCCTGTTTGGGGATAATTATTCGCGAATATTGCCATGATCTAATTCTTCACGCCAGGAATTGTTTTAATAAGCATTATATTAAATTATTTTTTTAGTTTAAACTTTTCTTGGTTTTCGTAATTAATTTTGTGATTGAAAAGTCAGCAAGAAACTAGACAATTGACGTTCAAAAGGAAATTATCGAATGCAATGATGTAAGTTGTTCAAGAATGTTCTCTCTCAAATTTTGAACAGAACCGGATACTTATTCAGCTGGCGAATAATTTACTATCTCTTTTATCTTTTTTTCGAACTCTATTCTATTCGGACAGCTTTTATTGAAGAGAAAAAGAGGGGAATCCAGTTATGACATGTTACAATAAGAGTTTTGTTTTTATGTGGCCTTTTTTATTCAGCCATGTTTCAATGTAAAAACTTTTTGCAGCCATTAAATAAAATTGAACATTATGTGACGAAGAATATATATTCGCTGTCATGAATGGCTAACGGTCATGTCACAAAACCATGTTTCAATATTTTTATTTAATATCTTTGCTACTATGTATAAAATTAGTTTTTTCATATGAATATTTAGATGATGCTCCAGGTAGAGATTTTCATAGTTTTGGTAAGACTTTTAGAAAAGTAAGTACGTCAGGGAAAAGAAAAGATAGGAGGAATTCGATACGTCAGGAGTATGCTTATGATAAGAATCCGGTGGAATTTGATGTAGCCAGTTTCGTTCAACCTGATGAAGACACAATTGCAGACGAGGAAGCTATTAGACGACGAAATCAAAGAAGGTATAGATTTTAATTCAATAAGTTTATTTTAAAATGAGACACGAATTGCATTTATTGAATATTTAGAGTTGATTTTAATACCGTAAAAAAATTACAAGTTCAAGGTATAATTTCCTCAACAAACCGTATCAGGAATAAAAATTCTATGAACGTCAAAATGAAATGTCATAATTTTATACTTTATTTTATTGATTTATTTATTTGTCTTTATTGTATATACATAGTAAGAAATGGTACAACAGGAACAGTCATAAAGTATGTACAGCAATTGGCGGTCTTATCGCTCACGGCGATTTCTTCCAGACAACCATAACACGGATATGAGTGTTTCAAAATGTTTAAATTTTGCTTTATCTTTTCTTTAATTCTTTACCTGCACATTAACTAATTTGTACACTTTGATTATAAGTTAAATTCTTTTTTTTTTACTTTATTATATTACCATTACCACGTATATTTTCACTTTCAGACGTCGGATCTTAAAGAACAGAGATTACAACCCAGTTTTTGGGCTGAATATAGATGAAAAAAATAGCGGAGTAGCAAGTCAAGATTACCTTGGTTTTGAGAATTCGCCATCGAAACTCAATCCAGCCTTACTGGACCTCGGCCCAACCGTATTAAAAGACTCATTGAATATAAAGAAATTTAAAATGAATGCATTGGACGAATCAAATGCGAAATATAGTCGTGATAATTTCAAGAATCAAATTGTTATGCCAGAAGCAAATCCAGCGCATAATCCACAGAAAAAATGGTAAGTGTAAATCAAGATTTTATGTCTACTTTTACTGAAAGGCTCTTTAAATGTTGGTAAAGGGGCAACGGTAGCACACCGAGAGAGTGATAATAAGGATACAGAAGGTGTAACTAGTACAGTTGTAGAACAGGGTTATGCAGTCAAACACAAATTTTCTTCACATTATTCTGATAAAAATGATAAATTGCTATTGCTCTTTTAATGCAACTTTTACATATTTTCATATATATAATCTTTTCAATAAAAAAAAAAGAAAAATAGAAACAACCTAATTCAAATTTTAGATTATTCAATTGTTTAGCTGTGTATTCTGCCCCATCCAGTCTCTAAGCGAGGCTACACAAGGAAACGCGAGAGTGAGAGTCAAGACGGTGCACTCATGCTCCTTCGTATTCCCAGGGCTCGTTGTCGCTCCCCTTCGTGTCTCTTTTTCGGGCGTGAAACGGGCGGACGCGAGACCAACAACCACACTTTGGCGAGAGTGTAGTTCGCTATATTCTTACTCCTGCCCTCTCGCCGAGATTCGTGCCGAAATTTCTAAGAAGCGCCTTGTAAGAGTCTAGATGGGGCATTAGACTTACTATCTAAATGACTTATAAATGTATTACCTTTAACCTGGGCATGTAATCTAGCAGTTTACATATTATATAGACTGATATATAGCTCTTTGTTAATGTGGAATCCCCAATATTTTGTAAAATAATGCAGATCTTCACGATCAGTCATGATGGCTGTCTACAGTCTAATAATATAGTTGATCCAGTCGTCTCTAAAATTTTGATGTAAACTATTTTAATCGCATCGTGACCTATTGGTGTATTGATCCTTCGTCGTATATATATATATATAAGTCGTTTAAAGTCTTTCCTTGAAGTCATCAAACCTGTTCAATTCTGTCTTTAACTATAAAATAATAAGCGATTACTATCACAACTCTCAAACGAGACCAAGTCAAACATAGCCTTTACCTTGATAGCTAATTTAAGGAAATAAATAAAAAACTAAAATATGCGTATTTCACACGAAGAATATTTTGAGTCATGACCGATTGTAAGTAGGTGCCAGTACAAATTTTAATATTACCGCTTACAATATATTATCGCTTTGATATGTTCCAGCGTTTTCAAAACAATAAAGTTCCCGTTTTTTTCCCATAACAAAACGGAATCCTTAAAACCAAAGACAAACAAGAAACGAAGGCTATTTAGTTTTAACTCCGTCAAAAAAACTGAAAATGAAGCCCTTTCTAGTAAAGACAAATTGGTGATAAATCCCACTAACGAGTTTAAGATTAAAAGATCACACCAGGTCATGTTGTGCCCTACTTGTAAACAGGAATATATGTCCAATTTAAGATACAAGAAAACTCCAGATAAAATTATACACAATAGTAGACAGTTCTATCAGAAACAATCAGATGAACAAGTCACGGAAGACTTAAACAGAAATACAAAATACTTTTACGATGAGTCACAAAAAGATTTTAAAATTGATAGGAGAAAAAGAGAAGAAACATATGATAAAGACAGACAGCTTAAGATGTTGGACGAAATTCAACGAAAGGTTGATAGCGTTAAAGTGCATATACCTAAGTTTAATACGATTTCAACACAATGAAATGTTTTCTTGTGCAATGTCTTGTTTTAGAATAGTCATATTTTACGTATATTGTAATAAAAGTTACGATTTATTTAAGCGTGTTTTATTTGTACGATGTGGTTAATTCTAATAACGTGCTTTGAATGCATTTTTTATTAATCAAGTTAGTTTTTTGATGACATTTAAGTCGACAAGTATTGCTTAAAATATGACAGTTCTTAAAACATATTATTTATTTTAATTTGAAATTGTGTTGAATGTCACCGAAGATATGTAAACTGTTATTTATTTGCCCAGTTTGAGAGTGACCTTTATTTTAGTAAGTACGTACCCAAATAACCTTGGTAATATTGTTTTCTTTACTACTAAGTGTAGACCTGAATCTAACATTTTTATTTTGGGGTAAACCGAGAGTCTAAATATACATGTAACAAACTAGTTATATATTAATAAGGTCAGCATAAGATATTATGTATTAAAATACTTTTCTATGTTTCAGCGTCTTAAAAAGTTTGAAGCTACCATTTTTCCCCCGTTCTAACAAAACTGAGTCTTTAAAGCCAAAGAAAACCAGAAAGCGAAAGTTGTTTTGTTTCAAATGTTCAAAGAAAAAGTCTACAAATAAACTTGGCCGAAACGGAGTGCAAGTAGATTTGATACCAGAAGATAGGAAAAGTAAGAGGTCATACGAAGAAAACGTGTGTCCAGCTTGTAAAAAGAAATTCATAACTTTTGAGTCGAACGATAAACACAAACCTTGGGACAAGAAATGGCACAATCGGCTAATAAGTGAAAAATATACTGATACAATTGTGAATAAAAGTCCTGAAAGAGATATAAATAAGTATACGAAGTTCAGCTCAGGTATCTCTGGATATCATGATATTTATGATAATCAAAGAAATAAAAGAGAAGAGCCGGGAATATTGATGAGAAGAGAGTTAGATGTGATTCAGCAAATGATTGAACATGATGACGTCCGTTTACCTTCCAGTGCAAAGACTACGGGACCACCGTCAGAATAAGCTTATTTCTTCTCAAAATGTTATGTTAATTTTAGAGACATACATTACAATAATATGTTTATAATGTAATTACTCTTTTTAGTACTACTAGTTTAAAACAAGTACTCCTTTGTCGTTTAGCGCGGAATAAAAACACCAATGTAGTTGGTACCACAGCAATTTTACATCAATACACAGCAATTTCAATTATAGCTAATTGAAAGATGGAAAAGTGCGAAAGACATTGCGAATAGTTCTTCTATTTGCAACGTATCAAAGCTCAATCAAGCTACAAAAGCCTCAATCAAACTAGAAAAAATAAAAGTGATAAAAATCTGGTATCTTATAGATTTAATACTGAGATAATATTCAAAGTAGAAAACCGCTAATTAGTTGTGCAGTAAATTCAAATGCTAATTTACTACTCCGATGTTTATTTTGTCACGATGGTCATAAAATAAATAAAAAGGGCTAAAATAACTCGGATTTCTTTAATTAAATTTTGGCAAATAATATTACGGGAATAAACAAACAAGGCAACATCACCACAAAAAGAAAAAAAATTAAAACAAGCCCACCTGGCCAACGTGGTACAGTAGGCTAAAATCTCATTGCGAAGGAGAGGCATATTCAGTGGATGATAAAATGCCTCGTGAGTTAATTAAATCTAAAATCTTCACTCCTTGTTCTACATGTCATACAAATCTCTTCAGTAGTGTAAGGACCATCTAGAAGTTAAAATTAATAATCAGTTCCCTCACCAAAGTATCTAATTTAGTCAGAAAAGGAAAACCTACTAAAGATGAAAATGGTAATTTTTCTTCTGTTAAGTTTTAGTTAAAAGATTTGACGTACCCTGATCGCGACTTATTAGTAACAACCGATTATAATTAGGTGCATTTTCTTACCAATGTTAAACCATTCTGTGCTCGGTAAACCAATATCTTGTCTCGCCGATACAATAGCTTCCCTGATAGCGATTGGTATAGACACCGCCATGCACATTGGTGACTCGCTGCACGCTGTCAATAAAATAAAATTCTTATTTTGTCAACTGTTGAGTATAGGTGCAGGATAATGTACCATACAAAAAAAAACACGTCAATGTGGCTGTTAATTTATTAAAGCATTAACTAAGCAACAGTAAAAAATGAGTAATCGATTTTGATACATATTGTACGTGATCAAACTATGCTTTTTGTAATTGATTTTCAAGAGTCTTAAAGTCGACATATTTTATCCCCGCTAACCCCTTTTAACTACCATAATCGATAATTTTTGTAAAAGTTGGGTGCCTCGTCAAAATGAAGCTACGCAAAAGTAGCTTAATAGGAATAAATAAAAGAGACCTCGGAATCCTCAACTATTATCATTTCAATTTGAAAAGAAGCGATACCTTTAGATCCAAACAGAATGTCAAAAGAATATGAATTCTTTTTAAGGTATACTCTGAAATCTTGCGGTATATCCCTCGCTTGTGGTACGTAGTAGTTCCAAGTACGATCTGTGAGCAGCTCTCCTGTCTTTTTGTCGTAGACCAGCTTCTCACACGTCCAATAACCATGGCCCATTACAAATGCACCTTCTATCTAAAATAAGAGCCAGAGTTCACGAACCAAATTGGTAAACGTACAGTTACTAAGTCTGTAATAAATCGAAGTTCAAAACATGAGAGTTGTACATTTCTTTATTGTATTATGGATAGTAATTAACTCGCAAAAACTGACTAATATGCCTACATCATGATGATTGTTAGTAAATTCTACTCTTCATTACCAACATTTTCACATTTTTTTTAAAGCTTTTTTTTCAAGTTTGAATGGAAGAAACTGGAAGTAAGGTATTTACACTAGAAAGATTTTTTTTCAAATAGAAAAATATATTTTTTTAAAACACAAACAATTAAACTCTATTTCCTGAACTATAAATAAAATAGCTTTGGGTGGGCTACTAAAATTTAATCACGCATAATGCAATTTTCTAGCATATTATTTCGATATTAAAATTAGTTCAAAGAAAACTGTAGGTAATTTTGAAAGCTGAAATATAATAATTTAAATAATATCGATAAACTTACTTGACCGATATCAAGAACTGGATTTATACTTTTACCAACGTCCTGTAAAATATCCACTCTCAATATTTCATGCTCTCCAGTCAGTACATCTATTTCTACTTCAGCTACCGTTACTCCATATACCTGATAGTTTTGTGTGTCATCCTTGTTTACGAAACCATGTACCTGAAGATCAATGGCCATTTCATAGCTCTTTTCAATCAGTACTTTCCAAGTTGGGTTGTTTAATTTTCGTCTTATTGGGTCTAGTCTCGCTAATAATTCTTCACAACATTTTTCTACAGCAATTATTATATGCTGTGTACTTATGCTTCCACCCGTAACAGCTGAATTAGGGGATATCGTAGTATTGTTCTCTTTTACGATAATCATTTCTAGTGGTATTTCCAACATATAAGCAGCTATTTGGGATATTTTTGTATTTATTCCTTGTCCGATCTCAACAGCACCGTGAGATATAATAACAGTTCCATCACCTTGGAATACTGAAAGGTTTACATCAAAATATCGTGGTTGTAAGTGTAGCCATTTCAAAAATACGAATCTTATACCTCTTTTTTTCCATCTGTTTTGAGAATTGTATGTGTTTACTTCTGCTCTTCGTCTCGTATATTCAGAATTACGTTTTAATGTTTCATACATCTCTTTTAAAACAGAATCCTGTGGATCCAAATTTGTTAATCGAAGTTCCGCTGGATCCGTTGATGATGCATATGATATTTGCTCCATCATCATTTCAACCATGGCTATATTTTCAAAAGTACCTGTTTAAAATACACGATAATATTATTTGTTGGTTGCTAATTTTTTTTAACATATTATGTGTCGATGGTAGTTAGTAGTATTACAAAGGTGCAGTTTATTAATTTTTAGTTATTCAAAAGTTAAATTAACTTTTTTGAATGTTGATATTCAAATTTGCCTCGAAAGTTGTTTTTATTCTATTTCATATTATATTCAAGTCCATACTTATTTCTTTTTATACTCTTACCTGGAGATCTAAACCAAGTATTTTTGGCCGTATCGGTGATGGTGTTGTAACATTTATAGTTCCAAGTTGAAGCGTTATAACAATTATGATAAACTTTACTGCCGAACTCTGTTAAATTCTCATTGACTGCGTAACCATTGTCTTCGTATATTGCGTAGTTTACGTATTGAAAAGCGCCTGATTTGTTGACGCCTATCTTTATTTAGAAAAAAACACTTTTATTAGTGATAAAACCGTTGTGTCAACCTACTATAAATGATGGTTTAAATGAAATGTAAGTAGCAGGAAGTTTGAGATTCCTGGCAACAGTTCAAGTTACCGGTCTGTTCTTTCTTCCTCCGTATGTATTTCTTCCCATATACGTAATATCCCTTGTCAACATCTTATAAGGTTTTCCTTTCACATTTAATCCACAATTTTCTCATTTAATCCTTAAATCCGGGTACTTTAGGAATAAAAACAGTTAAAAATTTTAAATTAATCTAAATGTAGCTTCGGCTTCTCCTTAATTATATAAGTGTGATTGTATGACTAATATTTGTTTTCTCTTTTTAACAATTCTAAATCTTTTCAGAGTATTGACCTCAAAGTTACTCTTTAGTAAATAAACCGAATATATAATTTGCTTATAAATACCTCATAATCCGTACAACATGGGAACCTCTTTCCCTGTGACCTGGTATTTGTTTCTAAGTTCATTACAATACGACAGGGGCGGTTCAGTTTCATAGCTACTAAGCTGGTTGCGACTGCTGTTTGTATACTCCGAGATATTTTAATACCGTATGATCCACCTAGACGGCGTACGTGAACGTCTATTCTGTAACAATAATTAGATATCTCTCACAATCGAAATAGAGCAGCAAAGTTTGGTATAAGATCTAGTTAACGCTAAATATATTCTAGCTGGTAAATATGAGCTATTTTGATTTGGTTAATCCATGGCCTCACAGAAAACAGAAAACCTAAAGTTTTCATGGTAGATGTGGGGCTGAGACGTCAAGCAGGAACTTACAGTTGTCTAGAGACTGCGGTAGTGATGTACTGTCAGGTTATTCGTCGGCTGATTAATATGCTGCTAGATCATTTAGTACTGTATATTGAGAAAAATTAAGATAAAAATAACTACTTAGATAAAAATCGGTTCGTATTTTTGACCAAATAATATTAGTTTACCTGCTTTGATCTAACTTCAGGGCACGTGAAATCATTAAATGCATTGCGCCTACCCACTGTGATGTGGCATATACAGCCAAACCTTCTTCAATAGGCTTTGTAACACATATTAGTGTTTCTATCGAAAAGTGTTGTTGTCCGTAAATTGTGTTACCTCCTGTTATAACTTTTTCTACATTATATCCTTTATCTGTCGCTTTGACTTCTTTGTACAAACTATTTCGTTTCGGATCCTTTATAGCTTCTTTGATATCAATTACAGGATTCTGAATATTTGTGTACTTAATTTTTACTAGTTTCGTTGCTGTATCAGCTGTATATTGAGTTTCAGCAACAATAAGAGCAATAGGTTGGTTGTAATATTTTACGTCACCACTGCATAGTACTTCTTCATTCAAACTGTACACAGGGTCATCTATAGGAGTGAAAGAATTAAGACCAGGAATATCTTTTGCAGTATAACATGCTATTACTCCAGGATGTTTCTGAAAAGTGTTAGTGCATGAGAATTTAATCTTCGAATTTCTTATATGTCTATTCTACTGCAAGACAGCCATGTTTTGATATACATAGGCAGACTAGACAGGAGCAATACTCTGATACTGCTAGAAAACCGATGTTAGACAATTTTTTCATTAGTTTACATCGAGTGAGCTCAAACACTCCTTTTCTATTAGGTCTAGGGGAGGAGCCTATAAGCTTGACAATGCACTTGAGATTCCTAAGTTGCACATATCCGTATACTGCGGACGTCACTTACCACTTGAAGTCAAGTCGTTTACTTGTCGTTACTTACAAGTAGTCTTCGCGTTTGCCTCCTCTATTAAAAAATGTGAGGCAGTGAAAACTAAGTACACAAGGATATATATGTAGAGAGATATACTCTTTGTATATAATTAATACCAAATGGAGGTATATTTACGTACTAAATGTACGTAAATGTACCTCCATTCGGTTTTAGTATATATATAGTATATATAGCGACGATGACATGAGTTCTATGATGTTTTAAAAAAGTACTCAACGCGCCTAAAAAGTTAAAGTTTTCACATAAATACATCAATAATGGATTCCGTTACATTTATTTCTTACCAGGGCGTCCGTAGGGTCTATGCTTAAGATATGGCCCTTACAAATTGTACTTAGCACAAAAGCTGCATAAACTTCCTTTGGAAAGGTCGGAATGTCATCGGTATACATTGCTTCACCAGCACATTGGATCTGAAAAAGATCAAAGAATTGCAATCAACGATATCATTTTCGCACATTTCCTATATTTTTCACAAATCAGATTTTAATCTTCAACGTTTTAGTATTAGTATTGCAAGTTGATAATTTTTATATGACTGAATTGTTATTAGTTCCGTAGCTAGATCTACGGCATCTAAATTTGAAACTTATTACCATTGTTCAGTTTTAAAACAATCTTAAGTATAAATTATAAAGTAAAATAATATAATTACCAAACCTTCCCTTCTCGGTATTGGTTGATTGATAGGCCAAATTTTAGTATCTGTATCATATACTTGGGTTCCTCCAGACAACGGTCGTACATCGTGGAGGTTGATCAAACCAGATTTATAACGAGGGTGAATGTTCTCAGTTGGACAGAGTTTAAGTAGGCCCTAAAATAAAAAAATTGAAAAATATTACAAATCGTTAACCCTTAGTTTTTTTTATAAAATAGGGGGCAAACGAGCAGACGTATCACCCGGTGGTAAGCCTCCACCGCCGCAGCAGTTTTTGAAAACGGCTCCATCCGCGTTTGTGTCGGTTATGTGTATGTTACTCGCATTCAATATGAAAACTTTTACTTGCTTTTTTTAAAATCAGTTTATTTCTTTACAAAGCGCAACAAATGACCAAACTTACATTCTAAAATTAACCTCTGTACTTATTCCACTATTTTAATTAACTTTAACTCTGACCGGTATCGCTTTATGGTATTAGCAAAGGTTACTCAAAATTCCAGAATGTATTTTAACAAGGTCCATCAAGTGCCGACAATCGAGTATATAAATTAAAATAAATTATGTATAAGTTTAATATACATTCTTATTTATACTGTTAATTAGGATTACATATGACTACGTTACATAAAGTAAAAATATTTAAAAAACCCTTGACGTTAAAAAATGCCTCTGACGAAATATACTTAAAATTAAACCACCGTGCTATATCAAAATGCAACACATTACGATGAAACAATATTATTCCTACCTTGAAAAACAAACCCAATGCTAATTTCTTTCTGTAAGCCGCTGTAGGTTCAGGTGGGTTTTCTGTCACAATCAATTCAGATTCAAGAATTTTAAGCGCTGCTTGCAAATTCTTATTTGTAAATAATGATTTTCCTTTTAAAAAGGTTTCCGTTGCTGATGCTCTTATAAATTCAGACGAAAGACCCCCAAATACTATTCTAGCTTGGTGTACAACGTTGTTATCATTTAACTCGTATAGAAAACCAGCATTAACTATAGCATGTGCGTTTTGGGAGCGTGGCATAATCTGTAAAAAAGAACTATAAGTGTTCATTTATCAATACAATTTATTCTTTAAACTACGAAATATAACATCATTTATTCTATGTTTCTTGTTTTAAGTTGAGTACCTGAATGACCAGTTTGGTAAATTTTCTCAAAATGAATCCAACCTAGATCGTGTTATTCCCCCGAAACCTACTGTGTATTGAATTTAATAAAAATCATTGGAGCCGTTTACGAGATTCATTTTATATATTGCTCGTATAGAGGTAACTACAGCATCTCACACACGTCAAAACTTCCTAGATCCTATGATCTTAGATTACTAACATACTTATATTTTTCTATATAAATAATATTTTTTATTAATTAAACTCAAACAAATACTCGAACAACATTATTTATTCTATTTGTTCTTGAAAATGAATACACAACCTCCGGTTTAACAGTCAAGGTCTCTTTTCCTAGATTAACAGGCCTGTTTGTTGTTCTTTGTTGAGTTTAATAATTGAAAGATTTTTAGGATGACTTCAGTGGACTAGTAATTATTAATCTAAGTAAATCACTTTATTTGATTAGTAAAGTAGTAGTATGAAATTGCCGTGCGTAGATGCGTATGCGGTGTCCTCAGGCAATTTATCAGAACATGTAGTACTAGATGCAGAAAAAGTTTGAAAGCTCCAAGTTGTGAGTTCACACACGTTGACAACACATAATTAACACTGTTATCGGTACTCTCTATACGCCAACTCTACAGTGACATGGGATTGACAGGTGGAGTAGTGGAGGCTTTCTCCGTACTACCTACGTAGTATTAAGATAAAACAGGAGTGTGCTGTTAAAGTAAAACCCATTTTTTGGAATAAAATAATTGTTACCAGTTTGCCTTATCAGCGATTTTATTACTACCGCCTACGCGGCGTATGTTCAATCAACGATATTGCATACCCGCTATAAAATGTCACAAAAATCTATATTTATTTTTGTAAAGTGTGGAGTCATCAAATGATGAATGAGCTCTTACACCAACTTATTATAATATTGTACGTTGGATTTGCGATAGAAAAAAGTAAATAGTACTCCACAGGAAGACTCCCAATAAATGTAGGATCAATTTATTCCGCAAAATATTCTATAAGATTTACTTCCACTTACATCTCAACTTTCAAATCATTAAAGGAAACGATATATTACCTTAATAGTAGTCAATTTATTCTTGCTGTTTAATGGAGGCAGCAGAACATTTAAAATTATGCTTCCTTTCATATTGAGCTGAAGGAATTTCTGCATTGTAACGATTTGTGTTCCTGAGTTATAGTGAACTGAAAAAGTGTTCTAGATTTTAAATAAATTAATTGTTTATTGATCTAGTTATATTTTAAACATACAAATCCGTTTGAATGTACACTGAAAAAGTTTTGTAGATTTAAATTAAAATAAATATTTAAGGTCTAGTTATATTATGCACATACAAATCCGTTTGAATGTCTTCTGTGAATCTTTAAACATTTTTCAACTTTAAAAAGTTTGTAAATTATTGATGTGAAACATTAAATATATAATTTATTAAAATATATATAGTCTTGAGTTGTCTACGCTTAGAGTGCTGTCACACACACATTGTGTATCTATTAAATAAAAACAAATTATAAAAATGTATGTACGCACATAACATTCGATTGACTGCACCAAATTGGATAATCCTTTTATTTATGTGTTTGTTATTATCAGGACAAGGTTTGTATATAAGAAAATGAAAAGAAAACCGGAATTGGTATATTTTTAGTCCTCTTAATCCTATGCGCTGCGTTAAGATGGGCTTAAATTCTTATAGAAGTTTTTCAATAATTAAGAAATATTACGAAAATATATATAGCTGATATGCTATGATATGCTGACTGCCTCTGTGGCGCAGTGGTAGCGAATGCGACTGCTGTGCTAGAGGTCTCGAGTTCGATTCCTGAGTCGGACCAAATGTTTATATGATCTGCAAATATTTGCTTCGGAGTTTGGGTGTTTTCTATATATAATATGTATGTATTTACAAAAAAAAAGTATATAAGTATTAATATCAGTTGTCTAGTACCCATAGTACAAGCTCTGCTTAGTTTGGGACTAGATGGCGTTGTGTGTTAAAATGTCTGAAATATTTATTATTTATTTATTTATTATTTATTTATAGATAATATTCACGAAATAAATATAGCGGTACGAAGTTGGTCCAATCAGTATATTATAACATTGAGAAGAATGCCGTTTTCCTGCTGTTTAAACAGTATTTTTTATAAAAGATAAATACAACTGTAGTGTTATATATGTATCATTAGCCATGACTACGTTTTAATCTCACTGATTTTATTTGTCACGCTTCTAAGATATTTTAAATAAGTACATTTACACTATTATCAGGAGTTTAGGCTTTGTTCGAAGTCGTCAATATGGTTAAAAGAATTAAGGAAAAATTTTATATCTTACCCACTGTCAACTGAGCGCCAACAGTTGCAAGCAACAGAAATATATCTGACTGAAAATCCTGATGTCGGTGTTTAATCATTAAGTTTCCTGCTATTGAAGCTCTCTGTAAATTATTAGATATTAAATCAAGTGTGCTTTAGACCTTCAAGGGGTACAAGGCCTGCACTGTGCCTTATATATACGAATTAGAACTCTCTCTCTATCTTCGCTAACTTATATCTCCCTCTCAACTCCCGCCGCGCCTCGACCGATCACATTTTTCCTAACGCTCTCGTTACGCATTCACTAACTTGCTCCCTGAGTCAAGCGTGCGTAAAGAAGTTTTACTTAAAAAAGAATATAATTACTTGAAATTTATGATTTTTTATAGTCAGCCTCCTTAGCCAAGTTGATATTCTACAAAAATTTACGTTAATAGAAAACCAACAAATGTGTTGGAATGCCGTTTCTCAATGCTAAGTCACGAGGTTAATTCGAAATAAAAGCTAATAATACAAGACAATAGAGGAGTTAACTATTGTAGAAAGAGAATGGACGGAACGGGGCAGGATCGGTACCCCGATCAGAAGCTCGAGAGTCACAAGTGTGAATTCTGCCCTCGAGACCAGTATACGCTCTTTTAAGGTACCAAGATTTGCTCTATAAAATAGTTGCGCGAGACGAGAGTTTCTTAAAAACTGATGGAGATAGAGTAGCAATTACTTAAGTATTTAAGTGATTAAGTCAATGTGTTTTGTCAAGTAGAAAAAAGGCACGACATTACGGTGCGTTTCAAGCCCAAGAATTATTTATAAAACTTCCCATTGAAGCCAAAGGAATTAAATATCTAAAGGACTTGAAAATATTCTAGCTTATAAAAATTAATGAAAAGATTGTCTTACATTTCTCACTGCAATGTGGGCCACCAATTTTATGTGATCGTTCAATATCTTTAAATAACTGAAGTATTCTTCTTTGGAAATGACTTCAAATATTTCTAACACTTCAGTCAAGGTATTGCCTCCACCCAAGATCAGGTTTTGATCAAGTGTGTAACCTTTTAGTTCACGTACGTCACTTACATCTATTAACACTCTAGGGTCATCAATGACATCATCTTTAGGATAAACTCCTGAAAATAAACATTGTTTGGATAGTTAGATGTCCATTTATTACATTTTAATTAGCAATTTAGCTTCCTAAAATTTTATTTTATATGAAAATGTTTGTAGTCTGTCATCATCATCTCAGCTGAAAGAAGTTTACTGCTGGATATATGCTTCCCCTAAAGCTACCCACAACTACCAGTCCTGTGCTGCTCGCATCCAAAGGTTTACCGCGAGTTTTACTAACTTTTATCATCAACGGTATTTAAACTACTAGTCCACTATTAGTTATAGCCTCCTCTCTTTGAATGGAAGTCTATTATGCCATATTGCACAATCAGATTGATATAGGCTTTATTTCATATTTTCCCTTTCTTTACGTTGCTGTTGTCCTGTGCAATTAGTTCCATTATTTTAAGCTTACGACATTCGATGGGATAAATAGGATTGATGACACTTTGCATTTTAAATCCGCCACCAAAAAGAGATTCAGCCATGTATAAATATAACAGAATACACTACCTTTGGCTGTATTTCCACAGATTAGTTTATATGAATCACACCCTTCATTATTGAACACAGAGAAAATATCATTCACACAAGTAACCCGATAAAATGTCTTTCCATCTTTTAAATTTATTTTAAGAATTTTGTTATTTAAATCTTTAACTGATAATATACACCAATCATTATTTTCATCCTCACATAGTTGGTCGCAAGATTTACAATCTTCCATACATTTTGTCAAATCTTCTATATCGGTTACTGTAATTTTGTTAGGAGCATCTGAACCAAATCTTTTGAAAGCACTCAGAATAGATCTGTAGCCGGTACATCTGCATATGTTACTTGCAAATGATTGTTCTATTTCTAGCATGGTAAGGTTCTTTTTGCTCTGAAGTAAACTGAAAAGTTATAAGTTTAAGTTTTATATAGTAAATCTTTCCTTCATTATCAAATTCTGTTGTAGACATACCTATACATAGACATGATCCATCCAGGAGAACAGTATCCGCATTGGGAGCCATTGTATTCGGCAAGTGTTTTTTGCGTTGGGTGATAGCCTTTATTTCTATTACCCACATCTTCTATTGTCGTTATCTCCAAGTCTTGACACGCGACAATTGGTATGATACACTGTGAAAAAATAATCTTTACATAGAATAAAATAAAGTTGCTGCTGCTGTCTGTTCGCTTAGATCTTTTAAACTATTCAACGGATTTTAAGTCAGTTTCCAGCAATACATAGAGGAATTCAAGAGGAAGGTTTACATATGACATAGGGAGCGTTCAAGTAGTACGTCACGCAATTTTTGGATTTTTTCGACCTCCCCCTCCTCCCCCAATTAAAGCGCAGTTACGTTTTTCTTTACCCCCTTTCCCCCTTAGTAAAAGTGACCATTTTTACCTAAGAGTCACAATTATGTGGCGTTAAGATATTATTTACAGTTCATTTTATTTCGAATTTTGAGAAAAATAGTTTTTAAAAAACCTTGAGAGATTCTCTCTGTGCCACCGTTCTGAGGGGTTAAAAAAAGCAACCGTGGGAGAGCCACGCTTCGGCATGCATTGGCCGGCTCGACCGGAGTGATACCACGGCCTCACAAAAAGCCGGTGCGAAAAAGCGCCTGCGCTGTGTTTCTCCGAGTGAGTGAGTATACCGGCGGCCCAAGGTCCAACCCTTCCCCTCATCCTCCTCCCCATCCCCCAAGGCTGGCAACGCACTTGTGACGCCTCTGGTGTTATGGGCGGTGGTAATCGCTTACCATCAGGCGATACGTCAGCTCGTTTGCCTCCGATTCCATAAAAAGGAAACAAGCAAAGTTACGGAACGCGTAGTTCAAGCTCCCCTCTCGTACTTGTAACGCATTGTAAGGCCCCCCCCCCTTTTCCACGTATGTACGTAATACTTGAACGCTCCCATACATGCGCAGTATAGTACAGGAAATCTGAGAATCTTTAAGACTAGCGTGTGAAGCCGGGCCGAATCGCTAGTTTAATATCTCTCTCGGACTGCCTAGTTGGTCTAGTGGTTAGCGTAAGCGAAAGCAGATCAAGAGGTCTGGGGTTCCATTCGTGGGTCGAACTGTTGTTGGATTTTTCTTACAAGAAATTCTTGATAGCAGGCCGGGGTATGGAAGATGGTGGTGTTTCTCGTCCATCTCTCGGAGAGCATACTAAGCCGTCAATCCCAGTTGTCATGAACATCTATGGGAATCTATGGAGGTCGTCCTCCCAGGCATTCTCCCCCGCCTTCACCTGCGAGATTATGTCTTGCAGTCGCAATGTTGGCAGACCTCTTGGCAACCGAGTGCAGCTACTTCCCGAAGCAACCGTGCCGGGCAAGGACCTGCGGCAGTCTGAAGGAAAGGGTCCTCTGCTGCCGCCCTGCCCAGTCGAGGTTAACCGATTGTCGAGCCTCTACGCCGGTAAAGCCAGCACGTAGAGCCTCCTGCTGACCAGCAGGGACAGGGACGACCAATGAACCATCGTGACTCGACAGGCGGCTTTAGGTCACTTGGGTGCCTCTTCGGCCGGAACTAAGCCGCCGGTCGATAAACTTCGGCGAGCACTTCCGCTTCCAAATCCCACGGGGGTGTTCCGTTGTGACACGATTCGTTCCTGGTCAACGGTCGTGTCATGACAGTCGTGTTTGAAATGCACTTACCGAGGAAGTCACATTATATTGTTGACCTCGGACGTTTTAAGGAAATACACTAAAGACAGGCGCTTTAGTGCGTGCGCGGATAGGGCTACATCGGACACGACAACAATTTTGCGACAGCATTCAGTATCTCGAATTTAGTGAAGACATCGCGAGGATAAGTTCCAGTTCATCTCATAGCAATGGTATTATTTCGGAAATTGGAAAATTATTTGATTGTTCATCGAGAACTCAGAGTTATGGACGAGGGTCAAAATCACGGACGCGGATTTAGTTGATCGAGGATGCAGGAGTTAGAACAACGCACGTTTATGGTTAAGGTCACAACAGAATAAAGGATGTACACAACTAATAAGTTATTTTTTCTTAGTAATAAAGAAAATTGTGTTTATATTGTCTGCCTAGTTGTGTATTTTCTGTGTGTTTGTGTATTTTCCATGTAATTGTGTTTTTTGTATATTTTGTGTAATGTAATTCTGTGAAGTTTTAAGGGTATTTTTCTATTGTTGAAACAAAATGTAATACTCAAAGATAAAGTGTTTTGTTCTTAGTATTAGGAAAATTATTTTAGAATTTGAAGATTTATTTTTTTCTTGTTTACAAAATATGGTATTTAGAATGGTATTATACATAATTTTATATAAACTTATACATTATGTTTATATTTTTAGAATTTTTACAACTTTATATATTTTGAATTGCGAAACTTGCCAAGTATTCCTGGTTATTCAACACTTATTAATTGAAAGTCATAAAACGTAAATAATTGTTCAAAGTTACATTGTACTCTCGTGTCGAGCAATATGTGCTTATGTTGCAAAGATATCATATAGCGACCATGGAAGTGTTCTACTTCACTGTAAACGTTGCACAATCTTGTTTTATAAGACAGCATGTTTCATAACTTCAGACCCAATATTAATATATAATGTTTGCATTTAGATTTCAGATTCAGGATTTTTATTTTTTTTTTGTTAAAATGGGAAAAGGGGTATGACGTAGGAACAAATGTATGTATTAGCTAAGTCAGCAGATTTATATAAGTCCGACAGAACGCAAGTGGCATAAGGCAGTCGTGCTCGTTTAATTGTCGTGTAAGGTCAACACATGTAATTAATATATATTTACCGTGTGTGAGTTAACGTACTAACTCTTTAATTTGGCATAAAGGGCACTACATTGAACATTAATACCTTATATTGATAGAACCCACGACAATATAGGCTACATTACACATTGGTTTTACAGGCCTATAGACCGCGACCGAATAGCAGGCCGTCCCGGCTTCTTTAGTAGGACCAGCTTTCCGCTCTTCCAGCACTCCGGGAAGCGTCCGGACGCACTAATGCGGGCTCCGTCATCTGATGATACTCTCAATTTAGGCGACGTATGACACACGCGTAACGTCGCCCCCTCGCGGCTGGCCTGTGAAGCGGATGGGGGGGAAAACCCCTCCCGCCCTTCCGCGGCCACACTCAAGGCGGCATGAGCCAACCACTGCCCCCATTCCCCAAATGCTGGCAACGCACTTGTGACGCCTCTGGTGTTGCAGGTGTCCATGGGCAGCGGTAATCGCTTACCACCAGGAGATACGTCTGCTCGTTTGCAACCTATTCAAGAATAAAAAATATTGATAAATATTACTTGTTACCGAATTAACTGCGTAAGGTTGAGTGTTTGATCTCCGCACGCTGACGATGCACGCGCCGCAGCCTGCTTGCCGACACAAATATTTTGTGCCACGCAACTCTAGCTTCTCACGGACATAGTCCAAGAGCGTTACGCTCGAGCTCACTTCATTTCCGACTAAAAAAAATAATAGTAAAATAATTAATGGTTAACATTACAACAACAAAGAAACTATGTTTGAGTTGATCAGAATGCAAAGTTAATAATTAGAGTTTTAATATACCAACTAAATTATAATTAGATCTTGTACTTACGCTGGTCGGTTATGAGTGCTTTTAACGAGACCCTAGATACGTTGCCGTTCGTGTGTGTCAAGAGAAACCTGCCTTTCTGTCGCTATCACTTACAGGGACTTTACGCAATGTTTTTAAAGCTATTAATTCTTCACTGATTTATAATAAATGTTTTCGGACATCTAACACACATTGTCATCTAGTCCCAAACTAAGCAGCTTGTATTATGGGTACTGGACAATCGATATAATTACATACATACATACATTTTTTTGTAAATACATACATATCATACATAAAAAACACACAAACTCCGAAAAAAATTTTGCAGCTCAAACAAACATTTGATCCGACCCGGGAATCGAACTCGAGACCTCAAGCACAGCAGTCGCATACGCTGCTATTGCGCTACCGACGCAGTCGTTTATTTATTTTAACATACCTAAACTATCGCATGATCTCTTTCGAGTCGAGTAAAGATTTTATTTAGTAAAAAAACGTTCGAATGAAATTAATATTGTAAACAAATATTTTTTTTTAAAATAATTTATTAAATTTAAGATTAATTTATATTATTTCAGAATCATTATTTTCTTAGCCGATTCTTCAATAAACAACCCATAATGTCGGACTGGCAAGACAACGTTATGGCTACGTAGTCTTACTGTTGGATGTATTTAAGCCGCCCAAAGGCCTCCAACTGAGCTTCACGACTCTTATCGTATGATAACTACCGGGGCTGACTGTTTAACGTGACCTCCAAATCACGGAGACACTCATGGTAACATGCCACCAGCGGTCTCCCATCCAGGTACTGACCGCGCCGTCGTTGCTTACCCTCGCTGATTTTTTTTAATCACCGAGTGCAACTTGGCTATGAGCGCCTCGAGCCGATTCTTAGAGAAATTTCTTAACGAATAAAAACTCTATTAAGTTTTATCAGCTTACAGAGGATAAAATCAAGATTTCAGATTCTACTAACTACATACGCCTAGAAGTTCAAGCTACTAAATATCTGAAATATGCAGGTTAGTGTGCAGTATAATGAAGTAGTTCATAGCCACGTATAGCATTCATCAAACGTCAAAACCTTAATTCAGATAAAAACACAGTTAAGGACAGCCAAAATCAATCTTAGTAGACAATAGTTAGACAAATATTTGATACGCAGATAGATTTATGTATATAGTTATGCATATAGTATATCTAAAATAAGCTTTCTCATTTTACGCCTAGACAATACACGTTTTGAACCAGTGAATCTTTTCCTTTCTTTAAGAAGAGTTCCTCACTCTTCTTTTTCATCTCTTCCGTTTAGAGTTTTTGAAAACTTCGTTTCTTAAAAAGCTGACTTACCTGAACATTCCACTCCATTTACTTTAAAAGTCACTCGATCCATTGTACTGTCGACTAACCGACAAACACACAGTACGCACTTCTAATACTAATTGTTATGTAATTGTTATCAGTTATATATTCTAGTTGATGAGTAGTACGAAAGATACGAGGCAGCATGTAAGAGAAAAAGATAGCTATATTTAATTATCACCCTTCAAATATTTTCTTTAATCTCAAATGTTTGTATAGAGTAACATTAGCCGTAGATTGGACACTCGATTAAAAAGTTTAGGATGATGAAAACTGATATAGATAAATATATACCTTTTTTTGTAAATATGTACATACATATTTTACATACAAAACACCCGTACTCCGAAACAAACGTTTGCAGATCATACAAACATTTGGTTCATCCCGGGAATCGAACCCGAGACCTCAAGCACAGCAGTCGCACATGCTACCACTACACCACCGAGGCAGTCAAGCATGTGTTGCGTGTTACTTATTACTAACAGGTAAAAAATAAGGAAGGAAAGTGAGTAGGTAAAACGCTTGTTTCTACACCATTCACCACTTTAAAAATATACGTATTCATTTCTGAAATAACACGATGACTTATTAACTTTTAAGTGGTCGCCACGCTGCTTCCTACTTTGCCAAGTGTTGTGGATTCAAATCCTATTTGGGACAACACTTTGTGTGACCCACAAATTGTTGTTCTAAGTCTCGGTGTTTTTCGTGTCCATTTCATGTATGTTTGTAAAATCCCCTGTAACACAGTATAGAGCGTGTGTACCTGGCGCGGGAGTAGTCTTAAAATCAAATTTAAGAAATAAAAGTAAATAACATGAATACTCGTAACTAAAGCAGTCACAAAAAAAACATTAACATACTTCACCTCAAGTTTCGAACCAACAAAAATTATTCTTTGTCGATAAGAAATACCTCTAAGTTGAGACTAAAAGCCAATAAATCTCTCATACATAAGTATTAAGTTTTTACACCAACCTCACAAGGGGGTCTTTCTAATATTTGGTGGTGATATTTCTAAAAAAATAGTGAGTACGAAAACGAACCCTTTAGTTTAATAAAATAGCTATAATAAATACCAACCAAAAATTTAATAAAACACAATTTTAGTGGCAGGCATTAAAGTCACTATCAATTTTCACTTCTGTACAACTAATCTATGTCCGCAGTTCACGCTTAACGCACTTGCGTCAAAACTGGTTTAGTAGTTTAATTGTTCTCTGCCTTTGTTCACCTACTGGTTGTAATTGTCATTAACTATAATATTTGGAAAAATAGCTGAAATTTACTAAATATCTTTGAATACTCACATGTCATATGAGATCCCTTGTATTTAGTTTATTATGGCGTGATAATTGGTATACTTTCGAAAAACACACGATGGCATTTTTTATAAATATTGGTAAGCTAAGCACCCAGATATTACGAAACGACACAATTGTAAATGCGTTCGGTGCGGGATTACAATTGGAGTGCATTCGAGTCATATCTGTTTCTTTATATTTAATATCATTGAATAAAATAAAATAAATATTGTGCGAAAGTAAAAAAAACTTTACTCAAATATTTAATTTTCACATTATATTGACCTGTTCGTTCTGGTAGTATTACCTGATATTGATCCTAAATTCGGAGTCAGCTCAAACCCAGGATAGTCAATCGTATAATGAGTTCAGTTATATGTTCTGCTGGATGTAGTTTATCTATAATAACACATTCAAGTATTTAGTCTAAGATCCGAAGATCGATTGACCTGCACCCAATGAATTTACCGAATGAAACTTTTTTATCAATTTTTATACATAGATAAATACGTCTTTTTTTATAGAATAGGGCGCAAATGAGCAGACGTATCGCCTGATAGTAAGCGGCTACCGCCGCCCATTGACACCCGCAACACCAGAGGCGTCACAAGTGCGTTGCCGGCCTTGGGGGATGGGGAGGGGGATGAGGGGAAGTGTTGGATTATGGGCCTCCGGTATCCTCACTTACTCGGTGAAACACAGCGCCTGTATTACCTATCAAAATATCTTCATAGCTAACCTTAATTTAAAAAATATAAATAATTTTTTTAGCAAATTTCACCCACTTCTTTACTAAATAAATATTATTAAAACTAAAACTGTCTGGATAGGGATTTGAGGTATTGACTACGTATTTACGTTCATGGCTACCGGCAGCACCGATCTGTTTACCAAACAAAATATATATCAAAATAAATATTATTTAATAAAAAATGCGATGATGTAGTATTGCCTGCAATGAACCCTTCATGATATACTATTGCCAGATATTAAAGATTAAAATCGGAGCAAGTAGAGTTGCGCAAGAGAGAAATCCGAGCGTCTTATTTAGAGTTGAAGAAGGACGTAGCATAGTAGCTGCGCGCGACACCTTCGTTGAATAGAAGAGAGTACGAATGTTTCATTCGTAAACGGATGGGTGAAGGTAGAAGTAATAAATTAACATGTTAATGTGTAAGTGCGTAATACCGTTGGTTTAGCTTAATATTGTATTAAGTTATACCGAAAATAATGTCACACAGAAAAGAGAAATGTATAGATGGCGATAAAATTGTTATAGAAGTACGCTGTTCCTAACGTAATGTTAAGAAATAATCTCCTAACTTTTCTATGAGAGAGAAAGGACCCATGTTTCACCTAGATTGTCCACCTTGGTGAATGAAGTATGGGATAGTAACTACTGACGTTTTCGTGTACAGTAATATTCAAAAGCATGATCAGAGGAAGTTGAGAGTTGGGCGGCGAGCATAGCCATTGCATATTTTTAATGTCACTTCCTGGACGCGCTCACTTAAATTCCGCTCCGAATTCTTTGCTCTTAAGGAGGTATACATGTATATTCTAATACACAATTCCTAGGTAGAGGAATAGGCTAAAAGCTCCAAGGATACTCTATTTCAAAATGTGTATTATAATTTGTTACTCGACTGCAAAAGAAGGAGGGTTATGTTTTTCCAGTGTATGTATGTATATTTCTTTGGCACACCCTAGAGCCTAAACGATTTGTCGTATTTTTATATAAGTGCTATCAGTAGATTCGTCTCAGTCGTGAGAGTGATAATGGGTACATCAAAATTAAAAAATCTAAACAATAAGCTTTATTTAAAAAACTGATTCAATAAAGATGACAGTAGTTATTACTTGTTTAGTTATAAAAGTTAAATGCAAGGACCATACAATATTCTTCCTTGCTATACACACCAAATATGCAACTTAAAATAAAAAGAAATATATTTAAAGAATATTGAAATAAAAAATACATATTTAAACTAACTAAAATTTATATTAAATTTATCAAACTGTTCCGTATAAATGCATCTAAAAAGCGTTAATTTTGATATTTATTAATTCGGAACAGTTTTATACACCTATTACCGGGGTTCTAATGAACTACATTCAGATTATTTTTGTTTCTTTGTTAAATAATAAAAGTGCCCAGTTCTTTTGTTCTTTATTAACAAACGTAAATAATATATCATAAATATATGTGAAATAATATTTATTACAGAATACTAGTTTTGGTAGCCTTAACATCCATTCGGATTGATTTAATCGAAGTACATAAACAAATATTTTGTGTGTGCGTAATATGTGCCATAAAGATCAGAATACTTTACATAGAGCTATGTACATACACACATACATAGTACATATCTACAACCGGGTAACACCTGGTGGCATGTCGAACATGAACCGACTAAAACCGCACGCGGTCTCGGGTACTAGAAGCCGGTGAACCAGGTGCACAGTAGAAAGGAAATCTTGAAATCCCAACGTGTCTCGGGCCTCCTATGATTTGTAGAAGGCCCCTCCTGTGTGGGAACCCCGATGTTCCCGTTGCTGTCGCCAAAGGGAAGGCGCGCCATTGTTCAATGGCGCGCCTTCCCATCATATCCCATCATCTAATCATTATCTCATCTTCCTAGCCTTTATTATTCCCAAGATTATTTGGGGTCGGCTACTAGTTCAACCGGCCTTACCTTTAATATCAGATTTACACAGAACGACTGATATCTGACCTCTTCAACCCTGAGTGTGAACTGAATTCGAAGGTAGAACTAGTTGTCAGTATATTTGAGGGTATTGACTTCCCAATAACGATTGGCATGGATGTTCACGACAACAAACATTGAATTAATATTACTACGTATAGAACAGACATGAACGCATAAAATATGAAAAACAATTTATTATATAACGCCAGCCTGCATGTTAAAAAAGTGTAAAAATCCATCCATAAAAAAAGATAAAGGAGTAACTTATCAGTATGATGATCAGATGGTAGAACTAAACAAAATATTAAATAAACTACTATTCTATCAAATAAATCAAAATAGTTTTTTAACATTTTGTGCCCGCCACTTACGAATGAAAATCATAGATTATGAAAAGTGCACATGCAATGTACAGACAATGCAACATTGCAATATGGTGACCCACACGATAACTTATTATAGTTTATTAAATTGGTGTTACACAAAGAATCATATTTTTATTTCAAGCTATTTGAATATTCTGTTTTTAATAGTGCTATATTAATTATTTCCGTACATCAAATTATGCCTACAAATTTATTTCGATATTACACATCTCATTTTTTTAATGATCGTCCATCGTCAGATAGTCCTTCACATTGTATGTAGAGAACATACCATTTGGAAATATTTTTATTTGTGTCCCTAACTATAAGCAAATAAGTGTTTACTTGCACAATTCAACACGCGTTTAATCAACCTTCAACTCTTAACTACAGAATCCACCTAATTCGAGTTATAATGAATAAATATTCAAATACCTTTAGATTACTTATTTGTCTGGGCGTCAGACACTTACTAAATAACTATTCTTTGAAGTAGAATAAAAGCTTTAAATTGCAACGTTTTTTCTCTTAGTTTTTCACTAGCAATACATAGGTACGGAATATAAAGTTAAATTACGTAAGATATGCTTACACATCTAACATGGTTCTTTCAAAGCAATAGAAGACAATCCGCTCGAAACATCGTTTTCCTGAATATTATTACAAAATACATTAACATTACAATATATTTTTACGAAAAACTATGACTTTATTACTATGAAACGTTGTAGGTAGAATAATAAAAATAGCATCTTTTTGCATTACTTTCTAACCTATGTCCACCCATAGAACGCCCCGCGCGCTCCGCACATTCCCCTTCGTCGTGAAGTTGCTCTAAAGTTTTATTCCTCAAAGATGCACGCGCGCTACGCAACTCAAGTCATGCTGGTTAACAAAATACATAAGGAATACTAAAACTATCAAATACGATCGCTAGATAATTTCTTCTTTAATTAAATCTAAAGTCTTCGGTTCTTGTCTTGCATGCCAAATATACCACTTCTGTAGTATAAGGACCATCTGGAAAAAACAATATTTTAGTTACTTTTCCCTGGTAGAGCCACGCTTCGGCCCAAATGGGCTGGTTCGATCCAACTGCCTTATAAAAAAAATCCTTGTGCTCATGGACTTAAAATTCGCAGTGTCACTACCCTCATGTCTTCGGTGAAGCAAAAGTCAATTAAAGGGATAAAATAATACAGTCTACACGGTTGGTCTAGTGGTTTAAGCGATCACCATGCCACTTTCTACTGCGCCAAGTGTTGTGGGTTCAAATCCCACATGGGACAACATTTTGTTAGATCCACACATTATTTTTCTGAATCTGGGTGTACTTTGTGTCCGTTTCATGTAAGTTTGTAAAGTCCCCGCGATACAGGATCTTTATTCTTAGTGAGGGAGTTATATTTTGCAAGATAAATAGATAAAGGAGCACTTGATGCAAGTCCTTTTTTTATCAGTGGAAACCTTTACGGGCCATCACCCCACCGGGATTTGCGGCGGGGTGGTATGTCGGAATCGGACCGACTAAAATAACACGATGTGCCATTCAGCGCCTGAGATGGGAGGGATCCGGGAACTGTTGTTATTAACACATCCGGACCCTAACTTGATGCAAATCCTAGTTTAATCTTTCTAGTATGGTAAAGTGAGCCAAAATCTCCCTTCTGAGGAGAGGTTCACTTGTAACAGTGAACTATTAAAGACTGTTGATGATAAAAAAGAAGAAGAAAAAGCTTAATGCCTAAGCAATTCTTACATTACTTTTTAAATGAATACTCTATTTCAGATCAGAGAAGTACAATGATTAAATCCAATTAGTGAGTTAAAGATAATAAATAAAAAATATTTAAACAGGTTATAATAATAATTATTGTTGAAATTGATATTCTTACCAATATTAAACCATTTAGTGCTAAGTATACCGACTTCTTGTCTTGCTGATACAATAGCTTCCCTAATGGCTATTGGTACTGATACCGCCATGCATATTGGAGGCTCGCTGCATGCTACAATCACAATGACGGCACATGTTTAACCCATGATTAATATAATATGTGATTTCTAGTTTCAACGCCAGCACAACACATTTATTTTTATTTCGTTCATCTCAAGAAATCATTAACTTAAAGTTGAATTAAATGTATCAAATTTTGTTGATTTTGTAAAAGATTTTCTGCCATATTTAAAGCAATTTGGGTCGATGATGAGAATAAGATATAAAAGAAGCAAAGGTGTATAATTAATGCTATTACAGTTATTTATTAGCCGATAGCAAGTATACTCTGGGCCGAGGTAAATGGTTAGATAAGTACATGATACAGAAAAGGCACTCTTTTCCTTAATACTTAATACTACTACTTGATACCTTGGTAAAGCTCTCCCCCTGACCTTCTTCTAGGGTACGTTAAATTATTATTTTCATTTAGATATACTTTCAGTACTATGAAAATTTAATGCTTAATACCTTTAGACCCAAATAATGCTGGGGTAGAATATGAGTTTTTCTTTAAATATACTCTGAAATCTTGCGGTATATCCCTCGCTTGTGGTACGTAGTAGTTCCAAGTACGATCTGTGAGCAGTTCTCCCGTCTTTTTGTCGTAGACCAGCTTCTCACACGTCCAATAACCAAGGCCCATTACAAACGCACCTTCTATCTATAGAGATAATATCGATGAAATAACTCAAACTATATTTATATATACAATATTTATTATTTAATTTTTTTAATCTTTTGAGGCACAATAATGTTATCTGTTTTTGACACCGATGCGAAACATTTAATTATACTTATATACATATATTTATGACGTTTTCGTCATGAAAATTGTCCCTGACAAGACTGAAAGTTTTAAATAGGCGGGTCCACACCGGACGATCCATCGCGCTCTGATCGCGCGCGGCTGGAGCGCGATACAAATGTGCAGGCGGTGTGGACGTGTCGCGCGCGATCCATGCGCGAGTATTAGAACGTGCGCTCCCTGCTGTACCCAATCCGTATGTTATTGTTTTTTGCCAGCCTCGGTTTTGTGGCACACGCAGTGTGGACCATGTGTGTGTGGTTCGTGCGATCCACCACACCATGGACATCCGATATCGCTTTATAAGGAATTTTAATGTTTATGGGACCAAAAGATGTGAATTATACCAATACACCTCACTCAATAATTACACCTCGTAAGAGGCGATGCTTGGTGTCAGATTTCTTGTTAGTGTCGCATTTCGCATTTTGCGTAAGGTTGAGTCCCGGATCGCCTATGGATCGCTTGGAGCGTAGTTCAGGATCGCAGTTACAAATTGGATCTGCCTAGTACGACCTACGCTCCACGTATTACGATCTTGGATCGCAGGATCGCCTATCCAATTTCTATTAGATTTTTTTAAATTTATATCTATTTAGACATTTTTATAATATTCCATTATGATACATTGCCAAGGCAATATTGCAAGTCTACAACTAATTACAAAAAAAAAAAAAATTTTGAATAGTATTCATATCATAAAACCAATTAGTATTAATAAAAGTAATGAATATGTAATTATACCTTAACGTCGTATGATATCAGAAATAATGCAACTTTGCGCTATTTATGTAAATCTCAGCAAGCTACGAATTGTAAAGGTCTATTTTTTTGTATTAATTACGTCTAATATCCGCATGGCATGCGACACAGAATAAAATGGACAAAACGAGCATATTGAACAATGTTCTTGCACTAACAATAAGTTGACGCTGGGATGCAAAATTTTAGTGCTTCTCGAAAGAATCAATGAAAGCCCAATCTTAATACTTTAGTTGAATAAACATAAGAAACAAAAAAAAATGTCTGCAAATCTTTCTAGTTCCTTTCTAACAAAAGTTAATAAACTTACTTGACCAATATCGAGATCTGGATTTACACTTCTACCAACGTCTTGCAAAATATCCACTCTTAGTACTTCATGCTCTCCAGTCAGTACATCTATTTCTACTTCAGCTACTGTGACCCCATACACTTGATAAATTTGCATATCATCTTGACCTACAAAACCATGTGATTGAAGATCTATCGACATTTCAAAACTTTTTTTAATCAATACTTCCCACGGCGGGTTATTTAATTGCCGTCTTACTGGTTCCAGTCTAACCAATAGTTCTTTACAACACTTTTTTACGGCAATAATGATACTTTGTGTAGTCAGGCTTCCACCAGTTACAGAAGAATTCGGGAATATGGTGGTATTATTCTCTTTTACTATAACTTTTTCTATTGGTATATTTAGCATATAAGCAGCAATTTGCGATACTTTCGTATTTATTCCTTGTCCAATTTCAACGCCGCCGTGGGATATTATAACAGTGCCATCACCTTGGAATACTGAAAGGTTTACGACAAAAAGCATGTAAGAAATGACTTGCCACCGAAGAAATACGAACCTAATTCCTCTTTTCTTCCATCTATTTTCATCATTGTAGTTATCAACTATCATCCTTCTTGATATATAATCAGAGTTAATTTTCAATGTTTCAACCATTTCTTTTAAGTCTTTGCTCTGAGGGTCTAAATTTATCAAGCGCAATTCTAATGGATCTATTGATAGTGAATATGATATGTGCTCCATCATCATTTCTGCCATTGCTATATTCTCCAAAGTACCTATAATTTACTCAATAATTAATAAATACTTATGAAATAGTAGAATTTGAAAAATCTTTAAAGAAGCTGGCGTGTTCGTAATTTTTACCTGGTGATCTAAACCAAGTATTTTTGGCCGTATCAGTGATGGTGTTATAACATTTATAGTTCCAAGTTGAAGCGTTATAACAATTGTTAAAAATTATAGTACCAAGCTCAGCCAAATTCTCGTTAACTGCATATCCATTATCTTCATATATATTATAATTTACATGCTGAAAAGTTCCTGATTTGTCAACAGCTACCTGTATAAACAAAACCCTTATTTATACATATCTTGAAATATTCACTACATTAGAAACAATTGCAAATATTTTTTTCTTATGTATTGTCACGGGTTTCGGAAAACACAAGGGCTTATTTTCTTCTTAAGAAAAATGGTACTACAATTTTTTTTATTATCGCTATTGTAAGATGAAGAACAGTCTTCAGTAGGGTAAGTGAAGCTATAGTATGAATAGTGATATAGGCTAATCATAACGAAATTAACAGTAGTCGTCTTTAAATTCCTAAACAAACCTCATAATTACTCGAATATGGGAATCTCTTTCCTTGTGACCTGGTACTTGTTGATAGATCCATTGCAATTCAGAATGGACGATTAAGTTTCATAGCGACTAAGCTAGCGCCCATTGAAACTTGAATGCTCCGAGATCCTTTGAAACCGAATCCGCTACCTACACGACGCACATGGACGTCTACTCTGTAAGATTAATTATATTTTTTAGAAAATAAACGTAATAAAAGATGAAGTACTATTACTGATAACTACGGTGGAAGTAGGTACAAGTAATAGTAACATACCTAGTCATGTATTTCCTCGAAAAAGTTAGAAGAATAACAGTTTTCCAATATTATTTAGATCCTAATTTTATATGATTTTTTTTAAAATAAGTATGCCAAATTAAGATTATATTGAAAGGAATGGAAAATTTAAAGTTAATGGAAAGGAAGGTCATGGTCAATAACTTGAACACACTGTTGCAGAAAAATTTCAAAATTCTAATAAATGTTTGACATTTAATATTTAACGATTCACATAAGACACTTATTAATATGAAATACTTACCTACTTTGATCTATCTTCAAAGCATGCGTTACCATTCGCTGAGTTGCGCTTAACCATTGTGACGTGGCATACACTACCAAACCTTCTTCTATAGGTTAAGTAACACAAAATAAGTTTTCCATTGAAAAGTGTTGTTGTCCCTGTATAATATAATTCATATTATAACTTTGTCTACATCAGTCCCCCATTCTTTACTTTTTTTTCTTTATATAAAGTATTCCTCTTTGAATCTGTTTTGGCTTCTTTTACATCTATTACAAGCTTGAAAACATTCGTGTATTGAGTTTTCACTAATTTTGCTCCTTTGTTTGCTACGCTTTGACTAGTAGCAACAACAACAGCTAAGGGTTGGTTATAATACTTTACATCACCGCTGCAAAATACTTCTTCATCCAAACTATACATGATGTCATCAGTAGGAGTGAAAGAGTTGAGACCAGGAATGTCTTTTGCTGAGTAAAAAGCAATCACACCTGGATATTTCTGAAAAACATTAAAGACAATATTTTAAACTGTTGTCGATTATTTTAGTATTATGATTAAATCTAAAAGTAATTAAGCTGCAAAATAGGTAATTAAAACATATTATACTCTTACTAAAGCTTCAGTTGGATCCATAATCAATATGCGACCTTTTCCAATAGTACTGAGTACAAAGGTTAGAATATCATCAGTATACATGGCTTCCCCGGCGCATTGGATCTGAAAATAAATGAGTTCAAACTGACCAAATTGAAAGGTGGATATAGTTTTCTTTTAAATTCCATCTATGTGAAAAGTGACCATATAAAGGGAAGAAGGATACAAATCAAGAGGAAAGACTTTTTGTAAGCTTATACAATACAGTACAAAAAATCAACAACTGTTCAAAGTATACTGACCACCGAACTAAAATAAAACAGTTAATCCAATAGTTACTTAGCTCGTACTATTGAAAAAAAATACTACTATACTTCTTGACCTATGGTTTCTTTCTATTATATTCTTTAAAAAAGTATTTAACCAATGTTCAATCACACTCACAATCATCCGTAGTAAAATTGAGAACAATTCTGACGACAGGAATAATGTCCTAAAACACTTTAAAAATGCTCTGAACTTACCAAGCCTTCTCTCTTCGGAATTGGCTGGTTGAGAGGCCACGTTGTAGGGTCAGTGTCAAAGGTTTGGTGACCTTTAGAGACTGGTCGAAGTTCGTGAAGATTGATTAAAGCGGACTTAAATTTTGGATCAATATTTTCCTCGGGGCAGAGTTTCAGTAAACCCTAGGAAGAAATAAGGTAATTTATTATCTATGTGATTACAGTATTGGTATGGATTTTATCATAAAATCTCACATGTCGCACCGAAACGACTTGTAAATCTTTTGAAGTCTATAGGCAGGTACATTATTTTTTGCTGTCTGTATGTTCAAATAAATTATTTGTTTTTAAATTTTGTCCTCTATTAATAACCATTTTCATTTAAAAGCCATTTTCATTTGTTTTTACATTCAATGAGTAACTAAAATGGTGAGTAGCTGCAAAAAAGTTATCATACTGATTTGAAAAGTAAATCTTAATTTCTTTTTTATTTTAAATTATTATTAATTCTTTTCCTTTTATTATTCTTACCTTGAAAAATAACCCAAGTGCCAATATTTTTCTGTAAGCTATTGGAGGTTCTGGAGGATTATCAGTTACAATTACTTCAGATTTCATAATTTTAAGCGCGCATTGTAAGGTATCATTTTTAAATAACAACTTCCCTTGTAAATATTTTTCCACTGCTATTGCTCTTACAAAAATTGGGGAGAGGCCACCGAAAACTATTCTAGCTTCTTGACGATATTTTGGTTCAACTTGTATAGGAAACCTGCGTTAACTATCGCATGTGCATTTTGAGAGCGCGGCATTATCTGAGAAATAATAAAAAAGATCACTATCAAGTCTTTGGTAGTTTACTGTTAGACCTCTGCTTAGGAAAAAGGCTTTGGCATGTCACTTAAACGGATTGATATAGGGTTTCTTTTCAGTATTGTCCTGCATAGTTTGTTGCCTTAATCGCCTCTTACGATACTCGACTCGTTGATAGAAATGAAAATTAGAGAAAATTAGGATCCATGCAAATGGAAGGGATACATACCTTAAAAGTGACTATTTTGTGCTGACAGCTTAGTGGAGGTAACATTACATTCAGAATTACGTTTCCTTTCATGTCGACCTAAAGAAATTTTTGCATTGTTACTATGTGTTTCACTCCAGATGAACCAACTAAGAAATTATAAAAATTATGCTGTAGCTAATAAAAAGTAAAATGGGTATTCCTCATCAGTAAAAGAGATAGACTATTTATTTATGAAATTGCATGTAAACGAGGAGGTAACTTGATTTTCTTTGTATCTGGTATTACTATAACCGAGCCGGCCGTTTGTTGTGTTAAAGATTGACTCTCCCATTTTTTCCCATTTTTAAAAACTGGTCTATTTACACTCTTACATACTTGTATGATTACTATATATATAATATATATAAAATCTGATTTATGATCCGATTTGTTGGTAAGGGAGCGTACGTCCTCGCTTATATAGTTAACACGACGATTAAACTGACAATACAATGAACACAAGTGAAAGTCATGAATAGCGTTACTTTTCCAATTTAAAGCCAAATCAATAGAATGAATATCTAACAAAATACTAATTACCAATAGTTAGCTGTGCTCCAACTGTTTCAAACAGGATAAATATGTCAGACTGAAATTCTTTGTGTCTATCTTTGATTATCAAGTTGCCTGCAATTGATGCTATCTGAAAATTTAATAATACATACAATAGAGAATTACACCCTTTTTCAAAAGTGTTTTAATTAGATTCTATAGTATTATTAAACCACTAAAAACACAAAATAATAATTAAATCAATAAGTCCCAAAAAATGCATTAAAATTTTACATTTTCAAAATTCGCGCCTAATTTGTCAAGAACGCTGGACGCAGTGGACGCCATATTGGTCTGTGGTATTGACGTCAGTTAGCTTTGTAAACAATGTATGATCCACCATACAAATCCAGAACTGAATACCATATATGAATTTTTAACTGCCTTTACCGCAATCAAATAACTTTTTTTTAATGTTAAACTGTTAAAGGGCATTACTTACATTGATATTTTAACATTCCGTAATTCAGCAGAAAAAAATCGGGATTTTTATGTTATAGATATTTTAATAAAAATTATGCTATTTACGAAAATAATACAAGTACAAACAATTTAAAGCATACGCATACAGTTGAGACTTTAGTTTACGAAGCCGTTTGATGTAATATCATGGCAGCTAATTATTTCATTTTTTAAAGAACAGAATAAAATAAACTGAAAACTTTGAAATAAATTAAAAAACAATATTTTATGAACTAAAACTACAACTGCTCTTTGCCCAAGGTATTTCAATAATATTTTTTTTTAATTTTATCTCATATACAGTAAAATACTGTATTGGTCTCGAATTATTTTAATCCTATAAATCGGAGTAAATGACTTAAATTATTGCATATTTTTGTCGATCTATTGCCATGTACATCACTCAAAAACCCGAAGCAGCATTTTGCAAAGCTAAGGAACATTTTTGTTCCACACACAGGCGCTGGTAATTTCTTGACATTATACAGCCTATTTATAAATCAGTAGTACCTTAGTGTAGAACAAAATATATAATAATAATTAGGAATCACGTGATCCTGACTCTTGAAAATGACATAATTTCTGAGTAATATTATGGAATCAGATAACCGATGGGAGATTAGCTTTAGATGCTCAATATTCATTTACACACTTTCCAGCTTATTTTTTATGTATGGGTCTGAAAAAGTGACTCTACTCTGCCTGATAGAAAGCACAAACTGAATCTAGGAGTGGTGGTCACCATACTCATTGCGAATGCAACAATGCAGTAAGACGACTAGCACCAGCTAGAATATTATTCATCAGCGTCATGCAAAAATGTTTTACACGTGACAATGTTTGAACAGATGTTTAAGAAAACATCACCAGCTGTAGGAAATTTAGAGTTCTTAATTTATATACCACGTCGCTGATTGTTTTGATCGAGGTGTATTGCAAATTGAAGAAATAATGAAAACTGCTACATCATACTATGTCCATAAATATGTTCATAAAGAGAGTGCGGCTCACAGTTCACATACCCGACTGGTCAGATCAATTGAGTATATACGTAAAATTTTTCTTCTCTTTAAACTACTGTCCTGAGAAGTTCGCTTCTTTCGACGGCTTTTATGATACCCATGAGATGAATAGGGGGGGTGATATGGTTGGAAGCAAGTTGTACCGGTCGATAATATAAAGCTAAGATTGCTTTTGGCAATAAGGCCGCCCTTTGTACACTCCGTCTCACATTCTCGTGTACTCTCTTCTAACTGTAATATTATAGTATGCAAATAAAGAGTTTTCTATCTATCTATCTGTCTATCTAAGCAATGAAAACTGAATAAATGATAATAGTCGTAATTACATTATCAGGCAAAGTCTTTTACAAACAAATATCTTACATTTCTCACTGCAATGTGGGCGACAGATTCAATATGATCGTTCAATATCTTTAAATAACCAAAATATTCTTCTTTGGAGATGACATCGAATTTCTCTAACACTTCAGTCAAGGTATTACTCGCACCACTCACACACATAGGTTCTGATCAAAACTGTGACGTTTTAACTCATTTACATCACTTATGTCAATCAAAACTCGAGGATTGTCAATCAGATCATCATTTGGATAAACTCCTGTAAAAAAAATCATAGTGAGATTATTTAACACTGTTAAAGTTAAAGTAATTATTATTAACTATCATAAACAGGTACCTGGATGATCGAGCTTTGTTCAGTATTTTTTTTAATTTTCTATAAATGAACTGTAACTAGATCAATTTATCCCAGAAAACCCCTGCATGCTTATTTATATTTCATAAAAATCGTTGGAACCATTTCCACGATTCAGTTTATATAAGTATACATTACAACAACATACAATAACAAGAAGTATTCGTTTAAAGGTATAAGATTATGCGGAAGGATTCATTCAAACTTTGATTCTGATAAAAGTTCCAAACAACATGCCTTCAAGTGCATTCAATAAAACACAAAATATGTTATCCAGATAAAAATGTTGAAAAATATTTTGTTTTAAATATTTTAGTTCTACAAGTTAGAGAAAACGAATGATGAATTTATTTTTGTTCGTACAAAACACTACCTACCGTTTAAAATAAATATATAGTGATATATATATATACTATAGTGGGAATTTAAAGCATTTTCTAGTAAACAACGGTAAAATTATGATGAAATTTACCTTTAGCTGTATTTCCACATATCAGCTTATAAGAGTTATCCTTCGGTATTTAGAATAGAGCAAATATCATTCACAGTGGTAGCTCGGTACCACGTCTTGTCATCTTTAAATTTATTTTAATAATTTTGTCTTCTAAATATTTTGCAGATAAAAAACACCAATCATTCACATCATTGTCATATAACTTATCTTATATATATATATATTTTTCGTGCAGGCTGTTAAATCCTCTATATCAGTGATTGTAATTCTTTTAGGAGCATCTGTAGCAAACCTTTTGAAAGCATCCAGGATAGGTCTATAGGCAGTGCATCTACATATATTACTTCCAAAAGACTTTTCTATTTCCAGCATTGTAAGATACTTTTTACTTTGGAGGAGGCTGAAATCATCAGACATGATCAGTTTTGATAAGATAAATAAAGAAATAATAAATAAATACCTTTCTGAGATTAATTTCAAAGGTAGCAAATATACCTGAATATTGCCATAATCCACCCAGGGGAGCAGTATCCACATTGGGAACCATTATTCTCTGCGAGGGTCTTTTGGATAGGATGGTAACCCCCGCGTCTGTTACCAACAGTTTCTATCGTAGTTATGTCCAATCCATGACATGCGGTTATTGGTAACATACACTTTGATAAAAAAAATATAAGTTTTTATATATATATTTAATATATAGTATATTTAATATGAATGAAAGAAAATTATACAAATGTTAGTCAGTAGTAATAAAAGCAAGTATTTATATTGGTAGAAGAAATTTTCACGAGATGTCATTGGAATCGTATTGACTACAGTAATAGCTGCAATTTCTTTGCTGAATACAATATATTTTTGTGTACGCCTCAAAAACTCTAAAGGTTCTACACCGATTGAGGTGAAATTTAGACACGATATTAAACATGATTCATAGATGGTTTCTGTGGTTTCTATCTGCCGCCAAGTCAAGCAAGCAAAAAAAAAACGTCATAGCCGTAGCACCCTTTTCTCGAAGCAGTTCAAGCCATTTTCGACCCCTCTTTAACTTCTGGATAAAACTATCTATTTTTTACAACCACAATATGCCACAACAAAGCATGACAACATGTTCAACATGACTTCACAGTTGACCCAGTGGTTTAAGCCGCTTACCAATCGCCAAGTGTTGTGGGTTCAAATCCCACACGGGACAAAACATCGTGTAATCCAAAAATTGTTGTTATGAGTCTGGATGTTCTTTGTGTCCGTTTCATGTATGTTCGCAAAGTTCCCTGCGGCTCAGGAATATATATTTCTAATGTGGGAGTTTTAAAAACGCTATAGCTATACATAGTTTTACGCAAATATCTGTAAACTTAAGTAATAGTAACGTATAACATAGAGTAGTAGTAATTAATACCGAATTGACAGCGTAGGGTGAAGCATTTGGTCTCCGCACGCTGACGATGCACGCGCCGCAGCCTGCTTGCCGACACAAATATTTTGTGCCACGCAACTCTAGCTTCTCACGGACATAGTCCAAGCGCGTTACGCACGAACTCACTTCATTTCCGACTGAAAAATAATAATTTCATTATGAAATTCATAAAAGTAAGAATTTAATGATAACTGTTTGTATCGGAGTTTGAGTATTTTTATGTATAATTAAGTCAGTTTCAAGTTGTATGACTGAACCGTAGCACTTAGTCGGAACTATTCACTTTTTATTGAATCTACGCAGTTCAATATTATTCCTATTAATAAATCGACGACGTATCGAATGTACCAAGGGTTGTAGATTTACCTATAAAATTATTTGACCTCATTATTATAGATAGCAGAGCTACGCTGATTTCAACCCGAACGGTTATATTACCCTCTCACAGAAAATCAACCTAAAATGATAGTGTGGCGACTTGCAAAAATATAATGCAAAACAAAAAAACGCTCCAGCGCCAACTACTAAAGATAGTCGAACTACGGATTGACGAAGGAAACGAAGAAACTACCAATCCTCAATCGCACCATTAGCATATATACAACACCCCATTTTTTTTTACATGTGGGAACCCCCTCGGGCCTTCACCCCACCGGTTTTTAGATACGGGGCGGTGTGTCGGAATGGAACCGACTAAAACCACACGGTGTGCCACTCTGCGCCTGAGACGGGAGGGATCCGGGAACCGCTTTCTTACGCCATACGAATATATACAACACCCCAACATCAACCGTTGGGCAGTGGCCCGCCAGGCATGATCGTCTAGCCTGGTTGGAGGATGCTCCCTTTGTGTTGGAGGAACATGCCACCCGTTCCCCCACAATAGCATTCGTGCTTTCGTGTTTCGTTGGTGAGTGCGAGACTGGATACCCAATGATGCAGAAGGATTTCAATAGGCCGCCAAAATATGGATCACCCTGCTGCATTGTTGCATTGTTTGCATTCGCAAAGAGTGTGATGACTACTATTCTTAAATTCTGAATCTTTCTATCAGGCAGACTAGAGTCTGCGAACCAAATCGCTCGTCAAAGGATTTACTGCTGCAGATTTTCTACTTCTGAAGAAGTGTGGGATAAACAGTTTTATGTAATATCTTTTTTTATAGTAAGAGACACGTGAGCGTATGGTTGGTCGTAAATTTAAAAGCTACTTGATACTACTCACCCGAATATTGCTCGCCATTAACCTTAAAAGTAACTCTGTCCATATTACTCTAATGGTATGCCATGTTGTATAAAAAATACAAACAGGGAAACGAAGTTACCACGTCTTACAGTCTGCTCCACGAGTTACGAGTACCTACTCCTATATCAGTGCAAATACTAAATGATGAAACTCTTTATCATATAAAAAGTTATAAACTGCTCCACATCATTTTTAATTAAAATCAATTATTAAGCCAATTAAGCAAAAATTAAATATGATACTAAAGTAAACACACTCAGCAATACGAAAGAATCGAGAACAACTAAACGATTTAAATGTACTATCCTTGTGCTAAATGTTGACTTAGAAATGCTTAGTAATTTGGTGCTCCCAGTCGTCACTAAATGCAAATATGCATTTTATTTGTGTTGATTACTTTCTCTATATTTTAATAGATGACCCACACAACTTCCTCCGTCCATGCTCAAAAAGAATTTCCCCCCTTTGAAAACATGATCAAAATCGAAGAATAGTGGTCACCACATTCATTGTGAATACAGACAATGCATCAATGCAGCACGGCCTCAAAACGTTTTTTTAAATTCATTTTGGCACTTTTTCGACGTTTGAAATAAATATATCCATGCAAAGTTTCGTCTTTCTAGCTCTGACCGTTTGTAAGGTAAGCCGAAGACGGACGAACGGAAGGACATGATGAAATTATTAGGGTGTGGTGGCATGAACTGCGGAATCCTAATAATGATGTAGAAGGCTCTCTCTTTGACAAGGCTCATATAGTAACCCACGTGTTTCTAGGTCAAGTACTAAAGTAAACCACTGACTACAGTTTACTACCGAGGTGGTTTGCTTTTACGTTTTTGAGTGTGTATTTTGTTTTTATAATTTTATTAAACCTATACAAAGATTTCCGAAAATCTGCTTGCCACAGCCGAGAATCAAACCTAATAAAATCTGTAAAAATTACACCCTATACTTTTATTGCATCGATCGCTAGGGTCAATTATTAGGATGAAAACTATCTGATAATGGGTGCGGCACTATGAGAAATATGGTTGTATTAGTCTTCGTGTACGAAAGTCATTTAAACACTGTCAAGTACCTTGAAATTCTGGATCTCTTAAGGAATGAGTTAAATGGTCCCCAAAGACTGCCCCGTTCTTTTTATTTCAATCGGTTGATAAATAAGCAACAAGTTTAAGCAAATATGTTGGCATAAAAACACAAAGCCATTCATGAAAGGTCGACATCACAAGAAAGTTAGCTCAAAGGTCATAACCAAATTAATTTCTTATGGTCTTAGTGTTGGTGTAAATTAGTAGGAGAAATGTGGAGACATCGGGACACGAACAATTTAACGTACTTGACAAATCTCCGTATTTCAATAATCTAAGCACTCACTCGATTACTAAGCATGGATTCCTGTCACCCATGGCACCTGCAACTCACGACAGACAGAAATTAATCTTTTTAGATTTTTTCTAGAATTGTGCTTGGGCCTCTGGTTACTGCAATTACGTGGTAAAAAATAAAAGTATATAAATCAATAAGCCCTGTTCTGTTCGAGGCCGTGACTCGACCAGGGTGATTGATAGCTCCTGAATCCAGAACAATAACGTTTTGGACAGGCTAGTACCAATCTATAGCTGTTGTAAGACGAACATTCACGATAGTGTGAACATATTGTATGTAAATACATACATAAGTCTATTTCCCAGAAAGGTGGACAGAGATAATTGATCGCCATTACTACGGTCCTGATAGACGGCGTTTGCTTCGTCCACATTCATCAATCGCTATCGTGTTTTCCAGTTCTTGGTGTTTTTCATATTTCTTTTCTTCAGAACATCACTAATTTGGTCGGTAACTGTTCACTGTGGATGACTTCTTCCGACACTTTTACATTCATTCGCATTATAGTTTCACAAAATAATTCAGTCATGTAGTATGCTTATTTAAATAAAACGCAATTGCAACCAAGCTGCATGATTCAGCAATTTTCTTCTGCAAATTTATTTTTCAGAAAATATTAGCATATAAGGATACAGGTGTTTTGGCGTTATTTGTTCACGATGTCTCTGAAGCGTTTTCTCACTCGTATTTATATTAAACTGTAAGCTGTTTTTCAAAGTCAGTGTCAGTTGGACGCAATTCAAGAGCAGTTACCATCATGAGTGACGTTATCAACTTTACAGTCAATGGAGTCGAATATCAAGGTAATTTGTATATTTTACTTTATTTAAGTAAGACTCGACAATGAATCGCTTCTTCGTCGAGATCTATTTAATAGTTTATTTAAAAATTCTGGCTAATCGATTGCGAACTAAGCTTTAAGCTGTAAACACGGTATGTGAGGCTTCCAATGTATTCCAAACACAACGGTATAATTTTCCGTTAATTAGTTAGCCTATATCTGTAAGCGGCCACGAAGGTCCCCTTATTAAAGTAGTCTTGATCCCTCACAATAGAGTCTATTGCTTTAGGTGTAATATTAATTTGTTTTAGTCGGTTCGAGTCTGAACGTATCACGCTCTTGGCTCAAGTATAACTCAAGGGAATAAATTCATTTCCTGTTATAATTTGTAATAAAATAAAAATTGTTGAAAAATCGTATTA
This sequence comes from Hyphantria cunea, assembly GCA_003709505.1. NCBI lineage: Eukaryota > Metazoa > Arthropoda > Insecta > Lepidoptera > Erebidae > Hyphantria > Hyphantria cunea. The sequence continues at coordinate 616,556 of PKRV01000518.1, read as the reverse complement.
TTTTTTATTTATTTTTATTAACTTTCTTCAATTAAGACTATTGAAACAGTTATAGTTTTTATTCCTAAAAGAAACCTAGAGTTTAAATTTTAATTCCACAAAGACAGAATCTTTCAAATAAGGAAATAGGATTTATTCATTCATCAGATGATGGCTGGTCGTTCTTTTAGTAGATTATTTGTGTGTTGTAAGTATTTATTCGAAGTTATAGTAGAGCTTATAAGCAAGTTCAGGTTAGCCATATATTATGCAAAAAACACCTCTTACTTTCTTTTTATGCCTAAGTTTGTTAAAGGATAATCTCAATGAGTTGAAGAAAAAGATAGAAAGAGTTTTCCCACTAAGTAAGGCTCAGAAATGTAAAATAAAACCAGGAGTTAGGAGTTTTGTGTAGATTAAGATCATTTTTGGTTTAATCTGCTGCAACTGTATGGTTAGCCTAGTGGTTTAAGAGGTTCCGGATGGCATAAGAAAGCGGTTCCCAGACCCGTCGCGTCTCAGGCGCAAACCCCGGTGGGGTGAAGGCCAGAGGGGGTTTCCACACGTGAAAAAAAAGTGGTTTAAGCGGTAGAAAAACCGCTTTCTGCTGTACTAAGTATGGTGGGTTAATCCCCAAAAAACAACACTATTTGTGATACACAAATTGTTGTTCTGAGTCTGGGTTTTCATTTCATGTATGTTTGTAAAGTTTCCCCTGACACAGGATATTTATTTCTAATGTGGGAATCGTAATATTCATAAACGGCTATTTTCATTTGCTTATCTCCAGTATTAACTAGAAATAGGATTTTTAAATTGGCCTGAATTTATCTTAACAAAAGTTTATATTTTTTGAGATCCAAAACTTGTCCAAAACGGCAATAAAATGGTTTTGCATAAAAATGAAAGTAGTGAATCAATCATATTGAAAAAAAATGAAACAATATTTAGACCATCTCCAGTAACTACATATAAGTTATTGAAAATGAGTGTCTATAAATATTTTTCATAGTTGGAGACGAGGTTAGCTCCGACATGATGCTGGTTGACTATCTTCGTGACACGTTAGAGTTGCGCGGAACCAAGTACATGTGCCGCGAAGGAGGCTGCGGCGCCTGTACTGTCAACGCCTCGGTGACACCTGGAGAACCTTCTAAATCTGTTAATGCTGTAAGTTGTTTTTTTTTGGGAATAGTGGGCAAATAGGCTGACGTAGCGCCTGATGGTAAGCGATTTAATTTGTCCATGGACACTCGTCACGGCACATGATTATCTGATTTTGTTAACAAATTACCTTTTTTATTATAAAAGAGTGTATGTGAGGTACCGGGTTTAATTCCCTGGTGGGATCAAATGTGTCCATGATCTGAAATATTTGTGTCGGAGTTTGGGTGTTTTTTAATGTGCTTTATGTATACCCGTTGCTCTCAACTGCCTCGGTGGCAAAGTGGTAGCGTATGCGACTGCTGTGCTTGAGGTCTCGGCTTCGATTGCCGGGTTGGATTTTCCTTTTTCTTCTGTTTTGAAGTTTGGGTGTTTTCTGTGTATAATATGTACGTATTTACAAATTGCCTCATTGGTCTAGCGGTTGAAGTATGCGACTGCTAATCAAGAGGTCTCGGGTTCAAATCGCGGGTCGGGCCAAAAAGTGTTATTGAGTTTTTCTGAATAAATACTTAATAACAGCTCGGAGTTTGGAAGTTGGAGTCTGAACCCCCATTCCTTGGGGAGCACGTAAAGCTGTCGGTCCTGCGCCTGATCTCTTTCTGATCGTGTCAGTTAACCGTCCCATCGGATTTTGAGAGTAAGGGAACAGAGAGTGCACCTGTGTTTGCGCACACACTTGTGCACTATAATATCTCCTGCGTAGTTAGCTGGTCTCCGTTGAGACTGGCCGCCGTGGCCGTATTCGGCTTGGAGAACATCATCAACATTTACAAAAAGTGTAATATATATATATATATATATATATATATATATATATATATATATATATATATATATATATATATATATATATATATATATATATATATATATATATATATATATATATATATATATATATATATATATATATATATATATATATATATATATATATATATATATATATATATTTGTCAGTCAACATCTGCTTAGCTTGGAACTAGATGGCGTGTTAGATGTTCGTAATATTTATTTCATTAATTATAGATTAAGAAAAATCAGGAATATATGTACTTTTATTATCCGTCTAGCTCTGTTTAGTTTAGGACTAGAGGGCGCTTTGTGTCAGATGTTCGAAACGTTTTATGTAAAAAAAAACAATTTAAAAGATTGAAAGAATTATGTTATTTTGATTGACCAGTAGTTATTATTCAATTACGAATCGGTCAATTAGTTTTGGTTATATTTGAAGAGAAAATAAGAGTATCGCATGTATTTAAACAGATGGTGCTGTTTGTTGGAACACATTTATACATAATTGCGTACGCTTGAATAGCAAAAATATTGCTTTGTCATGTTTAGGTATCACTAGCTGTTAACAACTAAGATTTTGAAAAAGTAAACTCACTCTCGTAGAAAGCGATGTTTTATATTATTTACATCCTGGCTGCACACTGTTACTCAAGGTTATTGTTATAAATTATATCAACAACCGCAGGTAACTCTGCGGGGTGGAGCAATCTAAAAAAACCGATTTCAAAAAAGTAGGATGTTTCTCAATTCTCTCAATCTCTGTCACTTCTTATAACATCAGTTATCTGCCAGCAAAAGTCCCGTGAAAATCAGTACCGTCCTTGCAGAAAAAGCCGGAAGAAACGGACAGCGAGACCATCAAAAGTATTAAAATTGATTTACTTTAATGCAAGTATCGTTTAAACTGTCATTATTACATTGACAGAAAAGCTGTTAATATGAAATTACAAGCAGACACTTCAATTTATTTTTAATTACAATTAAAAACGGCTCCAAAAAATCGAGTAAAGCAAGTACTAATGATAATTGTAACACATTACGATTTAATAGGGTATAGGGATTTCTATAACATATATTTAAACAAAAAACAATGCTTTCATTTTAATATAAATTCTATCTTCCTCTATACAATAACACGTCCTGATCTTTAATGCCACCGTTTTAGAATAGCCGACATATGTTCTCGAACTAAACGATACGGCTCTTCTTCCTGTGACCATCATTTAAAATCTAGAATTCGCTGCCAGCGCACGTATTTCCCTGCCAGTGTGATCCCGGATACTTTAAGCGGTGCGAGAAAAAGTATCTCACTAGGCCGCCATAGTGTGGATCAACATGCTCCATTGTCTATATTCTCAATGAGGATGGTAACCACCCCTCTTTCTTTTTTTTATGGTATAGGAGACAAACGAGCAGACATATTGCCTGACACCCGCAACACCAGAGGGGTCACAAGTGCGTTGCCGGCCTTTTAAGAAGGAGTACGCTCTTTTCTTGAAGGTTTGAAGGTCGTATTGATCCGGGAATACCGCAGGCGGCAGTTCATTCCACAGTTTTGTTGTGCGAGGCAGAAAGTTTCTTGAAAAGCGCACAGTTGTGGACTGCCAACCATCAAGATGATGGGGATGAAATTTCTGTCGCGAGGGACGATGTCGGAAAGAGGCGGCAGAAATCAGCCCCAACAATTCCTTGGAGCACTCCCCATTGTAAATGCGGTAGAAGAAGCACAGTGAAGCCACATCTCTACGCAGCGCCAATGGGTCTAGCCGAATTGAAACTTCTTGGGAATCGATGATTCGAGTCGCTCTCCGTTGAATGCGGATTCTCCTCTTGGATTCTGCTCATGCTTTCTATTAGACAGAGTAGCGTTAGGCAGCTCTTATAGTATATAAAAAAGAAAAAGTAATTAATGAGCAGATAACATACGAGATATTACAACAGTATAACCAGTCAGTAGACCAAATTATGAACCGAATACCATAAATGTGATTTTATATAAATAATAAAACAAAATATTATAAGGTATTTTTATTTCACCCACAGTGTATGGTATCGGTGACATCTTGTCACAACTGGGATATTACTACAATCGAAGGTTTGGGCAACAGAAAGGATGGCTACCACCAAATACAAACCACCCTCGCCGATCACGCTGGTACCCAGTGCGGGTACTGTACGCCTGGATGGATTATGTCAATGAATGGGTGAGCTTATAAAATTTTGTTTTAAAAACAGTTCATCAATAGGGTGCACGGATGGCTTAATGGTTAAACTTATCTTCATACTACTTTAAGTGCCGAGTTCGTTTCCCACAGTAGACAACACCATTAGTTATCCACTAATTATTGTCCTGGGTGTTCTTTGTGTTCATTTCAGATATGTCTGTAAAGTCGTCCACGATATGGGATTTAATCTTAGTGTGTGAATTACTTTTTTAAATTGAATAAATAAAAATCAGAAAGGGCTTACCATATAAGTCGAACTAACAATTATAGTTCGAAAAATGACGAATGCCTCTCTCTCTATACTAAATTTCTTTCTCTCTCTACCGCAACTTTACAGTATGTACTAGTTTTTGGGTCAAGAGAGATAGCAGAATATACAGTTAAATTAAATGTTTTTTAATAATATTATCCAGCAAAATGTTTTCAAGATAATAAAAAAAGAAAATAAAAAAAATCCTAAGATATTGCTTTCATTGAAAATATTTTTTTAATTATTAAAATTTAAGAAAAAAAAACTTTTTTTCATTCTTTTCCAGGCTTCTGGAGTCCAAAAATAATGACGTTACTATGTTAGATATTGAAACCGCGTTTGGAAGCAATCTTTGTCGATGCACGGGGTACAGGCCTATCATTGAATGCTTCAAGAAATTCGGTAAAGACGCTCCCAAAGAACTAAAGATAAAGGATATCGAAAACCTTTCAATTTGTAAGAAAAACGCCAGAGGTTGTAGAACTAGCTGTAGTGTTGGTGATGATTGGTGTGTCGTGAGGAATAATTCTGTTTCTGAAAGTCAGATTAAGAAGATAAAACTTAAGGATGGTAAAACTTGGTACAGAACTAACAAGCTTCAAGAAGTACTCCAGCTATTGAGGGATGAATTATATGGAACAGATTACATGTTGGTGGGTGGAAATACAGCTAAAGGTAAAAACTATGCTTCCATTGTTGAATATTTTATATAATATTGTGTCTTTAGTGTATTATTCATTTTAGTTATTCCAATAGATTTTGCAAGTGTTAAAGAATTTCTTATTCCAGATCATCAATTATTATTTTTTGCTAAAAAAACCGCTACTCAGTTTTTAATGGCAACGTAAATTATTTTTTTTATGATCGACGTATTTCAGTACATTATTAATAAGTGAACATATTTGTGATAAAAAATTACTTAACTACTAAGATTTCTTATAGATAATCAAATCACTTGAATTAACACATTCACAACGGGAATAAAGGACATACCGTTGAATTGCTTAACTGTGTGATTGTCCTTGACATTTTATCAATATTTAGTTTTATTGTTTGTACAACATATATGTTATTTCTCTATTATGCGCATTATCCTATACCTTACCATGAACCCACGTAAAGGTATTGCAGCAATTTGATAAAATCCTTTTCCTAATACATGTCACTCCAATCCCAGAATTGAAAAAAAATTAACGTTCGCTTTCATAACATTTTGTTTGAAAATTTATGTATAACTATAAAAAACATAGGGCACCCATTAATTAATCACTTTTTTTAGGTATTGCTCCAATAGATGATTATCCACCTCATTTAGTAGACATTTTCCACCTTACGGAACTGAAAGCTATTAAATATGATCAGAATCTGATACTTGGTGCTGGATTAACCCTGACACAAATGATGGACACTTTCAAGGAATACTCTACTAAAGAGTATTTCGGTTACCTGCAGAAGTTTTATGATCATATGTTGCTGGTTGCTCATATTCCTGTTAGAAATGTAAGTAAATTTCAAATCGTTTTTATCTCTTGCATCGTAATTTAAAGGTTTATCAGGTTTTGCAAAAAAAAACTGAACAAAACATCTAATAAGTAGTAAAGGTTTTATGAAATATACCCAAAGAAGCAGATGGATCACCTGACTGTCCGTGGTTTTAGATGGTAAGAATTATGGGAAGAGATGGGCTGGTGGAGTCTTTAGTAAACAAACTTATTCAGTAAAAGGCAATGAAATGATTTCTTGCATAGTACTGGTTCTGTGAAACCATGTTATTTACTCCGGGAAAAGGGGTTCGTTTGTATTAAAGCATGGGTTTTCCAAAATGTTCTAGTCTGTTAAGATGGCTGTAAAATAACAAAAATGATGATGTACCTTGCCTATTTATTGCTGAAGAAAATTATTTGTAATTGGAGATCGTTTTCAACGAAAACAAAGTGTCTCATAATCTGATGTTAATCGATCATGTTTAATTTCAGGTGGGTACCATTGCAGGAAATTTGATGATCAAACATAAGCACAACAGCACAACTGACATATTCGTACTGTTGGAGACAGTTGGAGCTCAGCTGACTATAAGTATGTAAAATTACTCAAATTGTATAATTACTCGTATATTGTGCATTATTATTTAACAAATAGCTTTTTGCTTTTTGATTTACTACAGGATAAATCTTTACAGTTTCGTAATTGTTACAGGATTTATATTATGATCTATTTTTGTAAATTTATAACCTATTTCAGTTACCCAATCATATTGACTATTAATTTACTAATTTGCTTCAAAAGTTAAAAAGCTTATGAAATTGCATTTATTTTACTTGAGCCTCTTCTTTTCTTGTTCTGAAACCATAAAATATGTTACTGAATTATAATCGGTACCAAAGTCACAATTTACTTTTATTACATTATATTTCACATACTTTTAAAAAAATTATGCTATTACTTGCCAAAGTATTTTATTATTTTTCGCTAAATTGCGCTATTCTTTATAAAACACGTATAAAATTAAGTGAAATCTTAATAAAAGTATAAATGATTGTGGAGACACCTGCGTCCAGCAGAAGACTCTAAAAAGCTGTTGACGATGATGTTGAAGTGTCAAGCTCTTCGACGAAGTTATGTTGAATATAAAATTACAGGAAAATAATATTTTTTGTGAAAGCAATTAAAAAATATGATATTGATAGTCAAAGCTTAAAGAATGAAAAATTATTTTTAGTGGACAAGGATGGCTCAGAAAATGTGTACACGATGCAAGACTTTTTAAAATTGGATATGAATGGAAAAATACTTTTTAACGTGCTTTTACCTCCACTAAGTGATGAATATAAACTGGTAACATACAAGGTAAAGTATAAAGTATTTTGGTTATCTAAATATAATTTAAACATAATTTTACTAATCTTAGTTGTTTCATTCAGCTAATGCCACGAGCTCAGAGTGCGCGCGCTATTATTAACGCCGGCTTCTTGTACAAACTCAGCAAATGCAATACAGTAAAAGTAGCCAGGATTGTATATGGAGCTTTATCAAATAATTTTTTGAGAGCAACAGCCACTGAAGCATATTTAGTTGGCAAGAAAATTTTCAAAAATGAAACTTTACAAGCTGCAATAAACGTTCTCGATGGTGAAATGGTAGTTGAAGAGAATCCACCGGCGCCTTCAGCCGAATATAGAAGACATGTAGCAAAGGCACTGTTTTATAAGGTAATAAAATAACATTCCATCTGTTGTATTTTTTAGTGTATCAAATAATAGGCATTTTATCTTTATCATGATGTCATTATGAAATTGAATGCTGGTCAAGGCTCTGTATCAAATTTACGGCGTTTTTATAATAATTCAGGCTCTGCTGACTATTTGTCCACCATCAATCCTGTCTCCACGATTCGAGTCCGGAATTGTCAATCTTCATGCAGCTAGGGGATTGTCAGAAGCCAACCAAGTTTATTCAGTTGATCAAGACACGATTCCGTTTTACGAACAAGCAAATAAACTTGAGTCTTTGGTGAGTTATCCTGATCTATTTATGATTACACTGAGAGTTGTTATTTTTAAAATGAAAAATCCGCCTAATTAAGACTTAATTAGGCGGATTGTAATTGTAATTATAGTTTAAATAATAAAAAAAATATATGCGTAATTTATGTGTATGTACAAGTTGAAGGACATGTGAGATATTTTTGCACCTCGGAATAGACCGAGATAAATTATGAAAACATTGCGTTTAAAACTAAACCATGGAGTTAAATCTACATCTACCTGAATAAATTACTTTTGAAATTTTGTCCTCCAACTAATAAAATAAAGGTGAAAAAAAATTTCAAGGTATACAATAGTGTACGAGTATTTTAAATGGCACGCCTTTTTTCCATAACACCATTTATAGTACTCGACCTATGAAAGATGATATATTTTATTAGTAAAAAAAACAAATAACCTTTATTATCCTTTTTTGCAGTTACAATGTTCAGGAGAAGCCATGTACACTGAGGATGCTCCTAAAATGAATAATGAGGTGTTTGGAGCATTTGTGCTTAGTACTGCCATAGGGAATATTGTCAAGATTGATGCTTCGGAAGCATTGGTAAGATTTTTATTTGGCAATAAAACATTTTGTTTCCTTTTCGTACAGAACAATGAGATCGTGATAACTGAATTATTGGTTTAATTTATTTTGTATGTGTACTGACAAACAAATGAGGATACAGATTGAAATATTTTATACGATTGGTTAATCTAATCATATGATTTGTTACACGGATTATATGATAATTTGTTTCATGTATTACAGAAACTTGATGGAGTACTGGCTTTCTATACAGCTAAGGATATTCCCGGACTTAATTCTTTCACGCCATCAGACATTATGTTCTTTAGTGGAAATGAAGAAGTTCTCGCTGACGGCGTCAGTAAATATTACCATCAACCTCTTGGAATTATCGTTGCAGAAACTCAGCATATGGCTAACAAAGCAACTAAGTATGTCAAAGTAACATACAATAATACTAAAACGCCTGTGATCGACATTAAGGAAGCAAGAAAAGATGACGCGAGAAATACTCTATACTTTTCTGCTGATGCTACTAACCCTGGAACCGATATTCATAAGGTGATCAGTGGAAATACCACGTTATATGGACAGTATCACTTCTCTATGGAAACTTTGGTGACTATAGCAAGACCTACGGAGGAAGGTTTAGAGGTACATTCAGCCACACAGTTCCTTGACGGAACACAACTTATGATATCAAGAGCTTTAGGTATTCCACAAAACAAGTAAGTAATCTACGTTTAGTATTATATATTAAATTAATCTAAATACACATTTATATCTCCCTTTGATGATAGACTAATTATAAGTGTAAACTGTCACCACCCATGTTTATTCCATGGGTGTAATAAGAGGCGACTAAGGAAGCAAACTACGCCGGGGAACGTCAATGTAACGAGAAGAAAAACTTGTACCAAGCCCTGTGCCAATCCTCTGGCCATCGTAGTGTAGGAGGCTAAAAGTGCTGAAATCTCTTAATGAGAGCTAAAGTGTCATATTATACGATAGAAACTGCGTGTTATCCTACGAAAACAGGTGCAGTGTTAGTTTTACACTCAGTCACCAAAAATCAATGAGATGAGTTATGTTGGTTTGTAGTAATCCTAATACTCGCTTAATATTTAACTTATAGAATATGTTTGTCAATTGTTTTTTTAAACTGGACTCTAAACAATTAATTCTGGTCTCCAGGATAGACGTTTACCTACGTCGAATTGGAGGGGCTTTTGGTATCAAAATATCCCGGAGTATTCAAAGCGCAGTCGCTTGCAGCTTGATTGTTCACAAATTGCATCGTCCCTGTCGATTTATTCAACCCTTGACTACTAATATGCAGGCAGTCGGCAAAAGAATGCCTTGCACTAATGAATATGAAGTAAGTTCATCATTACTTTTTCAATGCTTTAAAGCGTCATCAACCATGTCTGTCATTGATAGAAAATAAAATATTTAGGAGATGAGATGATCATATTAAGAGATAGAGTTAGAGAGAGAGGGGGAGGGAGAGAGTGGCAGTGAGAGAGAGAGAGAGAGAGAGATGTTACGAAATGTTTATTTTTGAAAAAAGGATCTAATGTTCTCCTTTTTCCGAAGGTGGCAGTCAATAACTTAGGAGTCATACAATATCTAAATACCTCTATGTACGAAGATAATGGGTACAAATTAAATGAAACAGTGAGCCCCCTCGGAGTTGATGTATATAACAACTGTTACGATGCGACTAAAATCAACTACAAGATCTTCGACACAGTTACTGATACAGCTAAAAATACATTCTGCCGATCACCAGGTACGTAAAAATTAAGTAACTTATAAAAATATTTCTGATTTTTTAAGTAATAGCTCACTAATAAGTTTTTATCCTTATTTTAATACTTTATAGGTACTCTCGAAGCTATTTCTGCTTATGAGCATGTAATGGAAAGAATTTCCTATGAACTCTCCATGGATCCAGTTGAAGTACGGCTTAATAATTTGGATAAAGAGACATATAACGAATTTACTCATATGATTGACAAACTTAAAACCGATGCGGAATATATCTCTCGAAAAGCCGCAGTTGATAGTTTCAATACTCAAAACAGATGGAAGAAACGTGGATTAAGGTTTTCTTTTGCAAGATGGGCCCCAACAGGTGGTCAACGTCTTAATATAACAATCTCAGTATTTCATGGTGATGGCACTGTTGCGATCACACATGGTGCTGTTGAGATGGGACAAGGTATTAATACGAAAGCTGCTCAAATAGCAGCTTACTTATTAGGTGTACCACTTAGCAAAATTGTAATTAAACCTAACGAAACAACCATTGCACCAAACAGTTTTATAACTGGAGGTAGTTTTACTCATGGAAACATCATTATTGGATTAAAGAGGTGCTGTGAACAGTTACTTGAAAGGCTTCAACCTATCAGAGATACGTTAACTAACCCATCTTGGGAAGAATTAATTAAGACAGCTTATAACTCTGATGTGAGTCTACAAGCACAAGGATTTGTTAACACAGGCGACATACAACATTATACTGTATATGGAATAGCATTATCTGAAGTAGAAGTTGATTGTTTGACTGGGGAATACGTAATATTAAGAGTCGATCTGTATCAGGATGTGGGATTGTCTATAAACCCTGTCATTGATATTGGGCAAGTAAGTACTAAAAATATGTTTCTCCACAAACAAATAACTAAAAATAAAATAATTAATCTCATATATACATAATATATGCACACATGCTTATTATGTACACACGTTAGATTTGCTGTAGAGGAAATCATGCATTGCATGGTTTAAAAAATCATGAAACTTTTTATGTTAAATTTAATTCTGCTTTTGTGTATTTTTTAAAGAAAATAAGAGTTTCTTTGGCGTAAGATGATGCTCTCCTAGCCGATTTCGGCCACGGCGGCCAGTCTCAACGGAAACAAACACACTACGTAAGATATATTATAGTGCACGAGTGTGTGCGCAAACATAAGCGCACTCTCTGTTCCCTACTCTTGTAATCTGATTGGACGGCTGGGAGGCTTAACGTGTCTTAAAAATATTTATTATCTAAGTATAATGAGGTATCTAAGTAATGGGCTCGTTGGTCTAGCGGTTGACGTATACGACTGTCGATCAAAAGGTCTCGGGTTTTGGTTTTTCTGATTATAGAAATACTCAATAATAGCTCGGAGTTTGGAAGTTAGGAACTGAACCCCCGTCGTCCCCCTGAACGTCGGAGAGCACATGAAGCTGTCAGTCGTGATCTCTCCCCGGTCGTGTCACACACGCATACACACACACACACACACACACACACACTTGTCCTCTATATTATCTCCTACGTAGTTGGTTGGTCTCCGTTAAGAATGAATGCCCGGTCGTAATCGGCTAGGAGAATATCATCAGAATAGGAAATGAAAGCCAAGCGGACTGTTAGTATAGTGTTGGGTATACATATATATTAGTTTTTATAAGTCATACCGCTGAAGCCGTCATTTTTTATGCAATATTTATAATTTTACAGGTCGAAGGTGGCTTCATAATGGCTATGGGATATTGGACATGTGAGAGCTTAGTGTACGATCCAGAAACTGGAAAAATTATTACCGACCGTTCTTGGTCCTACACTCTACCACAAGCCAGAGATATTCCACAAAAGTTCAACGTGTACTTAAAGGAAAAATCTTTTGGCCCTGATGCAATTCTCGGTTCCAAAGGTATGCTTAGAATGAGTATGTTAATTGTATTATTCTATCTCGATAAGCATTTATGCTATTAAATATAATAATGTTGATGTTATTTCTTCACAAAGTCATTAACTTCAGCATCACAAATCCTGAGCGTATAACAAACATTTAGCAAATTGATAATGATGAACATTTTTGATTTGTCATGTCAATTTTAATGATTTTTTAAAGTGCGTTTGCCTAATCAACTAGTTGATTCTAGTGCCTGTGTATTTAGTACAACAAAAAAGTATTAAATTGTTTTCAACAGCGGTTGGAGAGCCAGCTGCATGTGTTGCAGCTTGCATACCTTTCGCACTTAGAGAAGCGATTGCGTTAGCTCGACAAGAATCTGGAATACCTACCACAGAATGGTTCCAAATTGGTAAGTCTTTTCTGAAATACGGTAAAAGTAGTTCAACACAGTAGGTGTTGATATATTTTTACTAAGCAGGTAAATGGTTATCGTCTATTTGAAATTTTCACAAAATGTATGTTGCTGCTTATAGCGATTAGTCCAAAAATACTGAGAATATATTTAAAAAAATTTAATATTATTCCCAAAATTTTTGAAAATAACAATTGTCAGGGAAATTTTCATTACTTAGAACTAAATAATAACAATAATAAAATCACTTTTTGAATTTTAAATACATAACGTAAAGGTAAATAGGTCGGTAGTACAACTGGCGCCATTATTGCTCAACGGAAACCTCTTCCAGGCAACCGAGGGTAGTATGGTAAACATAATTTCTTTTATTCTGTCTAATATTCTCCTCCTACCTCTGTATTACTGCCAGTATTTGTGTGCCTCTTTTCCGAAATTTAAAAACATTGCCTGTTTTCAGATGGACCATATTCTACCAAATCAGTTTGCATGTCGACGAACACTAGTGTTAAAGATTTTAAATTTAATTAACGTACTTTTAACTCTATCGCAAGAATCCTGTTTTTGACTTCTTTGGGCTACAAGTCTTATGACATAAAGCAATTATTAAAATAACAACTATTTGTAATCAGTCTAATAAAAAGTCTAATTTTATAACTAACTTTAGTATCTGGATGAACTGGATTAGGATTTTTTTTGATCAATTTTCTGAAAGTGAAGTCTAGTACTTTTACTTATTTTTTTTATAAATTGCTCGCTATAAGGTATTAAGGACTAGTTGAAATTATCGTCGATCAGAATAAAATACAAGATCATATTACTAGTAAACGTATGAGTATATTACACATATGCCATGTAAATTATTACTTTTTATCAAATTCTTTACTTTTATTTCTTCAGTGGCTATCCAATTGGCTTGGTTGGATAAAACTTTCGGCCAATATTTTTTTATATTCCTTTTTTTGTTACCTCAGATAATTTTGTTTGTATGTGTTTCATATTCTCAAAGAGCTACTTGGTGTTCGAGTGTGACTTTGGTTAGTTAGTTCATTACAGTCAAAATTATTGTGACCGATTCTGTACAGAAATGTTTGGTCGGGGTAAACTCTACGAAAATTGAGGGTAGTTAATGAGAATTTATCTAGCCTTGTATGAGTGTATGAAGCCCAGGTATGATAACATTCGTAATCAACGAATTTTAGGAATTTCCGTTGATCCGTCTCTAATTGGTCGCTATATTTATTGTAAAATGGATTCCAAACAGGAGTACCGAACTCAAGCTGCGGTCTTATGAGCAAATTATTTAATTATATTTTATATAAGCATCAGGGTTTTTAAATTGTTCGCAAGTTCATTTAACTAAGCCTATTAATAATATAATAACGAATTCTATTCACAATATAATCAACATGAATATTGAAATGGAGTTTGGTTTCGAAAAACACGCCTAGATCCCCTATTGAGCCGACGTTTACTAGCGGAGTATTGCAAAGAGAGTAGGAAAGTTGTAAATTTTTGTTTGTTTTTTGTAAATAAAATAGTTTCGCATTTTGACAGGCTTAAGTGTAACCTGTTGTGATAGCAATAGTGTGATAATCGATGTAGATCTTGTTGTAATTTTTCACATTTCAGTCATAAATATAATTTATATACCGAAGTACTTTGAGATTATCCACATATAAAAAAGTGGATATTCTTGAAACCTAAGCCAATGTCGTTTATGAACAGAATAAAAAATAAGTGGCCCAAAATAGAACCTTGTAGTACTCCTGAGGTTACGTCTATCAACCTACCTACCTAAGCATTAATTACAACCTGTTGAGACTTAATTCTTATATAAGAGGCAAACTATCGCAGCAGATGCCCACGAATATCATTACACTCAATTTTACTCCATAGTATAGTGTGATGGACCTTATCAAAGGCTTTACAGAAACAGTGTAAACACTACCAACTTTTCGGCGATTGTCCATATTTTCAAACAAAAAGTTGTAGTATAATACTAAGTTACTAACTTTTGAATGACCCCTGGCAAAGCCAAGTTGTTTAGGGATTAGAATATTATGTAGGATAGGATAAATAGCATTATGGACTAGCCATTCCAATAGCTTCGACAAAGTGGTTAAGAGGGATATTGGACGATAGTTCGTAAGATTATTTTAAACAACTTTTTTATGGACAGGTGTTACGTTAGCTATCTTCCACTTGCTAGGCACAACACCCTCCCATAGATTGTGATTACTACAGTAAGTTAACGGTATACTTATGAAAGCGGCAGTGTGCTTCAAAAAGAACGGTGATATTGCAACTGGCCCGAATCCTTTCAGGGTCTAAATATTGATTCATTAGAGAAGGAGAGATATGTTGATATTGGGATTTACAAAATTCAGCGAGATATCATTATTCGTGTAGGTCGTATTATAATATTTGTCATAAACGGAACCGAAAAATAATTAGTAATACCTTATGCAGGTTACTAGGCTGGCTTGAATGTTCATCACCATATGTCATAGTGCTAGTTATGCCTGGCCAATTTTAGGATTTTTTTATATAAGACCAGGTTTCTTTGTAACATATTATATATTTATTGTACACCTCTTTATAAAAAAAATATATAGCTATTACCGTTACTAATAAAATATACTTTTTATTGTTTTCAATGTTTAATTTTCTAAACTACCTGTTTACCTATAAATTTTTTTAAGTTTATTGATACCACGTTTGAGCATGGCAAATTGTCGGCAACTAAAAATATTTAGCAAAAGTATAAATACCTGTTTTGATCAATTCCTAATGCTCTTGATATCATAACCTGTGATCCGTCTAACCATTGGGTAGCACTGTGAACTTCTAAACCTTCTTCTGTCGGTTTCGCTACAGTTACCAAAGTTTCCATAGTAAAGTGATACTGTCCATAGAAAGTAGTATTCCCTGTAATAACTTTATGTATATCAGTTCCTCGATTGGTAGCATCTGCAGAAAAGAATAGCGTATTCCTTGCACTATCTTTTTTAGCTTCTTTTACGTCTAATACTGGTTTTTTCACATTGCCATATTTTACTTTAAAAAGTTTGGCTGCTCTGTCAGCAATATGCTGGTCTTCTGCTACCACTATAGCAAGAGGCTGATGATAATACTTGACTGTACTTTCAGCAAGTACCTCTTCATTTGAAGTGTATAAAATGCTATCGGCTGGTGTGAATGAATTTAATCCGGGTATGTCTTTAGCAGTGTAAAAGGCAATTACTCCTTGAAGTCTCTATAAGAAATAAAATTGAAATAGTCTTTTATTTCATTTAAGTTACAATAAACTATTATAGAAAAGCATATAATTAGAAAGCAGATACGCTGCTATTGAAGGTTTCAAAATTCGGTGACGGATAAAAAATACGGATTGATGATAACCCCTGTTCATCCCGTGAGTGCCGTAAGTGTGTGAGTCTGTGGCGACTTCCACATTCAATGTAACAACAAGAACACACTACAGCGCCATATACCGAAGATACGTCGAACTACGGAGTAACGAAGGAAACTAAGAAACTACCAATCCTAAATCGCGCAATAGAAGTTCTTGCGCCGATTAACATGCATACAATTTCCCAAAACCAACCGTTGGGCAGTGGCCCGCCAGGCATGATCACCTCGCCTGGTCGAAGGATCCTCCCTTTGTCTTGCAGGGACATGTGACCCGTTCCTCCACAAGTCGATTAAGAGAGTCAGCTGGGCAGGAAAATAGCGCTGTTAAGAAAAGGAAAACTTGACACAAACTTTATACCAACTCGTCTAGCCAGCTTGGTTTAAATCTTCTTTCTAAGGAGGGGCTTACGTTTTGAGGTGGAATACTATTAGTGATGATTACGTTTTTTATGTGTGTCTTTGCAAAATGAGACACTGCCTGATGGCAAGCATAAGCAGAATCCAAGAGTGGTAGTCACCATCATAATCATCATCAAGCTATCGCAGTTCACTGCTGGACGTAGGCCTCTCCAATTGCCAAGCCACTTGGTTCGATCTTCGGCTTCTCACATTGAGCTTCTGGCAGCCGACTTGTGCTAATCATCACTCCACCTGTCCTGTGGACGTCCAACACTACGTTTGCCGAGACCCGTTCTCCATTCAGGAACCCATTTACCCTAACCGTTATCGGTTGTACGGCAAATGTGGCCAGCCCACTGCTACTTCAGTTTGCTAATCTTGTGGGCTATGCCGACGACCCTGGTTCTTTGTCGGATCACCTCGTATCAATGCGATCCTTTAGAGAAATTTCTCTTAGGTCACTATACTCATTGCGAAGGCAGATAATGCAACAATGCAGCATAGTGAACCACACCATGGCGGACTAGTGATGTTTCTGCATCTTTGGGCCTTCGGTCCCGCACTCACCAACAAAACACGGCAGCATGAACGCTGTCATTTTACGGTGATTTTCTGTGCGTGAACATTACCGCCCGGGTCGAGCCGGCCCGTTCGTGCTGAAATCAGCGTGGTTCTACTACCTTGATTGATGAAGAAGCTCTAGTATGCAACTGTAAAAATATTTAAGTTTTACATACTACATGAATAACTTACCATTGCATTTGTTGCGTCAATACTGAGGATGGTGCCCGTTGCTACACTACTCAGCACAAAAGCACCAAAGACTTCGTTAGGTAATTTCGGCATATCATCTGTGTATACCGCTTCTCCTGCACTTTGATACTTTAACAGATTAAATAATTTTAAAACTATCTTCCTAGAGAATAAAATAATGTATCAAAATGTTAATATTACGTATTTTAATAGATATCAAGAAACGCTTACCAAAGCTTCTACTTTCTGGATAGGCTGGGTCAAGGGCCACTTTGTAGGATCTGTAGTGAAAATTTGTTTGCCGTCTGATAAACCTCTAGACTCGTGTAGTTTTAAAGTACCTGAATTGAACCTTGAAGTACGGATGGCGGGTGGACTAAGCGTGAGCAAAGCCTGTAAACAAATTAGAATAGTATTAAAATGTGGGCAAAATAAGAAGAGTATGAAAACATCTTTTCTTACTTTATTTCGTATAATTAGTCAAAAATAGTTGGTTGGCTATAAATATTTGAAATTCTCTGTTGTCTTCTCATAAAAGCTAAAGAATAATAAATAAATTAAACAAAATATTTTTGGACATCTAACACACAAACGCCACTTAGTCCCAAACTAAGCAGAGCTTGTGTTGTGATTATCAGACAACTGATATAAATACATATTACACATATTTTCTTTTATAAACCCCTAGTTATTATAAACGTAAAACACCGAAACTCCGAAATAGAAGAAAAAGAAAGGAAATTAATCGCAGAAATTCATCAATGTAAATTTATACAAGGTAGAAAGAGAGAGTAAACAGAATATAGAACTACGCGTTTCTAAATTCAAAGAAAAGAAAGTAGCTTTATCCTTTGAGGATTCAAGGATGAAGCTACTTTATTTTCTTTTATTGTGAAATCTACAGGAAAATCTTTTTTAATAATCTGCATAGCAGAATGCAGAATGAATTAGAGATTGTGAAGGCACGGGTTTCATCAATCCACCAATCGACCTCCGGCCTTGGAGGGGAGTGCTGTTGCGTCTTCCACACATCATCCACCCGTACCTCCATAGTAGTGACCCCGACGTGATCTCCAGGAGACGGCGCTGTAATATTTTTCTTTGGCTCTGTATGTGGAAGTCACCACAGAGATTATACAGATTCAAAAAGTGTTTTAGTTAAAATCGAGCTGCCAATACAGTCAACCAGCACTGGGCCAGCGTGGGATGGGTATGGCCTCAAACCTCTCCCGAGAGGAGACCCGAGTCCCGCAGTGAGACATTATGGTCGTTGATGAAGTTACCAGTTTTGTTTTATATAACGTAACTGAGGATAAGGTAATATTATGTATCTTAATTCAATTACCTTGTAGAATAAAGCCTTTGCCAATTGTCTTCTATACGCCACGGATGCTTCAGGAGGATTTTCTTCAACTATTAGTTCTCCATCAAGCACTCTCAAGGCAGCCTGAAGAGTTTTGTTCAAAAATAATGGCTTTCCGACTAAGAAAGTTTCAGTAGCATAGGCTCTTATGAACTTAGCTGACAATGCACCATAGACAATCCTGGCTTGTTTAACTATCTGTGTATATTTGTCAATTTTATAAAGGAAACCAGCATTGACAATAGCATGGACGCTTTGAGCTCGAGGCATAATCTGAAATTTAAAAGACAGTATTATAATCATTTATTATGGAATATCGATAAGGTAACATAGTAAAAATATGGAGTATTATCACTTCTATTCATTCCGTGGGTATTGTAAGAAGCGGCTAAGGGAACAAACTAGACATAACCAGAATTACAATGCAAAGAGAAGAAAAACTTGTCACCAACCGTGTACCAACGTATCTGGCCAGCGTGTTATAGTAGACTAAAACCTCTTCACCAGAGAGAGGCACATGACCAGAAGTAAACCATAGGCAAAATTAGGTGATAAAGTTAAAGTAAATAATAGTTACTACCTTAAGACTTACTTTGAATGTGATCAACTTATTTTCGTCAGACAAAGGCGGGAGCAGCACGTTTAAAATAATTTTTTGATTCATGCTGGTTCTTAAGAAGCTCTGCATACTATGCGTTTCTAGACGACCGAAGCAGTCCACTGTAAAAAATATAAATAAATAAATAAAGGTCTTTACAATTTTATGATCATATGATGTAGCAAAATAAGAATTTGTACCTAAGACGGTATGAACAAATTTGTTTTATATAAAATTAGTGCATAAATATAATTATATTGACGTAGATTAAGCCCGTAATAATTAGAAGAGTTTTTAACTTAAATCTTCACTTCACCAGAAAATGGTACATACTGATGTTTAACTGGGCCCCAACAGTCTCCAACAGTAGGAATATATCGGATTGAAAAACGTTGTGCGTGTGTTTGATCATTAGGTTTCCAGCTATGGTACCCACCTTAAAAATATAAACGAATCAGAATTTGAGTAAAAACAAATTTTGTAAACATTTTAGTAAAAAACGTACCCGAAAAATATCAATCGTTATTTTTACATAATTTTAATTAAAACTAATTAAGTAACTACTGGAGGTAGTCATGACAAGACATGGTCCTCAATTTAGATTTGCTTTAATAAAATTGTAAACATATACTCCTGGCTAGCAGTATGATTAGAGAACCTATTTTAATATTGCTTATTATTATGATGAAAAATACGTACATTTCTAACAGGAATGTGAGCTACCAACATGATATGCTCATGCAACTTCTCTAAGTAGTTAAAGTATTCTAAAGTCGAGTTAGTTTTTAGAATGCTTAAAAATTCTGTAAGCGTAAATCCAGCACCGACTACGAGATTTTGGTCTAAAACGAGCGATTTCAACTCCCGGATATGGCTGATATCAATGAGGAGAGATGGATATTCATCTATTGGGAAGACACCTGAAATCAAAATTTTTCGTAAAAACAAAGTGGCTACTAGAAATTCGAAAATTTAAGAAAAGGTATTTCATGCTTTAAAACTTTAGTCACTATACCTTTTGCTGTATTTCCAGCCACCAGCATGTAATCAGATCCGCTGCTTTCATTAAGTAATATACCTAAAACTTCATGAAGATTTGACGGTCTGTACCATACTTTGCCATCTCTTAATCTTATTCTCTTTACTGGTTGATCTAGAAAATCTTCGTCATTTATAATGCACCAATCGTCTTCTTCAGCGCATTTATTATTTCTATTGCAAGGCTTTCCGTTCTTTTTACAAAGAGATAAATTCTCGATATCAACAATTCTGTGTTCTTTTGGAGCATCTTTTGCAAATTTTTTGAAGCATTCTGCTAAAGGCCTATATCCTGTGCATCGACAAACATTACTGCCAAATGATTGTTCAACTTCCAACATAGTGACACTCCTATTTGTAGACTCCAGAAGTCTAAACAAAAAGCAGAAATTTCTTTATTGAAAATTATTTACATACACCTAGAGCTTATAAGGTGGTAATTTTCTTTCAGGCATTTTTGGGTTATAGTATGCATTATAACACAAATACGACGGTCTGCCCCCAAACTTGAGCTGAATAATTTAATACAAAATTAAAAAAATATCCAAAATTTATCCCAAATGTTAGCTTTGTTAAACTATGAAAACTGTTATTTCCTCACCCATTCATACTCATAACCCATCCAGGAGTACAATATCCACATTGTGAGGCATGATGCTCAGCTACTGCTGTTTGCAATGGATGATATCCAACATGTTTGTTTCCCAAGCCCTCTATTGTTATGATCTCCCAATCTTGGCAAGATGTTACAGATATCATGCACTGGAAAATAAAGAATATATAAATTTTATTTATTTATTTCTTTAAAAGTTTGGATGGAAACATAGTTGTTTTTAATCATGGCGGAGCCGCTAATCAGATCTTCTTAATAGGCTTTATTATTCCCAAAATTGTTTGCGGTCGGTACTGGTTCAACCGTTTTTATCTGAATTTCAGTTTTGCCATGGAGCGACTTGCACCAGACCTACGCTACCCTGAAGATGAATAGAATTCGAAGATCGAAGTTGTCAGTAGATGTGAAGCTACTGACTTCCCCATAACGATTTTTTTTTATGGTATATGGCCTGATGGCGATTACCGCCGCCCATGGACACCCGTAACACCAGAGGTGACACAAGTGCGTTGCCGGCCTTTGGGGGATGGGGAGTGGGAAAGGGGGGAGGCTTTGGGGGATGGGGAGTGGGAAAGGGGGGAGGCTTTGGGGTATGGGCCTACGATATCCTCACTCACTCGATGAAACACAGCGTAAGCGCTGTTTCACATCGGTATTCTGTGAGGTTTTGGTATCACCCTGGTCGAGCCGGCTCATTCATGCCGAATCGTGGCTCTTCCACGGTAATACGAATATGTTCATGACAACCGAGACCAACGGCCTAAGGTGCTATCCTAATCACGGGCGTAAAACATTACCGAAATTCCATACTACGAGTTGTCATTGAGTTTACAAGTTGGTATCACTTTGTAAGAAAAACCAAATATTTCACCCCAACCCGACTTCTTGATACTCTAATCGCTAGACTAGCCGCTAAACTGAATTATAGGAAATGTAATTTTATCTTTAAAAAGCAGCGGACCATAGTATGAAACAGGCAACATCATCGCGTTTTAAGCAGCTTGCAAAATCTTCATAATCACTGACATATGACTTACAGAGTTTACAGCCTTAAGGGCGGTGCCAGGTGTTGTAGAGGCATTGACGGTGCAGGCCCCGCATCCACCTTCACGACACATATACTTGGTGCCTCGGAGCTCCAGTGTGTTGCGGAGGTAGTCGACCAGCGTTATATCGGAACTCACTTCTGGACCAACTGAAGAAGATAGAAACAGATATTCGTTAATAAATTACGTTATATTCAAAAATATTAATGTACAAATAGGTGTTAAGACATAAGATCTTGAATCGTTCTAAGATGTTTAGTAATTTTAAAAATCAATTTAGTGTTTTTTATTTCTAATTATTCACTTTTAAATGGATCTGAGATTTGTGTACCCTACTAGTAGTATCCTAATTAATGTCACCAAATTATCTGTATAAAGGTTGTCTGTAAGAGATCGCCATGAGCGATAAGACCGCTAATTGTCACATTTGTATGTTGTAATTCTTTTTTTTTTCTATCTGTTAAGTGTGTACAATAAAGTTAAATAAATAAATGCCTACTTATGTAATTTTATATTGCCTTCGGTCTCATCATCTCTTCACATGGTTATTTATTTATAACTTTATGCACAAATACATGCATCGGCGGACTTAATGCCCAATGCATTTCTCGCCAGTCGACTGATTGGGCAATACAAAGAAAACATAAGGTAGGTGCACTTAATGAGCGAATATTAAATGATTAAGGTTTTATTACAAATAAACTATTTGATTTTAATCAGGCAAATACATACAGTAATACACACATATACATCTATACACACTTACATATACACATATATCCATACATTCATACACCACAATAAGAGATAAAATTGCAAGACGATAAACAGCTCCCCAGTTCTGCCACTTCACTCAGTAAGAACTTTTTCACATTCATCTTGAAGGAAAGGCTTTTAGTCGATATGACTTCGAGAGGAAACGATTTCATAAAAAGACAGACCGTATAATTATTGAAGAGCCGCCAAACCCAGCGGTGTGGAAAGAACAAAGTAGAAGGAGATTGTTTGACAAACGAAGGTTTCTGTTGTGGTTCGAAGAATATCCACATGTTACATTTATTTCACACCATGAAAAAAAATAGGGATTACCGTGGGAGAGCCACGCTTCGGCATGAATGAACCGGCTCGACCGGAGTGATACCACTGATACCACGGCCTCACAGAAATCCGGTGTAAAACAGCGCTTGCGCTGTGTTTCATTGAGTGAATGAGAGAGGCCCATACCCCAACCCCTCCCCCTAACCTCCTTCCCATCCCCCAAAGGCTGGCAACGCACTTGTGACACCTCTGGTGTTACGGGTATCCATGGGCGGCGGTAATCGTTTACCATCAAACGATACGTATGCTCGTTTGCCACTTATATCATAAAAAGGGCACAAAGAACCAGGTTTTCTATTTTTTTTAAATGACATGTTTTGGTTTTATAGTATATATATTTTGGAATAGGTTTTTTTGGTAATAATTTACGAAATCAGCTAGTTAATGACAGAATAAAATTCTGACGTACAAATTATTTATAACTGTATTTTTTACTCTTATTTATAACTGTATTTTTTACTCTTTCATATAGTCGTATATTTGGAGCCAATTACGCTGTTTTGTCTGCAGATACCATAGTATACCATAACGCCTGAAGCGGATACAGAGATAACAGAAAACGAACAACTATTTTATATAATAAGGAATTATTACTGGTCCAAGAAAACATGTTTCTTCTATGTTGTAATTACGGTTAACAACCGACAGTTGGTACAATTATTAAATATACTCGTATTACAGACCACAAACACGATGTACTTTTTAGTGCAAGTTTATGTATGTAACTACTTTTCATGCATTTTTATTAGCAAACTAGCATTTGCCCGCGGCTCCATCCGCGAGTTTGTCCTATGTATGATTATACTATGCTATGATTCCTAAAGAATCATAGTATCACCATGTCAAATTTTATTAAAATTGGACAGTAAAAGACAGACAAAGTTACTTTCGAATGCAGTTAATGCTCTTTTCATATTCTAAAGAAATGACATCATTTATCCGTAGCACTGCTTCGACCTTTAAAGTAAATTTTGTTTTACAGACAGTGTGTATTTTTTTAGACCGAGCTTCAATCAATTTGTTAATGATACTCAACAAAAATAAGTTATCAAAGTCCTAGTCACCTTGAACTTACATGATTTATAAATGCTTACTATAGTTTCTAATTAAATCGTTTTTATATTTTAAATGAAGAATTACATGACATCATTGCTTCTGAGCGTGACACGTGACTAGCGTGGCTGCACAGATGGCGTTGTGGTTTAAGCGATCGCCTCAACACTTTCCACTGCGCCGATTCAAACCCTACACAGGACAACATTTTGTGTGATCCACAAATTATTATTCTGAGTCTGTGTGTTCTTTATGTCCGTTTCATGTATGTTTATAAAATCCCTCGCGACATAGGATGTATTGTATATTTCTGCGGGAAGTATACAACATGGGAGTGTCATGAGGAATTAGGTCAGGTCGTCACTATAAAGGGGTTTCAGAACGGCATGCTTGGAAAAGCCACGATGTGCTATACAGCGCCTAAAATAGGAGGGATTCGGGGCCCAAAGAAAAATGTATAAATTGGGGTAAGAAAATATTTGAATTAAATT
The DNA here is from genome assembly GCA_003709505.1 of Hyphantria cunea. NCBI lineage: Eukaryota > Metazoa > Arthropoda > Insecta > Lepidoptera > Erebidae > Hyphantria > Hyphantria cunea. Next base: position 592,114 of record PKRV01000518.1, on the reverse strand, counting down.
CCCCATGAAAGAGCCATGCTCCACATTTGGATAGGATCGACCGGAATAATCACCCCGGACTTACAGGAAACTGGTGATGAGCTGTGTCGGTCAGCTATTTTTACATTTCTTTCTAAGTTAGAAACAATCACCGAGGTAAGCAACGACGGCGCGGTCATTACCTGGATGGGTGACCGTAGGTGGCATGTTACCATGAGCGTCTCTGTGAATCGGAGGTCACGTTAAGCAGTCGGTCCCGATGTTATCATACGATAACAGTCGTGAATCTTAATTGGAGGCCTTCGGGCGGTTTAAAAACATCCAACGGCAAGATACATAGCCACAACGTATTCTTGCCAGTTCCCAACCCGCACTTGGCCAGCGTGGGGACCTATGGCCTTAACCCTCTTCTGAGAGGAGACCCGAGCCCAGCAGTGAGACATTATGGGTTGTTGATATGGATTGATATGGATTCTTGTTGCTCATTTTTTCGCTATATGTTAGTAAAAGATATGTAAAACTAAGTCATATTACTCATACCGTAAGCTTTGCTACTAGAATGAATATGAATGTAATTAGATTGAGGTCAGGTTTCCATACGTCCGTGATGTGATAAGTGAGGCCATTTGGACAAGGGCATCCACTGTCAGTTACATTTCAAATAATATTTTTTTCGACTCGAAAAGAAACATAACCAACTCAAACCTAGTACGTAATGTAATTATCATACTCGCGTGCAGTTGAATCCATACAAGCCGTATTTAATACCAGCGGCTGATTTTCGGAAGACGTCTTTTTCTTTTCAATAATTCTTTTTTTCTATTCTTACGTTGTTTACGCAAGGGAGTATTTACTTTTGGTTTCCGCTATCCCCTTAACTCTGGCAAGGACTGTGCTCTTGTGTCTTGATTTGCTTGAGTTAAAGGTGACTATAAGCTTCGACAGTCGTCGTACTATTGGCTACAACTGAATAACGGATCGTTCGCTCACTAATAATGAAATAAGAAAAAAAAACTTGGTCTTACAAGACTTTCTTTCATAGAGGCTAGAGAGTCTTAGCTCTAAATGAAAACCGTCTTATGAAAAGTTGAATATCACGATATCAATCTGTACGAAAAGTTGAATAAATTTTTAATAAGAATATTATTTGGTTATTTAGTCATTAGAAATATTTTTAATTCTTTATCATGCTGCATAAACTTCAGTTTCAAATTGTACTCGTATTCATATAATACAAATTACGTTAATTTGATTTTTTTTTTTATTTGTGAATTTAAATTGTATGAATCTTATCTAAGAATTTACTGTATTTTTTAACTTTTATAGAACATAACTACTTAACTAATGCTTTAATGTTTTAGTAAAAAAATCGTCTATACTAGACATTGTCAATTTTGTTAAATACATAATTATAATCGGAGATGACTCAATTGTTATGAATTACAAATCAACTAGTTTAAAGTTTTAGTTTTCACTAAATTTAAATTTTTTCTTTGAATTAACGGTATAAACATAAAACAATACACACGTAAAATACATACACACACAATATGGAACCTGTTTATTCCAAAATAAGAATATTGTTAGTATAATTTTAATCAACAAATTTTTTAATCACTAGACTAGACGACTAAGACCCGGAAGTTTTAAGAACGTTATTATCTACTTGTGGTCAGACAAGACAAGTTTCTCTTTGCGGTGGAGAAATAAATCATGTATTTTAAATACATCTTTCAAATTATTTAAATTTATTTTATAAAAACTAGCTATCTTAGAACACTGCTTCCTACTGCGCCAAGTGTTGTGGGTTCAAATCCTACATGGAACAACACTTTGTGTGATCCATAAATTATTGTTCTAAGTCTGGGTGTACTTTGTGTCCGTTTCATGTATGTTTGTAAAGATCCCCGTGACACAGGAATGAACATTCCTAAAGCGGGAGTTGTCATTTAAAAAAAAAAACAAAAACCTTGTCATAACTTAATCCAGGTAAGGTATAGGGACTGGGAGGGGTCTGGATGTCGTAATAGAGCGCTTGGCGGATCCTGCCCGTCTCAGGCGCAGAGTCGCACAACGTGTGGTTTTAGTCGGTCAGATTTCGACACAACGCCCCGCAAAATCTGGTGGGATGAAGGCTCGAGGGAGCTTCCGCACGTTAAAAAAGGTAAGATATAGGGTTTGTTCCAAGATTTCCTCCTCTTTGCGGTGTTTTTGTCCTACATTGTTTGCCCTTAGTCGCCTCTTACGACTCTCATGGGATCAATAGGTGACGATATTTTGTGTCTTAATCCATCTCCACACAGTCAATATACATAAAGAAACGGTCGACATTTGACCGCCAGACCATCGGTGATAACTGCAAAAGCCGAAAAATATATAAGTACATCGAAGAACCAATCTTTATGTTCTCGCTTTGTATTATCTTGCTGTTTTTATCGTTAAAAAAATTACTGGCTTACACTTTAAACATAATCAGAGAGACTTTGTACATAACTGATTTTACCTTGATATTTAACTGGTGTGTTAAAAATACAATTTCAGCTTCTATTTCGTTTGAAATCTGCAAGTTATTTTAATATTACAAAAATCTTGCAGAAACTTTACAATATATGTGATTATGTAGCTTTCAGACAACGTAGTCTTGCTAGTCCCCAACCCGCACTTGGCCAGCGTGGGAACGTATGGCCTTGACCCTCTCCTGAGAGGAGACCCGAGTTCTGCAGTGTGACATAATGGGTTGTTGATTGCTGCACTGAACAAATTATCAGTTGAAGTCTTGGCCTCGGCAGCAGATATCGATGATCGGTTTATTATTTGCTCTCGCAATCACCGTACAGCTGACGCCTGCATGGGTACCAACGATCGCTAACAGGTTCTGTTTAGAGTCAGACGGCCGAGTGCCAAATTTTCTGATTTAGCAATTTTATTTTGTTTCACAAACATAAAACCTACCTTCATTATCTGCTTATCGTAGTCTGCTGGATATAATTGCACGCCACTTAGTTCGAATCTCGGCTAGTAATAAAATTGTAAATTATTTAGCTTTATTTAGACTTACTACGATGCAACTTTGTCTGATTAATTATGACTGCAGAAATGTTACAGTTATATTACGCACACTCAACAATCATTCGACACTCGTGTGAGCTAAATTGACATTCTACAACCATAAATGATAATAGGAAACTATTAAATGATAATGGAAAGTTATCTCAAAGCTAAGTCCTGTGGTCAAAACAAAATATTAGCCGAGTTTTATATAATGGAATAGGTAGCAAACGAACAGACGTATCGCCTGATGGCATGAACCATGGACACCAGATTCGCCACAAGTGCGTTGCCAGCCTTTTAAGAAGGAGTACGCTATTTTCTTGAAGGTTTGAAGGTCGCATTGGTCCGAGAATACCGCGGGTGACAGTTCATTCCACAGTTTTGTAGAGGTAGAAAGTTCCTAGAAAAGCGTATAGTTGTGGACACCAACCATCTAAATGACGGGGATGAAGCTGTTGTCGCGTAGGATAATGGCGGATAAACTTCTTGAACGCTCTTTGTTGAATGTGGTCCAGAGGGAGGAGCTGGTACTGGGGTGTCCCTGCCCAAAGATGAGAGTAGAAAGAGATTCAATGCGAAAAACTCGTAACTTGCCTGAGGGAGCTGAAAGCGGTTGTCACTTTTTATCAGGTGTCTGCTTGTTTGTCCACGTCTCGTGGCCATTATAGATAAGAAATCAAATGACTGAGCTCGTTGTGTAAAAAAGTTCACTTACTCAATTACTCGAGCAAATTCTTGTTTACAAGTACTGTTATCTTATTAAACAATGTACGTGGATTTATCTAGATATTACTGTAATTTTGGTTTAAAATTAACCTGGTTTCGAAAGTAGTTATTTTTTATTTATTAGGTAATGGATAAAAAGCTGATTTTGAAAATGTAGGCATTATAATTTTTATATGATAAGTTTAAAACGCTCTTTCAAAGTTTCCATGCCAAATGCTCTTTCATATAATATCAGTCCTCGGCTTGTCAAATCTAACTTCTACCGGTCATCTGGCACAAATAATTACTCCACTTGGCCTGTGTCCTACACTACGTTTGTTGAGACGTGGTCTCCACTCAAGAAAGGGACTTCAATGGTTATCAGTTCTGTTGCTAATACGGCAAGCGCATTATCACAACGTTCGAACGACCTTTCTCTGCTGAATTACCTCATTCTGGATAGACTCCTTAGAGAAACGCCGAGCATATCCCTTTAAATAGCACTCTGAGTGACTTTGAACTTGAGGACCAGGCATACCGTTAGTGCCATCGCTATGACTTCTTGATTTGGTAGACGTAGACTTTCTTTCCAAAGAGACACCTATATTTAATAGTGGACTAACTTTTGATGATGAGGATATGTTTTCGCATGCGTATTTCTATTGCAAACTGTGTAACTTAAACGAATTAATGAATCTTGACTTGGTAGGTATCTTCAAAACCCTATGTAGCTCACCTTTGTTCAGTTTCTTTGTATTTATATTTAAGTTTTAAGTGCACTAACATTTAATAGGTGAATAAGTATGTAGAGTGCCTAAGCAGTAAAGCCGGGGGGTATGTTTTTTTAATTAATACAACGCCTCGCTAATTATCAATGTAAATTAATTACCGTAGCTCGTTAAGGATAAAATAAGTTGGTTATTTTTAATGATAATATCCAGGACAAGATAAAGAATTAGTTGTTAGTTACATAACTGTATGAGACAAACGGTTTTTATTATTATTTAGAAAAGTGTAAGGCCTCTTTTAAAGGTATTTTTTCATTCAAACCTTTTTCCCAAACTAAGTTGGGACACACGACCGACCCGACCCCCGTAGTCAAGTACTAGGACATATCGTAGTTCTGAAGAAAGACTGTCCTCGAACTTTTTAAGACTACTTTTCTGTTATTATATAACAGTAACAATTAGAGGAATAAACAGGCTGTTCACCTAATAATGGATGAAAAATGTCGTCCATGTGCACTTACAATTCAAGAGAAAGAAATGCGTTGCCGTCTTTACCCTCCTAAGAAAAAAGAAGGTTGGGAGAGGGGGTGGGCGGTTCGTACGAGCGATTCGCACCAATGTAGCGGTTTCAGATAGGAAGGAATAAAATAGCAATCACCTGTGATCAATGATTTTAATTTTATCGATGTTGTGTTTTTTACAAGTTTATTTAATTATTATTATTTTGCATTTTATTAATTTGTTGGTAGTATTATTATTGTTTTATTGCGAAAGTATTTAATTGGCACATAGAGAAGCAATACTATGTGTATATTGTAAATTATACTGTAAGCTTCCAGAATAAAATAATACATTTGAATCAATTTTGTTACTTATTGTTTTCTTAGCTTTGTTGATGTTTTATTTTTCATTATGCTTTCTAATATCTCCTGTGAGCTAATTAATATGAATAGTAACCAAATAGCTACCTAATTTGTCAATTATAAAATATTAAATTACTGTGCTTACAATTACGACTGATCAAGATATTTCTAAGGTTACAAGGCTTGGGTTGTATGATTTTAGAAAGATAAATTTAAAATACTTATTTATGATGTTATTATATAAGTAGGTTCCCTAATGAAACAAAACATTATTAAACATTGATCGATTTCACTAATTATTAAAAATCACCAAATCTATCATTGTGACATCTGTCATCCGTATCAAACTGTATTTTAAGACGTATAATTTCTCAAAACACAACACTACATCAATCTAGCGCCCGCTGCCTAGCCCGCTAGATTTGAAAAGGGGTTAGCATTTGCGGCGCCGCTGCTCGCTCCGCTGCCGCCACCGCTCCGCTCCCCACTGACTTCGAATCCGCGGCCTAACACTGTTACGCCTGTGTGCACTAAACACTCTGCGCTATAGGTACACACAGCCACGCTGTATGTGATTAGGATCATATTTCGCTGTGTCAGACGTTATCTAGAGTATACAAGTTCTAAGTAGGCGTAACTTACTAACGCAAAATGAATGGATAAAACATATGATTTGTGGTTATGCTTTTGTGGGTTAGTGGAATTTGAGAAAACTTTCATGTCTTGGAACCTTGCGCTGATGGAATGTTTATGACTTAAATAATACTTTCTCTTCGACTACTAGAACTGTCTTCTGTTGTCTAATAAAACAAGAAGCTGGACTCGTGATTTATTTTTTATGTTTGAAAATTAGGTAATAATTTTGCTATTTTACGTTGTCGTTGCATATATAAATGATAATGTACTACACAAAAATTGAAAATCTATTTTCTTTTTTAAAGTATGTTATGGAGTGAAGTGTCTTGCCGGTTCTTTTCTAAAAGAGTGACATTTTGAAACTGACCAACTAGAGTCACAAATGGATCGTTCTGAAAATTCCTGAAAAGGCCCACAAGAAATAAAAGGTTTTTGTTTTTGATTGAATTAGATGGGTTTATAATTATAATACTTTTTCAGAAGTACCAATTGGAAGATATAATCTTTCAAAAAACGAAAAAAACCTCCATATCAGTTCATAAATAACGGGGTTCTGGGTCATACACAAAAATGTATAGTCGAGATGAGAATATTTGTTAACTAAAATTGGTTGAAATATTATGAGAATACCAGCTTTCTAAGTCTCTTCAGTTTATTGTATGTAGTTACTTGTTCATTAAAAAGTGAGTGCGTTTGCTACTCTTTGAGCCACCTCCCTCTATAATCAACGTTAAGAGTCAGGTCTGGACTTCGATAACCTAACTCAATCAGTGAAAATTGTCGAACAACTAGCTTAACACTCGTTTCCTTTCAGTAGGGGTGACTAAGGGAGCTAGTTGTCAGAATATTTGAAGGCACTAACTTCCGAATAACGGTTGTCATAAGTGTTCATGACAACCGGGACCGATGGCATAACGTGCTCTACGAGGCACGGGCGGGAAACACCATCTCCCATGCTTGCGTCCGTTCGTTAAGAATTTCTTTTAAGAAATCGAGATCTCTTGATTGGTAGTCGCTTACGCTACCTGCTAGACCAACGAGGTAGTTACTAAAAATAAAAATATATTAGATGATTAGTTTATTTATTACATCTCTTCAATTTTACTGGAATATGTGTTGAACTGAATTGAATGATTAATATGTGTAGAGTCTAGACACATTGTTAAATATGTGAAAACGTGGATTAAAATTACTATTTCACTTGTAACTGTAAAATAGAAACAGTCCACGTGTGATGTTATCGGGTAATGATCGTTGCCTGAGATCAATATAATATATGTATAACCGCATTTACAGATGATGTTGCAAGTTATGATAACTTAAAAGTTATTAAGTTGCTAATACATTCGATTTTTTTACTTAGAATATAGTCTCTATGTTAATTGTTTTTAAACAAAACATAAATAAATGTAATGCGATTGGCAAAGGATGAAGGCGCGGGTGGGCAAGAATGAGTTAGCCGTAGATGTTCGCAGAACGAAAAAGTTTCAGCCATTTTCGGCCGAAATCGAAAAAAAGCCGAAACGTGATTTTTGAGGTGCAACTAGTCAAATCCAAAATTTTCGGTCGTTGACCTCTATGCCACTACTATTCCTAGCAGTTAAAATGTCATCCGCTATTCAAATTTGCTAAAAATATATTTTAAATTTATTCTAGCTAGACGCTCATAGCCCAGTTGCACTCGGTGATTAGAAACAATCATCGAGGGTAAGCAACGATGGCGCGGTCAGTACCTGGATGGGTGACCGCTGGTGGCAAATTACCATGAGCGTCTCCGTGATTCGGAGGTCACGTTAAGCAGTCGGTCCCGGTTGTCATCATACGATAACAGTCGTGAAGCTTAGTTGGAGGCCTTCGGGCAGCTTAAAAACATCCAACGGCAAGATTTACGTAGCCACAACGTATTCTTGCCAGTCCCCAACCCGCACTTGGCCAGCGTGGGGACGTATGGCCTTGACCCTCTCCACAGAGGAGACCCGAGCCCAGCAGTGGGACATTATGGGTTGTTGTTCTTTGTTCTAGCTACATAATAACTTTCTATTAGTTTAAACTTGTTTAAATTAAGATTGAGAGTTGAGTTGATTTTCGCTTTGTTTTTAAAATTACTTAAAAAAACTTTATCTTACTAATGTATGTTCGAATATTCATTTTTTAACTTCATTTCCAGTAATGATTTTTTTAGAAGCGTCTTATTTGTCCATTAATTATAGGCTGTGTGTGGTATGACAGGTATCCAATATGGTGCCAATAAAAATAAGAGAAACAAATAAATTAAGATACCATACCGTGTTTGGAATCATAAGAAAAGTATTCATTAATACATTTCAAATATGGAGCATTTAAACAATTTATTACTCGGTTTGGTTTGTTCATTGAAATATACTTTGCAAATTCATTAATATTATAACGTCACCAACATATTTTAAATAAAAATCGTAGTTGGGTTTTAGTATTTACTTTTTTTTTATTAGGTAAATAAATACGAACTTCAAATATTTCGGCCCTACGTTAAAAATCTGTGTTTGTTTGATGTTTTTCAATATCAGAACTATTATCTGATATGGACATTATCTTCTATATAAATAAAAATGAATCACCGAAATCCATGCACGTGCATGACTTCCATCGACTGCACCAAATTGAATGATTATTTTTATTATGTGTTTTTTATTGTCAGGACAAGGTTTGTATAGAAGAAAATTATAAGGAAACCGGAAGCGCTACATTTTCTTAGTCCGCTACTGACCCGCGGAAACCTGAGGTGTACACAAATACGTGTAGTGCATGTGGGAGTGCTCCGAGGACTGACAATGTTCGGACTGATCCCAATCGCCTCTTTCCGCCATCGTCCTACGTGACAGAAGTTTCATCCCCATCATTCCAGTCCACAACTGTGCGCTTTTCCAGGAACTTTCTGCCTCGCACAATTAAACTGTGAAATGAACAGTCACCTGCGGTATTCCCGGACCAATACGATCCTCAAACCTTTAAGAGAAGAGTACGGTGGTATGAAGTTCGTCGGGTCATCTAGTTACATATATTTGGCACAAATCTTACAATTCGATTCAAGATCGTGATATTATGTTTAATCAAATGCTAGATTAGAATGGTGATAATACACACATGTAGTAGGTATAATGAAGTGAAAGCGAGTTTAAGATTTCGGAGAACATTTTCTAATTAACTCGCATGGTTACAAAAATAAACATGTCGACTTCAAACAATGACGCAATAGCAAGCGACTACCTTCGCTGCTAGTTTGTACAAGTAGAATTACCGGTCATCAAACTCTTAAAGCGCTCGAATGATTTTAATCATCGTGATTGTTTTTGACCAAGTAACATGTTTCTTCTTTTACTACTTTACTCTTTATACGACATAACACACCATTAGTTAAACTATGTAATCTATTGTAACGCGCATAGTCAAGATGGCGGCACAGCCACACATTATATTAGCACAAATTTATAAAATACTCTAATGCACATCAAGTAGAACGGCTAGAATATGAATATCCCCGCATTATTTGAACTGACGCCATTTATATTTTTTTAATTTTTAAAATGAGAACTCCCACATTAGGAATATACATTCCTGTGTCACGGGGATCTTTACAAACATACATGAAACGGACACAAAGTACACCCAGACTTAGAACAATAATTTATGGATCACACAAAGTGTTGTACCATGTAGGATTTGAACCCACAATAGTTGGCGCAGTAGGAAGCGGTGTGGCGACCACTGAAACCACTAGGCCAACCGTGTAGTCCAATATCATCTGACATTAACGATCATATGCATACTATATATGAATATGATCATATCATATACATATATATTTTCGATCACTAACGTTATCAAAATTCTTCTAATGATTATCAACATACATTTATTATTTGATAATACAGGATTGTGTAACATTAAAGATTTATTACGCCGGAAGTGCCATTGTATAAAAAGAGTACAGACGTCATTAATAATATTTCTAAGTAGCGCCGGAAGCTGACAAGCGAAATGCGCCAAGGTATTAATATTACGTAATATGAACCAATTATTTACTTGATTATTGAGTTATAAGGTTATAATGTGTATAAGGTTGGAATCGTTACTTAAAACACTATACACTTAGTCTGGCCATAAATACTGTTACTATTATAATTACCAAAATATTTCTTATCGATGTTGGAATTTGGATGACGATTGATTAAAATCGCAAGTTTTAAATTACAGGTATATTCAATTTTAGTTATAATATAAAATCAATGTGTATTTTTTGTTATTTTCCGTTTTCTACATAAAAAAATATTTATGCTACTATAAATCATTGTGATACTGGAATTAAAGGTAATTTGTCAACACCCAATAATAAACTCTCAGTATCTCTGACTGAAGTTAAGGTGAGTCATTTTTATTAAGCATTAGGTATTGTCAATACTTTACTGCTAAAGATAATAATCATAATATACATAAAAACATGATAATAGTGTATTATTTTTAGTGTAGTATTTATGTATACTAACAAACATAGAAACTTAAATAATTTTAACCAAACTTACGATCATAATATAAATTATTTTGGCTTTCAACACGACTCCATACCTCCTGTGGTAAAATTCGAAGAAGCAAACAGAAACGAAACAAAACGATGTAGCTCGCGACGTGTTAACGAAATAAAAGCATTGAGTAGTAAGTATTAGAAAAAGTATTCAGTAACAGAAAAGTAAGTTGTTGCAAGTAAAAGTTGATCTCGCACTAAATTATTTAACGTAATTATGTCTTTTCATTTCTAAGTGACAGTAGTAATTTATTGCTTTGATCCATTTTTGGGATGAATGTGATTTGTGATTTTAATATAAGGGACCATGTTTTTAATGGTATACACACAACAACCCATAATGTCCCACTGCTGGGCTCGGGTCTCCTCTCAGGAGAGGGTTAAGGCCATACGTCCCCACGCTGGCCAAGTGCGGGTTGGGGACTGGCAAGAATACGTTGTGGCTACGTATATCTTGCCGTTGGATGTTTTTAAGCCGCCCGAAGGCCTCCAACTAAGCTTCACGACTGTTATCGTATGATAACAACCGGGACCGACTGCTTAACGTGACCTCCGAATCACGGAGACGCTCATGGTAACATGCCACCAGCGGTCACCCATCCAGGTACTGACCGCGCCATCGTTGCTTACCCTCGATGATTGTTTCTAATCACCGAGTGCAACTGGGCTATGAGCGCCTTTTTTCATTTTTTTAATTGTATAAGGGACAAACTAGCAGACGTATCGCCTGATGGTAAGCGATTACCACCGCCCAAGGACACCCGTAACACTAGAGGTGTCACAAGTGCGTTACCGGCCTTTGGGGAATAAGGAGGGGGATAGGGGGAGATTGGGGTATGGGCCTCCGTTATCCTCACTCACTCGATGAAACAGAGCGTAAGCGCTGTTTCACAACGGTTTTTTTTGAGGCCGTGGTATCACTTAGCTAGAGCCGGCCCATTCATGCCGAAGCGTGGCTCTTCCAGGGTAAAAAAACCGACCATGGTAGAAATTAGGTTGAATTTAAAAGTCAATATATTTGGCGTTTAAGTTACATAGTTAATAAAATAAGATGTTCAAATCCTTCACATTTGTAACTTTTATACAAGTTTAAATAACCGAATCAAATTCAATATCGACTTGACATTTATTTCTGACACATCTACGCCTATGTATGAACTGATTAAAAAAAACATTACCAGAGTCTAAAATCCTTATTTCTCATATCAATTCTAATTATCCTTATTTCAAATATCCATTCATATTTGCTATGCCCTTCGTATTTTCTTCTTGTCTTTTATAACAATAAAACTACAATTTCATAAAACTGCTTCCTAGGATACCTGGGTGACGGTACGTTTCCCTCTTTTTGGATGAGAGGGATGGTAATGCGTCAGCTATATATGAGCAACACTTTCAGGGATAAAAACGTAAATATGTATCAAAAGCTTTGAGCAAGGAGGTTTTGGCCTACTTTACCACACTGGCCAGACGATTTGTTTCTGGTTTTCGTTCTCTTTGCAGTGATGTTGTCCTAAATAGTGTGTATGTGTCCAATCAACCCAATGCGCTGGGATTGAGGGGGAATAATTTTCTCTCGGGACAGGGCCTGATAAGGTACGGCGTCGATTCAGGATCTGAAATAACATGGTCCGGGTCTCATAGAGTAGGACGCAAGAGGCCAGTCATCGGGGTGTTTTTTAGAGGAAACACTACATACTCCTGGCTTTTATGTCCCCGAGGAGCTGGAGATCCCAAGGGAAATTTCACCCCGTCAACAAAAAAAGTGTGCATGCCTAGTCGGTTCTTATGACACACAAGGAATGAAATTTTCAAATTCTTTGATCCGTCATCACACGAACGTATACAATAGTTTACTGAAATTAGTAAACTATGTGATTAAAATATTATTGTATTGCAATAATAACATATCTTGTTTATTTTTACTGACAATTATTTTCGTTATGATATAATTAAGTAATTTATTATACAAGCTTTAATTATACACATATCACATCACCCAAAGGTCGTTGGGAAGAAAGTGGCATTATACCCGCATCGCGCAATGTATTTATTTTCAGAAAATATTTGTAAGTATATGTATTAAAAATCATTTTGCAAGCGTGTTTATGGACTATCAACCTTAATTAAAAACAAATCTATTAAATACCAATTATATTTTTATCCGAACCAGTAGTTCAACATATGAAAACAAAACCCAAAAAATTAAACTCATCGAAACAGTAAATTTGCCGAACTGAATATACAGAAATATATTTAGACAAGAAAAAAAATCACCATTAAAAACACACAGACAGCGGTAGATATTCATAATTCTACTCGATATATTTTTAAGTAATTTTCGTAAGACACAAACGAAATTATTACATGAACCAAAAGTTAAGATAATTTTTGTTTAGATATATCACACCATAAACTGACCTGAGTGTTGGACTCCGTTAACCTTGAATCTGATGCGGTCACTCATGACTGCAATGTATGATTTCTTGGCGCTCACTGATTGCCTTAAGAAAGGAGTGCAGTAAAAATGATAAATGTAAAAAATACCGCAAAGTCTCACAAAAAAGCTTCATTTAAGGAACAATTAAATTCAAGAGAAAGAAAGAAAATCATTTATTCTGATATACACAGGACAGTACTTGATTTCAAACACTCATAAGGTAACAGAAAATAAGCATAATGCCCGATGCAAATCCAGAAAATGTCCCTATCTCAGCATATTGTTGCAGTCAGAGTGAGCACAGTGCTGGTATAACCATAGGGCCCGCGCCCGGTGTCGTCAGTCCGTCCGTGTGTGGTGGTATACACTTGCGTATGTTATATAAAATGTCATATATATGTATAAATAAAGTAAAATAAATATATTTGAAGCAGGAACGGTAGCCCCCACAAAGAACGTCGCTGGAAACCGTTGTTGTTGTATTTAGGCAGTACTGGACTGCTTGTTGTGGCAAAATTTGAACAAGGCCAATTTACAGTAGAAAGCGTCTTGCGAATGAGAAGTAAAAGAGAAGAAAACATACAACTACTAAGATATTATTTAAAGTTATATTTACTTCCACATAGTTATTTATACTATCATCATGATCAGCCTATCACAGTCTACTACTGGACATAGATCTCTCAAATTGCAGTTATATAAAAAAACATTTCTATTTGTTATTTTACTATATACCTTAAATTGTTTATGCTTTTTCGAGTCAGGAAGGGACATTTACAACGGGTACTCCTAGAAAAATGAAATAAAGGATGTTTTATAACTTTAAACAAAATATAACGATAGATATTGTAGAACGTTACCTGATTGTAAAGTGAACAATATGTATAACTAAAGCCTTTTTAAGACTGATTATGATAGTACATAGTTGTGTAGGTATCTTTCATTAGAAAAATAACATAAAATTGCACTGACACTAAATACATTAATACAGAAACTTTAACTTGGTGGGTCCACTTCCGCGGCTCAGAAACCGGTTCAATATGCGAACTAGATTTTTAGACGTGTACTTACCAGCGTATTAATGTACGTAGAGTGCATGACTTAGTAACTTTTTAGAGTAATAAATGTTATGGTGATGGTAGCTCTTAAAAGATATCACCGAGGTATAATTATTATTAATAAAAATAAAATTTTAATCTTGGATAAATTAAATTAAATTAAATTAGATAATGATTAATATCTGTTTACAATTAGCGAAAATGTTGAGTAACATGCACTTAACAAAATCTCTGGCTACTTGAAGTCGAAACACCATATGTGTCACAACTTCTTGTTCTACCTCGCATTATCCCGTTACGCAGTGTCGGACTTTCTTGGGTTATGGAATCCACTTCGAAAGTGCCGCGGATATGTTCATTTCGCACCTTATCTTTAAGGGTAAACCCTCGCAACTAGCGCAAACATACATCTCCGTTGTATATAGTTTCTACTCGTGACCTATGAGTAGTCATGTATGTAGCTGAATTTCGTGCAAAGCTTAGAAGCTTTTTTTATATTTAAGGTTCCAAAATGACTTTACTCTGATTAATGGAAAGCATGAGCAGAATCCAGGAGTGCTGGTCACCATTCTCAATGCGAATAAGGACAATGTAGCAAGGTGACCCGCGCTATGGCGGCCTAGTGAGATGCTTCTTCACGCTCCGCTTAAGGGACCCGGTGTCATAGTGGGAGGGAAACACGTGCGCTGGTAGTGAGTTCCAGGTTTTACCGCTCGGGACAAGAAGGAAGAACCGAAGCGGTGAGTACGAGAGTATATGTATACCACTCTAAAGCAGTGACTTCCGAGGCCGGTACGTGTTGTCCTGTACAGGAAAGGAGGCGGGGGTCCAGTTGTAAGAGCTCTTCAGAGCACTCTCCGTCGATCGAAAGCAAACTCACGTCAGGAAAAATCAGTCCGTGCTATCGGGGATGGGGGAGGGATTGGGTATCCTCACTCACTCGGTGAAACACAGCGCAAGCGCTGTTTCACATCGGTTTTCTGTGAGGCAGTGGTGTCTCCGTGGGACTCCTGTCGAGCCGGCCCCTTCATGCTTAAGCGTGGCTCTCCCGTGGTGTTCGTGTAGTGACATATGAAGAATACACTGTGTCACCAATCATTTAATTCATCCAGTTATTGTTGGGTGACGTAAAAGGCGACTAAGTGAGTAAACTCGGTAGGAAAACAGCACTACGAAAAGTTAACCCTAAACCTGCTTTCTAAGAAGAGGTCTACTAAAGGATGTTAATGATGATAATCAGTTCTTTACCAAACGAAACCGAGTTACTACTGTGATTGACGTTGCTCTCTAGTGTTCGCTTATTCGTATAAGCTAGTTCTACTATTAGAGATACTATTGATATTTTTATTATTATTACTGTATAAATGATTCATCAGAATAGTTCTCATAAGGTGACAGGTTCTATAAGACAGTATTATGTGAATGATTTGATGGATAATGCTCATAGAATGTTAAGTGATTGCCACATGTCTCCGAGGATGAAGCTTGGGATTGTTAAGAAAGGGGCTCACGAGCCTCTAGGACGGACGTTTGTGTCTTCATTTTCAATAGAGTAACAAGTGTAGTAATTTGGTAAAGATTGTAAATAATGATTGTATTGAAAAGATGTGCTAAAGGATATAATACAAGGCAGTTTCTTGACAACGTTTTTCATTAGGTTTATTGACTCCTGACTGTACCCAACACAAGTGACCTGTTTTTTCTTCTGTCTTATAAGACAACTCCCGCATTAGGAATATATTTTCCCGTGTCTTAACGACAATACAAGAAACGGATACAACGAACTTACAGAATTGGATCCCATGTGGAACTTGAGCCAACAAGGCTTGGTGCAGTAGAAAGCGGCGTGGCGGCCATCTAAACCCCTAAGACAACTGTGCAATGAGAAAATTTTCCTATTAGGTACATAGTTAGTGACCCTGACTGGTAAGCCGGAGGTCATGATAAACACAATGGATGATATAAATACAAGTGTGTTTATTAGCGGTCTGGATACCATTGTACACGCTTTGCTTAGGTGAGATGGTCATGTGTGAAATTTGCGAAATTATTATTTTCCTATAAAAGTTGTAGGCGACCATTTTATGTTATATGTATTAGAAAAACTTTTTAAATTTCGTAAGTTGCGGAGTTCATTATTCTCATTAGTATGTTTAAAAATTTCGGGTAATTTATTAAACTTTAGTATAATTATGAAGATTATGTTACAGTGCTATAATGCAATGCATGTTAGATGAAAAAATACGCATTTGTATGATATTTATACGAAACTCGTAGTTGCCCGCTGTTTCGCTCATTTTTTAGGCATAGACGATGTGATTATCCGGTTTACCACACTAATATGTGAAATAATGTGTATTTCTTCATGTTAAATAAATAAATATTTCTGACATCTAACACACAACGCCATCTAGTCCCAAACTAAGCAGGGCTAGTGTAATGGGTTAGTACCCATAACACAAGCTCTGCTTAGGTTGGGACTGGAACAACTGATATCGCGATGCGATTACGCAGATTTGCGATGCGGCCATGCCCCGGATTCAAGGTTGTCGGCCTCCACGGAAGAAGGTCTACTTGTGGTCCCAAGAGTTGGCGGACCGAGAGGGGCGTTCGACGATCGATGCCGTGATGCGCCTGAGGGCCGTGACCGAAGAGGCGGTGAGCTGTGGCGGCGTGGTGTTGGCGGTGTCTTTGGACATCGCCAACGCCTTTAATACTCTGCCATTCAGCTGCATCAGGGAAGCACTCCAGTACCACGGGGTGCCAGAGTACCTGAGGCGGCTGGTGGCAGACTATTTGGAGGAGCCTACAGTCGTGTACGAAGATCGAGATGGCGCCTTGAGACGGTGACCCATATCGTGCGGCGTTCCGCAGGGGTCTGTCCTAGGACCACTCCTGTGGAACGTGAGATACGACTGGGTCCTTCGAGAGCGTCTCCCCTCCGGGCTGGGCGTAATCTGTTACGCCGATGACACATTGGTCACAGCCCGGGGGGCGAACCTCTAGGAGGCGGCGTGTCTGGCCACCAGGGTGTCTCTCTGGTGGTCGGGCGCATCGAGGCGCTGGGCTTGCGGGTGGCCCTAGACAAGACGGAGGCCCTGCTGTTCCATGGGTCACCCCCCGGCGCCTCCATAGTGGCCAACTCGGTCCTCGTACCGTCAGGGAATCACCAAAGAAGTATCTGGGCCTGATCCTCGGCGGTAGGTGGCTCTTCGACGAGCACTTCCAACAGCTTGCTCCCAAGCTAGTCGACACTGCCTCCGCCCTAGGGCGACTCTTGCCCAACCTGGGTGGAGCCAGTGTCGCAACGAGAAGCCTCTTCACGGAGGCGGTACGGTCGATGGCGCTATACGGCGCACCGGTGTGGGTGTCGGCTCTGACCGCTCAGAATAAGGTGCGCCTCTGGCGCCCTCAGAGGGTATTGGCGGTCAGAGCCATACGTGGATACCACACGGTGTCGATTGTCGGTGGATTACCCCCGTGGGATTTGGAAGCGGAAGTGCTCGCCGAAGTTTATCGACGGGTGGCTGAATTCCAGGCGGAGAGTGGCGTTCGCCCTTCGCCCGAAGAGGTACGCGTGTGGCGTGAAGCCGCCCGTCGAGCCACTATGGTTCGGTGGTCGTCACGGCTCCACGGGCTGGTTTCGCCACCGTGGAGGCGCTTCAGCCGGTCATCCTCGAGTGGGCAGGGCGGCAGCACGGGATCCTTTCCTTCCGACTGACGCAGGTGCTTTCCGGGCACGGTTGCTTCGGGAAGTACCTGCAGTCGGTCGCGCGGAGAGAATTGAGTCCTGCCTGCCACCACTGCGACTGCAGTGAGGACTCGGCCCAGCACACGCTGGCAGTGTGCTCCGCTTGGGCGCCGCAGCGTCGGGCCCTCACTGCAGTCATCGGAGGAGATCTCTCGCTGCCGGCAGTCGTACGCTCCATGGCCGGCGGCCAGAGCAGTTTTACCGCGGTCGCGACCTTCTGCCAGGAAGTCATCTCGCAGAAGGAGGCGGCGGAGAAGGCCCGGGAGGACGATCTCCATTCGGACCCGATCTGCCGCCGGCGAACCGGGCGGCGGAGGCGCGCCTACCAGCGCCTCATGCCGCCCTGAGTGTGGCCGCGGATGGCGGGGACGGGTTTTCCCCTCCATCCGCTTCATGGGCCAACCGCGAGGGGGCGACGTTACGCGTGTGCCGTACGTCGCCTAAATTGAGAGTTTCTGCCATCAGACGGTGCCCGCTTTAGTGCGGGCAAGCCGGGAGGGGAGGGGTCCGGATGGCGTAAGAAAGCGGTTTCCGAATCTCTCCCGTCTCAGGCGCAGAGTGGCCCACCGTGTGGTTTTAGTCGGTTCGATACCGACACAACGCCCCGCCGCAAACCCCGGTGGGGTGAAGGCCCGAGGGGGTTACAACAGGTAAAAAAAAAAGGACAACTGATATAAATACATATATACTTTTGACAACTGATATAAATACATATATACTTTTGACAACTGATATAAATACATGTATACTTTTTTTTGTGAAAACATACATATTAGACATAAATAAAACTCATACTCCGAAACATATATTTGCAGATTATACAAACATTTGGTCCGAACCGGAAACCGAACCCGAGACCTCAAACACAGCTATCGCATAAGCTACCAGTGCGCCACCGAGGCAGTCAAATATTCACTCCTTCCTGGTGAATTTTTCAAATATTTTAATAGTTATTCTGCATTTTTTTATGGAATAGAGGAACAAAGCTGACGTTTTCGCCTGATGGTAAGTGATTACCGCCGCTTTGCCGCGCCGTAATTGGGTTATGATATTTGAATAGGTAGGTCCCAAATTAAAAACTGAAGAATAACTAAACTATTTCTTTACGAAATAATATAGGTTAGGTAGATGAGCCGCTTTAACAATCTATAAATATTTTAGACGTTGGTATTTTAGTATGAAACGAACGTTTAAAAATAAATTATTCAAAAAGTTCGGTAATAAAAAACAAAACAGAGCTGAGAATATAAAAACTAAAGCTAGGAAGACAAAATTTACTAAAGAGATACATAATTACAGCACGTGTATAAAAATACTAGTAGCCATCTGCAACTTTGTACGCGTGGAGTATAATTTAAACATCCCTCCTTGTTGTCCAAGCAGTTGTTTTCAATCATTCTTAAACTTAATTAATATTTGAAATCCTTCTGCCATAATTACTTTAACTTCACTATCATTGGATTTCCATACAAACTACCATCCCCCATTTTGACCCCAATAGAGGGTTGATTCCTAAAGATACGTTATTAGTACACCTCCACACCATCTATAGAGCATACGTTTTAAATTTCAAGTCTCTTACTTCGAAAGCATACGACTTTCATACAAACTCTATCCCTATTTTACCCCCTTAGGGGTTTAGTTTCGTAAAATCCATTCTTGAGGTGTGAGGATTTAGAATAGGATTTTTATAACAACAACCGCGTTCGGTCAAGAGCTTTGCATTTTATCTCACTCCACGTCTTTCCGACCTTCTTCGCCTCGTCTTTGTTACTGTGCGTCGTAAGGTCTGTTTAAGATGGCCACGTTTTCGTTTTCCTTGAGGATTCCAATCAAGCGCCTGTTTGGCGATATGGTCGGCATCCCTAGGGAGTATGTCTCCAATTCAGTTCCACTTGCGACGCTTGATCTGTTGTTGACGAAAAAATGACAGACTTTTTTGTATTGGGAAAATACACTATGAACATTGTCATAACTATTCCTCTACGGTCCGTTGCTCGGCCTATGTTGCTATAACTAGTTTTACAAAATCATCATGTTTACAAGAATTTAAAGTACGCACGCTCAAAGATAACATTAATAAAAATGAGTGCGTTGGTTCATGAACTTAATTATACCTATTACAATTTTAGTTGTTTTGCTTATAACTACACATATAAAATTTATTATTCTTTATTGTTAGTGATTAACATTACAGAAGCGTTAATAAGTATGGTAATAATTACGGAAATTTAACATATTCTTCAATTAGGCTGAATGAAGGCATTAGATTAAAACAATTTTAGATAGATATACGAAGACTATAATAATCATATTTCAGATATTTTTCATATAGTGCCAAACAATTTCGAAGTCTATAATACTAAATACGAAACAAATAATTGAAACCACGGGCCTCACGGAAAACCGATGTGAAACAGCGCTTGCGCTGTGTTTCACCGAGTGCGTGAGGACACCAAAGGCCCATACCCCAACCCCTCTTCACCCCCTTCCCGGCAACACACTTATGACGCTTCTGGTGTTGCTGGTGTCCATAGGCGGCGGTAATCGCTTACCATCAGGCGATACGTCCGTTTGCCCCCTATTCTAAAAAAACACGAAGGGAGGATCCTCCGACTAGGCGAGGTGATGATAACCAGGCCACGGGGTAGTAGTTGATTTTGTGAAGTTGTATTTATGCTAATCGGCAATAGAATTTATATAAGTTAGGCCTGTATTTACGTTTTAGCGCAACCGACAAACAGAAAATTAAACAGAAGGTTTTTTTTTAATATCTTTAAACAGAAATGTGCGAATAAATTATTATTTTACAAACAATAAAAATTATACATTGAATTAAATTTACAAATATAATTAAAAATATATAAAATTAAGACGTATTTATGTTATTTATGGCGCTTACATTATTTTTGTTGCCATAATCTAAGGTTGTTTTGGCGTTTAAATAAAAATATATATTACTAGCTTTCGCACGCGGCTTCGCTCGCATTTAATAAAAAATATCATATGTTACTTCTAATATCTCCAAAAATACGTGTACAAAGTTTCATGATGATCGGTAAAGTAGTTTTCGCGTCAAAGCATAACAAACAAACTTACTTTTACCCTTATAATATTAGATGTAGATAGGTAGGATAGTGACAGTATTCAAGAAACTATATTTAATAAATAAACAGGTAATTAATATTTTTTTATGAAGTAGTCATAATATTACAATTGACTGCCTCGTTGGTCTAGTGGTTAGCGAAAGGGTCGGACTGCCGTTGGGTTTTTTTTACGAAAAAATCTTAATAGTACCCCGGAGTATGGAATATGGCGGTGTTTCCCGCCCGTGCCTCGGAGAGCACGTTAAGCCGTCGGCCTCGGTTGTCATGAACATCTATAGCAATCGTTATTGAGAAGTCAGTGCCCTAAAACATAAATATACTGACAACTAGTTCAACTTTCGAATGCAGTATACCCTCAGGGTTGCGGAATTCCGATGCCAGTCGGTCCGTGGAGAAACTGATATTCAGGTAAAACCGGTTGAACTAGTCGCCGACCCCAAATCTTGGGAAAAATAAAGGCTAGGAGATGATGACGACTCATAATATTACAATTGAAAATACATATATTTATTTGCATTAATCATTAGGATTTATGAAATCAACCAGCTTAGTTTAAATTACACTATGTATAGGTAGACTGGGGGTAAATAAGTTACACTTTGATTTCAGCACTACCCTCTCACCTACCTAAAATGACAGCATTCGTACTATCGTGTTTTGTTGGTGAGTGCGAGACCGGAGGTCCAATGATGCAGAAACACCTCAATAATAGGCCGCCATAGTGTGGGTCACTATGGCGGCATATTGAGTACCACATAATGAGTATGGTGGATACCATATTTGGATTCGGTTCATGCTTTTCATCAGGAAGAGTAGATTAACTTTGGCTTATACATAAAAAAGTAATTGAGTGTAGAAACAATTCGAATTTGTTTTAATGTTTCGAAATATTCGAGGCGCTCATAGCCTAGTTGTACTCGGTGATTAGAAACAATCACCGATGGTAAGCAATGCGGCGCCGTCAGTACGTAGATGGGTGACCGCTGGTGGCATGTTACCATGAGCGTCTCCGTGATTCGGAGGTCACGTTAAGTAGTCGGTCCCGGTTGTTATCATAGGATAACAGTCGTGAAGCTTAGTTGAAGGCCTATGGGCGGCTTAAAAAACATCCAATGGCAAGATTAGGTAGCCACAACGTAGTCTTGCCAGTCCCCAGCCCGCACTTGGCCAGCGTGAGGACGTATGGCCTTAATCCTCTCCTGAGAGGAGACCGGAGCCCTCCAGTGGGACATTATGGGTTGTTGATGATGATGATGTTTCGATATATGTACCTAATATTTTTTTTACATTTACCTCACATTTTATTGGTATAATTTTATTTAATATTAAGCCGGGTCACTTTTTTGTGTTTTCTATAACCATGTAACAATGTATAAAATTTAAGTAATTTATCACACAACATTCTTCATTGTAATCGTTGCGAAGGTAAATATTATTTGTTTTCATTTACAAATCGGATATTATCGTCTTGCTGACCAGTGATCTTTTTAGTTTATAATTAAGTAGCTGATATCTATTCATTAGTTTGTTTTACTTTAATTTGCTGCTTTTCGTATTAAAAATAACAACTCAGATTCGTGTTTAAAGGCGCAGTTGAGTGCTATGTTTTGCTTATAATGTCTTGTTAGTTAGTTGTGTTATAAAAAAAACGTTACTTATTAAGTAATACGATAGATAAAATTTGGAGTGTCTGTTTGTAATATTAAAATAACCGCATTTGAGCAAATGCATATGTATGTATACACGGTACGAATACCAAAATAACATTATTTACAATTTTTTTCTGTCTTTCTGTTTGTTCCAGGTAATCTCTGGAACGGCTGGACTGAATTCGACGAGACTTGCAGATAGTTGATGCTATAAGGAGTGACTTAGGCTACTTTTTTACGTAACACCGCGGGGCTCAGCTAGTAAAGTATAAGTAAAGTGGGGTGGCTAAGATAGGTGTTGTTTTAAAGGAATTGTGTGAAATTGTTTATTGTTGTGTATGGAAGTTTCTTGCCTCGGAGAGAAGCCAGTACTCTCAAATATACTTTATTTTATAACTTATTAAAACTTTTAATTCAATTCACCCTCATGGTTGCAGAAGACTGAGTGCGAGAGGACTCTAAGAGCTAATATGCAAGTGTTGCATTGATTATTACCTTTCTACAATCGCTATTGCCTCTATTATTCTATATTTCTGATATTATTGGCTAATATTCTGTTTTGCCCACGTGACTAAGCGACGACATCAAACTTTACGTTTGTAATATTTTTGAGGGATAATCATTTATTGCCAAACATAACCAAGTGTTTGTACATAAGCGCCATCTATACGTCTTTAAATAAAACTATTGCATCGCAGTAGTTTTAATATTGAGCAATAGATGGCGTTATAAGATATTTCATTTTTCGAATCAAAAGTTATTATGAAGTGCTCGAACTAATATTTTCCTAAAAAAATAAATTACTTTTCTTTTAAAATAATTATTACGAGTCCTTCACCAAATCATATGTCGCCCAAAAAAGAAGTTATTATCTTACTTTGTACTCCTGTTTACAAAAATTGCTAGCAGAGTATCCTCTGGAGTATGAAATTTCTTATAGTTTAAATAGATAAGGAGTGAAAATGCAAATATTTTCTTTAAAATTATGCATAAAAATACATCATCATCATCATCATCAGCCTATCGCAGTCCACTGCTGGACATAGGCCTCTCCAATTGCACGCCACTTAGTTCGACCCATGGTTTCTCGCATCCAGCTCCTGCCAGCCACTCCACCTGGCCTGTGGACGTCTTACACTTCGTTTGCCGAGACGCGGTCTCCACTTATGCACTCGTTTACCCCAACGGTTATCGGTTCTTCGGCAAATGTGGTCAGCCCAATGCCACTTCAGCTTGCTAATCCTGTGGGCTACGTCGATGACCCTGGTTCTTTGTCGGATCACCTCGAACAAAATACATCAAATTAACGAAAATATCATTTCACACAATATCATGCGTATGAAATTCGAATGATAACACGAATATGCATTATACACTAATGTTTTACCGTGGGAGAGCCACGCTTCAGTATGCATGGGCCGCTAAACCGGAGTGATACTACGTCCTCACAGAAAACCGGTGTGCTGTTTTTCACCGAATGGGTGAGGATACCGGAGGCCCATACCCCGCGGCATAACGGGTGTCCATGGGCGGCGGTAATCCTTACCATCAGGCGGTACATGCTCATTTGTCCCCAATTCCATAAAAAAAGTATGTCTTATTTTGATGCATCTCATCTAAAGAATAAGATATACAATTTTTTTATATTATTATGTAGCAACCAGCTAATCAGCTATTTATGTCAATGGCAAGTATTTAAAGTCTTCGAGTTTTAAAACACGTTTGTAAAGTCTTTGTCGTGATTAAAATAATGATAAACAACATAAAAAATATGGATGTGATGAAATGGGGAAAAAACAAAAGACGATCCATGTATGTATGTCAAAGACAAACTAAGAAGATGATGATTTTCCGGTTCAGTTAGTAACAGTTACTTTCAGTTCTCTAAAAATCGAAAACATCTGTTCTTAGTGTGATTCAGGTGTGGTAAAAATACTTTGTCATTGCTTACTTTGTTTCAAGTTCGATATTTTTGTCATACATCCTTATTTGACACTATTAAATGCAATTTTATTGTTAAGACTATGTTCTTTATTGATCTTACTTTGAAAAAACTGGCCAAGTGCGACGGTTCCGTATAAACCTGAATTTTCTAAATTTTTACTCTATCTGTGCTATACGACGTTGCTTTGTACCAAATTTCAAGATTCTATGTTAACGGGCAGTATTCTGTAGGTTTTGATTCCCTTGCGAATGTCGAAAATTTGCAACATAAACGGCTATACCTTTTGATTGCATTGGCTTAGAATTTTAAAGTTTTGACAGCTCCAAGGGACAGTAGACTTGAATATCTGATATGAATTTCCGCTTGATACCTCCAAGCGTTCTTGGGAAAAAAGTTCTTGACTGTCAGACAAGACGATAACAAACAAATCCTATAAGGGTTCAATTTTTCCAATTTGAAGTATGGAACCCTAAATATATAAAAGAATACTAGGTTTTCCCCGCAGCTCCTCCAGCGTGTACACATACAGCATACATACATAGTATACAGCCTATGTCCTTCCTCAAGAATCAAAGTATTTCCATACCAAATTTTATTGAAATGGGTGTAGCGATTTAGGCGTGGTAGCGGAGCAGATAGACAAACAAAGTTACTTTCGAATATATATAGTGTGGATGTGTATATCACTAACTTCCCATGTTGCTCTACATAGACTAATATTCATATTTGTTATTAGCTGAGTTCCGTGGTTATTGTTGTACCTTTACAACCGTGGTTGTAATAATATTATATGTATTAAAATAATTATCGATTTTTTTTTTAGTAATCCCGTGTCAACTTACCGCAGCACTGCTGTGTATAGAACTCAGTGGACTATGAGAATATAACACCTTCTTTTCTTATAGTTTTCTTCTATGCAAACCTTTTCCTGACAATAGCAAACTTATAAAAAATGAACTATTTAAATTTTATTTTTATTTATTTAGATTAGGCGCCGAGGATTTTCATAAAAATGTGGACAAGAACGGGTCAATATCACAGTTAAATGCTTTACGTTGCCCGTGCAGCGCTTGTTTTCAGATAGCACCCTCAAAATAGCAACACGTTCATGCGCACTACTAGGATCATAGAAAAACAAGAAAATGATAAAAATAAATAAAATAAAAATAAAAAAGTCTCATATTTCTTGCAAATATTACATTTGACACGATATTTACCTATTTATACTTTGCAAGAATCCTTTCTCAGGTGAGGGCCTCCTCCAAGGATCTTCATGATTCGGTCTTGTGCCTTGTATTCAAGCAGCATTCATTTTTTGTTTTATTTTTTTCACGCAACGCCATCTAGTTCCAAACCAAGTAGAGCTTGTACTATGGGTACTAAACAAGTAATATTAATACATATATAGTTTTTTGTAAATACATATATATTATACATAGAAACCAGTCCCCAACCCGCACTTGGCCAGCGTGGGGACGTATGGCCTTAACCCTCTCCAGAGAGGAGACCCGAGCCCAGCAGTGGGACGTTATGGGTTGTTGTATACATAGAAAACTTTTAAACTCCGAAACAAATATTTGCAGATCATACAAACATTTTGTCTGACTCAGGAAACGAACCCGAGACTTCTAGCACAGCAGTCGCATACGCTACCACTGCGTCACCGAGGCCGTCGAAATATCGTATTTTATATTGCTTAGTGCTTCTGTCAACTCTAGCAGTCGACAATATGATGATAATATTCTTACATTGTATATTACAATGTTGTTTATAAGTTTTGATATTTTTCTTCTGATAAAGAAAGATCCATCGTCATCCAAATAATGATTCAATAAATATTATTGAGCCGTGGTCTGTGAATGATATTGACTCAGTCATTAAATTGATAAGTTGCATTCAGTTGTTTTGATTTAAAGTCTTTGTTCTTAAGTAGATCAATGATAAAATCACCTGAGAGAATATTTAGCATTTTTAGCATTCCTCTGCTCTAGAGACAGATGAGGTTAAGTCGTTCCGGGCATCACGAAATGTATTGACATTATGCATAAGTGGTCTGTAGGTTGTATCAATAACGATGGCCTGGTCTGCGAATCTCTGTTGAGCTTTAGCCTTTTCTATATGATATGGGTTTCGTTACGTAATTCCACAGCGCTCATGAAAGTCGACTCCCCAGACATGTTTTTCGCGTGTATGTCTCAGTAACGACGTGTGGCAGTAGTTGAGCTCATCCAGACAAAAATTATTGTGTAACTTGGCATTACTGAAAGTTTTCTGTAAAATTACCACTTTGGAGGAATATTTAACCGGCTTAAATGCAGGAGGTTTCTCTATCCGACCGTGTACACATATGTGGAGGAACGGGCCTCATGTTCCTCCAACATAAAGGGAGGATCCTCCAACCAGGCGAGGTGATCATGCCTGGTGGGCCACAGCCCAACGGTTGATGTTGGGAAGTTGTATATATGTTAATCGGCGCCGGCACTTCTATTGAGCGACGTAAGCTTGGTAGTTTCTCAGTTTCCTTCGTTACTCCGTAGTTCAATGTACCTTCGGTAGGTGGCGCTNACTCGTCAATCTACACGATGAAACTTTAAGTAACAGTAAGTGCTCATTGACAAGTGATACAGACCGTAATTGGAGATCGCGCCAATAATCCATACAATTAAGTACATTACGTGATCTCGATTAACGCAAAGGGAACATTAGAGAACAGACCTAAATCAACAAATTTGTTGGCTGTGCGTGATCATACCTCCGTTAAGGGGTTACAATGGAGCATCCCCTACTTGGAGTTTCAGAAATGTTTACTCGTCTGTCAAACAGAGGCTATAAATATACCTGTTTTATGTGGAATCGTCGTAATTCCAATTCCATGGTTAGTTTATTGTAATAATTATGATTTAATCATTACTTATTCGTATGTGAGTTAATATATATATATATATATATATATATTAACTCACATACGAATAAGTAATGATTAAATCATAATTATTACAATAAACTAACCATGGAATTGGAATTACGACGATTCCACATAAAACAGGTATATTTATAGCCTCTGTTTGACAGACGAGTAAACATTTCTGAAACTCCAAGTAGGGGATGCTCCATTGTAACCCCTTAACGGAGGTATGATCACGCACAGCCAACAAATTTGTTGATTTAGGTCTGTTCTCTAATGTTCCCTTTGCGTTAATCGAGATCACGTAATGTACTTAATTGTATGGATTATTGGCGCGATCTCCAATTACGGTCTGTATCACTTGTCAATGAGCACTTACTGTTACTTAAAGTTTCATCGTGTAGATTGACGAGTAAAAGCTATCTTTAGAGAGTAAAAGGTGAATTGTGAACCATACATAAACCATTTGGGACGGAATTATCTTGATCTAAATAATTTGTGTGGAGACTGATTAAGAACAAGTGTCAAGAGTCGACGAAGAGAATAAATTTAGTTGACACGAGCTATGTAAAGAGAATTAAATCTTGAAATAACCCTTTTTTACAGGTGGAAACTCCCTCGATTCTGGTTTGCGGCGGGGTGCTGGGTCGGAATCGAACCGACTAAAACCACTCGGTGGGCCATTCTACGCCTGAGACGGGAGGGATCCGGAACCGCTTTATTATGTAATCCAGACCCAACTTGAAATAACCCTACACCAATTACTTTATGCTATATAGATGGTCGCTATGTTTTTCGCATAACTGAATCCAAATATACATATACATATTTTTAACGTGGGAGAGACACGCTTCGGCACGAATGGGTCGGCTCGACCAGAGTGATATCGAGTGTTTAACTAAGTGAGTGAGGATACTGGAGGTCCATGCTCCAATCCCTCCCTCATCCCCCTCTCCGTCCCCTAAAGGCGCACTTGTAACGCCTCTGGTGTTGCGGATGTCCATGGGCCGCAATAATCGCTTATCATCAGAAGTACGTCTGCTTGTTTGCCTTCTATTTCATATATAAACAAACAAACAAACAACAACCCATAATGTCCCACTGCTGGGCTCGGGTCTCCTCTCAGGAGAGGGTTAAGGCCATACGTCCCCACGCTGGCCAAGTGCGGGTTGGGGACTGGCAAGAATACGTTGTGGCTACGTAAATCTTGCCGTTGGATGTTTTTAAGCCGCCCGAAGGCCTCCAACTAAGCTTCACGACTGTTATCGTATGATAACAACCGGGACCGACTGCTTAACGTGACCTCCGAATCACGGAGACGCTCATGGTAACATGCCACCAGCGGTCACCCATCCAGGTACTTACCGCGCCATCGTTGCTTAGCATCGATGATTGTTTCTAATTACTGAGTGCAACTGGGCTATGAGCGCCTTATATATATACACACAATAAGACACAATTTAAGACTCAGGATAACAATAAAATGTAGTTAGATAGCTAGGTAGACTAGGTAATTGCTTGAACCACCGCGCCATCCGTGCAGTCGAGAAAATATTAAGGATAGGTTAAACTATAAAAAGCTATCCTGCTTTAGATCGTGCTACAATTTATGACTAGCTTTTACTAGGTGCGGCATAAAGAAGGATACCCTGAGCCAAACAGATGGGTAGAATTTTCATGGACTTAACTGTAGCGAAAATGTGATCGCTCCACTTTTGTATATTTACATTGTAGTTGCACTCCACTCAAACAAACTTGTTGAATATATATCGAATAAATTTAACTTGAATGATTCTGAATTATTTATTTTAATATAGTTGTAATAATATTTACAACTTATAGGTATTAACTATACTTTCTTTCCTATATAAAGCTGAATAGTTTGTTAGTTTGCTTGAATGCCCTAATTTGAGGAACTACTGATCCGATTTGAAAATTCTTTCAGTCTTATGTACTTCATTTGTCGAGGAAGGCTATAATTTATATATCATCATGCTAATAGCAAAAAGAGGCGCTCATAGCCTAGTTGCACTCGATGATTAGAAATAATCACCGAGGGTAAGTAATGACGGCGCGGTCACTACCTAGATGGGTGACGGCTGGTGGCACGTTAAGCAGTCGGTCCCGGTTGTTATCGTTGGACAACAGTTGTGAAGCTTAGTTGGAGGCCTTAGGTCTTAAAAACATCCAACGGCAAGATTACGTACCCACAACGTATTCTTGCCAGTCCCCAATGTCCGCAGTTGGCCAGTGTGGGGAAAGTGTGGGGAAGTATGGCCTTAACCCTCTTCTGAGAGGAAATCCGAGCCCAGCAGTGGGACATTAAGGGTTGTTGATTGAAAAACAATAAGAGTGGAGCAACAATGAGGAATGTTACATAAACGGGGGAAAATTATTAAGCTACGGGCAATAGGAGACGTGTACGAGGTTGAGTAGGTCAGCTAGTAGAGATATACATTCTGACAACGACCGTGCTCATTACACAATTATTAATTGCTCCTGGGTAAGAATCGAATCCACGATATTAGTAATTAATGCTGTTAGTATCATAAATATTTATTTATATACGCTTCCTGCAGTTATATAGCATTAGGTTGATTTAGTGCCATACGCATTTCCTTCCAGTCATACCGACGACAACAGGGTGGTGCAGAGATGTGTGTAGCAGGTGCATTATTGAAGCAAACGAGAGCGATTTAATATGACTTTTGCTATATGATGACGAATGAACAACAAAATTTCTAACGTTTTCAACAATTTAGATGAAAAAAAAAATTAAGAATTGTAAAATAATTTAATGATAATTATCTATTAGATGAAAATCTAATGATGTATCTTAAAGTTATAAAAAACATTTATGCTTTTGACTGAATTATTTTTCTTAAAATCTTATTTCCGTATCATAGTTTTACTATTGAACCTTCGACGAGCATTACTTCGAAGCTTAAATCCCAAGTTCCGATCGGTGAGCTTTGACATCGCATTCTTGCGGTTTCCAATGCTCTCGAAGCTCAGTCCATGCCTCTGGGGATATTATCGACTTACTTTTCCTAATAGTCACGATAGGTTGGTATTATAAAAGAAATTATTCAAACGATTTTTTTGTACATTAGAACTTTCAGACATAGTTTTGGTTTTAGACGCTAGTGTTGTCCGAGTGGTGACGGATTAAGAACAAGGTGTGTTACCATCCTTTTCAATACCGGGGTGACCTAAGAGCATACTTATATACTTGCTAAAGGGAAATATTTAGTTAAGTGTTTTTATTTAAAGCGATTTTGAAATTAGAACAATTTTAATTTTAGCGAACTAAAGGGAAGCCAGAAAGAAGGGTAATATTTTTGGCAGTCTATGTTTCGATTTCCTGCCGTAGCGCCGATAAAGTTCTTAACCGATTTTAATGAATGATTTTTAATAGATTCACAATGTCTTGGGTGATTATAGACTATATAAAATTGATTAATATCTCCATATATCTATATATATATGTATATATATAGAGTGTATAATAAAATTCCTGATCGCCTCAAAGAATTACCAATATGTCGTTTTAAGAACCGACACAAGAGATTGCTCCTCGAAAAGTCACTTTATTCACTGAAAGAATTTCTAAGTTGAAAAATGAGAATTAAACTTAAATTATGTAATATTTGATTGACTTACTATCAATTATTTTGAATATTTTGCAATGTAGGTGAGGAATGGTGTTTTCAATAGGTGACTTTTTATTATTTGACAAATTTAATATTTTTAACATTTTTTAAAACTATTGACCACGACATTTTATATAGTTAAAATTTATTAAGAGCATCATATAAATTGTTAATAATTTCAATTAAAAGACATTCTCATATGCCATCAGTGGCTAAATAAATGGATTTATTTCACATAAATGTACTCCATTTATGTGAAATAAATCATTTCATTCCATTAAATTTTCGTACATATTCAGTTATAATGCCTCGACTCGACTGCCCCGTTGTTCTAGTGGTTAGCGTAAGCGACTGCAGATCAAGAGGTCTCGAGTTCGATTCCCGGTTGTCATGAAAATCTATGGCAATCGTTATTGGGAAGTCAGTGCCCTCAAATGTGGTGACATCTAGTTTAACCTTCGAATTCAGTTCACCTTCAGGGTTGCGAAGGTTCGTTGCCAGTCGCTCCGTGTAAAAACTGATGTTCAGGTAAAACTGGTTGCACTAGTCGCCGACCCCAAAATCTTGGGAATAATAAAGGCTAGGAAGAAGAAGAACAAGAAGAAGGAAGAAGAAGATTCGGTTATAGATTTTTAAACCTTTTCTTATTTCAGATGTGTTTTTTCTACTTATTTAATTTAAAGAGATGTTCAATTTTTTTCTATTCAGTATGAGCACACAGGAAGATTTATCTGAGGAATATTCTCTCTACATCGGATCTGCATGCAATTTGCACCTCCAAGCCTCTGGGACTTGTGTGGCTTCGGCTTACACATAGCACACGTAATGAAATTATTTCTAGAGATAATTCATGAATAGTTTTTGACATTTTTTATTTCAGTAAGGACTTATACATATATGTATATAGACTGATTCATATGAGGTTACGTACTAAGAAATGTGTTCGGTAAATAATTATTCGATTGTTATGCATGCATTATTTATTTTAAAAAAAGATTTTTATATTAGGTATACGGGGCAAAACAATAGATGGCTCTCTTGATTTATTTATTTATTTTAAATATAATTAAGACGGTAAAAGTCAATTACATCAATTAACATAGATGTATTGGAATTACTAAACAAGCAACATAAAATGAAATAAATGACAAGCAAAATTAAAACAAAATAACAATAAAAGGATATATATATCCTTTTATTGGGCGAAATTCCATTAATATATATATATATATATATATATATATACATATATATATATATTTAGAATTTCGCTTTCTACTGCGCCAGGTGTTGTTGGTTAAAATTTCATATCATCGTAAGAGAGCCACGCTTCGGCTTGCATGGGCCAGCTCGACCGGAGTGATACCACAGCCTCACAGAAAATCGATGTGAAACTGTGCTTGCGCTGTGTTTTACCGAGTGAGTGAGGATACCGGAGGGCCATACTGCAACCCCCCGCCCCTATAATCTTTACCACTATAACCAAATGAATGATTAGAAACAATCACCGAGGGTAAGCTGTGACGGCGTGGTCAGTATCTGGATGGGTGACGGCTGGTGGCATGTTACAATGAGCGTCTCCGTGATTTCGAGGTCAAATTAAGTAGTTGGACCCGCTTGTTATCATAGGATAAAAGTCGTGAAGCTTAGTTGGAGACCTTTGGGCTTAAAAACATCTAACGGCAAGATTACATAGCCACAATGTTGTTTTACTAGTCCCCAACCCGCACTCGGCAGGGTGGAAACGTATGGCCTTAAACCTCTTCTGAGAGGAGACCCGAGCCCAGCAGTGGGTCATTGTGGGTTGTCAATGATAGCTACACGGATGGAGCCGTAAGCAAAACCTAGTTATTAATATTTTCTTTGTAGCTCCCGGTTTCTGAGGTGGCAAGTTCTTGCAATCATACTCAGCTAAAATTTACTAAATCACTAACAATTAAATAACAAATGCAATGGGCATAAATATAAAATTAATTAGTTTTCGCTTAGAAAGCTTCGCTTTGCTTTTAAAACTAAAACCGCATTCCATATCAATTTTATTGCTAGACCCAGTTTATTTGAATCATTTAAGAATAATGAAAGACAAATTCATACGGTAATACAGAATACAAGCTTGTGATAATACCGCTGATGTCCTAATAACCACTTACTTTGTGTTATTACTATCTTTACCACCATTTTTTTTATATTCTGTTCAAGGCTACCTATTTATGCTGATACTTGGGTCTCCTACAGATAGGTAAACACACGGATTTAGAAGAGAACCGATTAAAAATACACGGTTTTAGTATATTCGAGCTCCCTAAAACAGATGACTAATTCAGGAGAACCCGGCTTATAGAGTAGTCAAGGATTGGTCACGCCGTTATTGCAGCTGTAAGACCCGTTATGGAGGATTGACTCGATAGGCGTCACGGGACCCTCTCATACCGGCTGAGACGTGTGATCACTGGAAAACGATGCTTCGGAGATCACTTGTGTCTGATCCGCAAGGAGGCAACGTCTGAGTGCCACCACTGCGATGGCCAGACCGTGGACAAAGCGCTCCATACGCTGGCAGTATGTCCGGCGTGGGAGGAACCGAGGCGTGTACTCGTGACGGCCATCGAGGTGTGGAACCAAAGCGTGGAACTCCGCCGTATCTTTCTGCAGGCAAGTTATGCTTGCCAGGGTGACGGCGGAGCGAGACCTGGGAGAGGCTTAGAACTTTTCCGGTCTGCCAGGCCCGGGAACGGGCCAGGTACCACAGATGACTCGGGCGCCGGAGATCGCAAAATGATCTCCATCCTCTATAAGTGCAAGCTTGGGGGTGACAGATATGGCCATTTGTCGCCCTAGCAGATACCGGCTCGGGTGGGAGGTGCGCGCCCTTCGCAGCACTCGCGCCCCACCTATTGGGGCATTGACGGGACATCGGGGTTTCCACACAGGAGGGGGCCATCTAGAAACCATAGGTGGCCCGAGGTACGTCGTGGTTCCAAATTTTGCTTTTCTGGGGTGTATCTGGTTCCCCGGCTCCTAGTACTAGAGACGGGGTGCTGTTTAGATCGGTTCAAGTCCGACATGCCACCAGAGGGTGGTATTCGAGGGGATTTCCGCACGGGGAACAAAAAAGGAAAAAAAAAGAGTAGTAGAAATACTAAGTTTGAGCGACCTGTACATAATTTGGCAGCATAATAGCAGGTGACTGCGCTATGAAGTCTCTGCCACCCCTAAGCAAATTAATCTATACCTAAATTAATAATTTCATTAAAAGACTTGAGATATTTTTGAATTGCTTACTTAAGTAAACCCTCTGTAACACTATTAATTAATTCGTGGTTTTACTATACAAAATAACTGCTCTAGCATGAAACGGTACATTTCCAAGTAATAAAGAAAATTGAAAAGTTAATAACGCGGTCGAATACCTCGTTTATATGATATAATTATTTAAGGATCACCTGTATCTTCATTAAAATTGCCTTTGACGCGTTAATAAGCGGAAAATTGTGTACATTAAATTATTTTATATTAACATAGCGGTTTCATTTTTTAGTATTTTGATGAATATCGCTGTTAAGTAAAACACCTATGGGTTTTTTAATCTTATTAGAATATATCTTCAATTAGATCTTTAGTATTTCAGAGTCTTGAAGATCTGAAAAGAAATCTAGAAAGATTGGGTGTTTTTTTATTTGATTTATAGTACTCTGTTGTACTTTTTCGGGTCTTCTCATCGATGATTCCACAGTGCCTAAAGACGAAAGTCTTCAATGCATGCGGTTAAACACTTACGGTACGACTGGTCCATAAGTTTAAAGCTCAGGTGCTCAGCGTGCTATGGAGAGGGCTATGCTCGGCGTTTCTCCGAGGGATCGCATCAGAAACGAGGTGATCCGACAAAGAACCAGAGTCATCGACATAGCCTACAGGATTAGCAAGCTGAAGTGGCAGTGGGCTGGCCACATTTGCCGTAGAACCGATAACCGTTGGGGTAAACGAGTGCTTAAGTGGAGACCGCGTCTCGGCAAACGTAGTGTAAGACGTCCACAGGCCAGGTGGAGTGGTTGGCAGGAGCTGGATGCGAGAAGCCATGGATTGAACTAAGTGGCGTGCAATTGGAGAGGCCTATGTCCAGTAGTAGACTGCGATAGGCTGATGATGATGACGACGATGATGATGATGATGACTCTGTAGTAAACAATTAAATTGTTAAGAAGATTTTTGTAGAAATTTATGAAACGTAATTATGAGTTTTTAATGTTCATCTCATCAATAGCAATTAACAGTCTACTACTAGACACAGGCCTCTCCTGAGGAATGAGTTTTTGGTCTACATCCGT
Source organism: Hyphantria cunea (assembly GCA_003709505.1). NCBI lineage: Eukaryota > Metazoa > Arthropoda > Insecta > Lepidoptera > Erebidae > Hyphantria > Hyphantria cunea. The sequence goes on along the minus strand of PKRV01000518.1, from coordinate 556,761 downwards.
CTGGTCGAGACGGACTGGTACCTATGAGGGTGGTTTCAAGTATCCCATTAGCAGTGCCATTGTGTTACAATTTGTTGTACTGTTGCAAGTTGCCTGTATAATAAACGATGCTTTATATTTAATAATTAATGCATTTGCAGGTAATAATTAGGTTATAAATAGTTTAGCGATGTTTGTACATGGTCTTTGAATTGACATGCTTCTACATGGAAACTGTGTTGTACAATAATGTTTCTTCTATTTTTTGTTTTGTTGTTGTGCAAACGAACAGTCGTATCGCCTGATGGTAACCCATGACCGCCGCCCTTTCGACATCTGCAATACCAGAGGCGTCACAAGTGCATTGCCGGCCTTTTGGTGGATGGGAAGGAGGATGGGGGTAATGGTTGGGGTATGTTCCTCCGGTATCCACTCACTCATCAGTGCAACACAGCGCAGGCGCTTGTTTCACACCGGTTTTCTGTGAGGTCGAGGTATCACTCCGGTCGAGCCGGCCCATTCATGACGAAGCGTGGCTCTCTCGCGGTAAAAGTTCAATATACTCTTACATATATCTAAATTTTCAGACATCTTCAATGTAAGTTCAAACTTGTTAACTTAAAAGTTAGTAAAAGTCTTTCAAAATATCTTAAAAGTACATTAAAAGTTATATAAGTATACTTAAGTTATCTTAGTAAAATTAAGTCTAAAGAGATTTTTTCCATTAATAAGTAGTAAAAGCCTTAACTGTAATACCCTCCACTGTATTATAAGTTGGTAAATATATTGATGACAGTAAATTTTCTATATCAGCCCCTTTCAAATATTCCCACACCAGAATGTGAGAATCATTTTTCACTTCTGCCTTACTACGCCGTTTATAATAAAATATCAGACTTGTTCCTTATTTTCGCTACTGAAAGCTGATTTTGAAAGTTACTGATAAAGAAAACATTTTTTAAGAGATGATCAACATGAAAAAACAAATTTACTTAATTATTACCAATTATGTATTTTGGGGTAAATAAACCTGAGCCCGATGTTAAGTGACTATAGTAATACCTAGTCATATTATACAATATCAAAACCATTTGCAGCTCAAGAGATACAAATAAATAAGTCAAAAGTGGTGTTGAGGTCCTGGGCAAGGTAAGACCCGTTATGGGGATTGGCTCGACAGGCATCATGGGACCCTCTCATACGTAGGTGGAAAAAGATGCTTCGGAGATCACCTGTGTCTGATCTGGAAGGTGAACAGAAGAATCCAGCTAGGTTGGGCAGCGTTTGGGAAACTTCGTCGGGTCTTCTCATCATCGATCCCACAGTGCCTAAAGACGAAAGTCTTCAATGCGTGCGTCCTACCCGTAATGACTTACGGAGCCGAAACGTGGACACTTACGGTTCGACTGGTCCATAAGTTTAAAGTCGCTCAGCGTGCAATGGAGAGGTATATGCTCGGCGTTTCTCTAAGGGATCGCATTAGAAACGAGGTGATCCGACAAAGAACCAGGGTCATCGACGTAGCCCACAGGATTAGCAAGCTGAAGTGGCAGTGGGCTGGCCACATTTGCTGAAGAACCGATAACCGTTGGGGTAAACGAGTTCTTGAGTGGAGACCGCGTCTCGGCAAACGTAGTGTAGGACGTCCACAAGCCAGGTGGAGCGATGATTTGCGCAAGACGGCTGGCAGGAGCTGGATGCGAGAAGACATAGATCGAACTAAGTGGCGTGAAATTGGAGAGGCCTATATCCAGCAGTGGACTGCGATAGGCTGATGATGATGATGATGATCTGGAAGGCGCCAACTCCTCATTGCCACTCATGCGACGGCCGGATCGTGGAAACGGCGCTCCACATGGTGGCTTAATGTCTGCCGTGGGGGGAGCCGAGGCGTGGTTTCGTGTGACCATCGAAGTGTTCTATGAGGTTATCAGCTCCATGCATGTACTTACTATATTATTTTTGAAATTAACTTTCCCTCTAAGTTAGGATAGCCACCAAAATTTTTATTCAAATTAAAAATATCCAGTATCAATTTGTATATGAACGCCTTTTCATACTAAAATAGTAGTAGTATTTATTTACATATATAGTGTGTGCAATAAATAATTATTAAATCGATACTAAATATGCGTCGAAAACAGGCTTTAATTGAAAGCTTCGGTGTTAACGAAATTTTCTAACTGAAATGATGAAAATAAAATTAAGTTATCTTTACTATGGTAATTTGCCTTCTGAAAAATATATTTCTATTTCTGTAAATAAATAGAAGTCTAGATAAATTACAACCAGATACGGTACCAACGATCGTACTCATCGTTAATCAGTTGTCTTGGGCGGGAATTGAACTTATGGCCTCCGGCTTAGCAGCAAATTCCACTACTAAATAACTATAATCCATCAGTAGTTGTTAATTCTATAACAACGCAGCTATATACTGGTATGTAACATTATAAATAAATATTTCGGAGATTTAAAATACAACGCAATTTAGTACCAAATTGAGCAGAGCTTGAAGTATAGGTATTAGAGTACTTCTTTGTAAATACATACATATTATTTATAAAAAACCGATAAACTCTGAAAACAATTGAACTCGAGACCTCATGTACAGCAGTCGCGTACACTAACCTGCGCCACCGAGGCAGTTAAATTATATTCAGCTCGCGTTAATGCAGTAAAACGTGCTTCCGCAATTTTCAAAACACGTAATCTTTTAAGTATTACGTTAATGAAAGCATTTAAAGGTTGGGAAAGTGATGGGATTTCTTGACTATTTTAAGCATCGTCAAGTCCTATTGAATATTCATAGGAATGTCGAAGGCTGTTCACGGACTTTATTTCATTGTTGATTGGGATCAAGTTAAGACTATTGACCTACTGGAGCTTGTTCATTTTAAAGCTTAACGTTAATTGAGTTCTTTGAGTTGAGATTTAAAGAAACTATTATTATTATTACTTGAATCAGCTTCACGAAGGGAAGGGACTATATAAAATAACCGTACTAGTAATTTTATAAATTTGAAGTTAACTCTGTCTATTACGCCTTCAGGTCTACACCGTAGAATAAATATAGATGAATTTTGGTGGAGAGCGAAGGTCTAATGATGTAGAAGCATCCCAAAGGGATGCCATAGTGTGGATCACCATGCTGCATTGTTCACATTGATCAGTAGTCTTGGATTCTACTCACGCTTTCTATCAGGCAGAGTAGAATCATTTTGACAGGCTCACATTAGAAAAAAGAGATAGATTGGAACTACTTATGTCGGGATAACCGACATATATGCGAGCGGAACCGCTAGGAATAGCTACTTCATCCAATATTTAAAGCAAAACTGTAAATGAAGCCAAAACATTTACAACGTTTACGTTGCATCAAACAAAACAAAACGTTATCAAAAACCTTTTATCACATTTCGTTTTAATTATGATAGAAGAGCAGGACTGAGGGTTTTAATTAGTCAAACTTTCAGGTTAAGTTTAGTTACAATTTCATGAGATTTTTTTTTTAAATAGGTGGCAAACTATAGGTATCGCCTGATGGTAAGCGATTACCGCTGCCCATAGACACACACAACACCAGAGGCGTCACAAGTGCGTTGCCGGCCTTTTAAGAAGGAGTACGCTCTTTTCTTGAAGGTTTGAAGGTCGTATTGGTTCGGCAATACCGCAGGCGACAGTTTAGTTTGTTTAAATATAATAAAGTCCCCAACCCGCACTTGGCCAGCGTGGGGACGTATGGCCTTAACCCTCTCCTGAGAGGAGACCCAAGCCCAGCAGTGGGACATTATGGGTTGTTGTTGATGATGATGAAATATAATAAATGAAATTAAATAATTTACTCATGATTAGTTAATTTACTCACTTTGAGTAAATATTTTCCCAACCGTGTGTGTACAGTGTCAGCTCTCATATTCATTACATGGGTCTCGTAAAATGCGACTCAGGAAGAAACTACTCAAAATAACTTCAATCCAAAAAAAAGGAAAGTTGAACCATATCCAATAATAACCCGCTCAAACTAAGCCCAGTATGGTACATACAGTAAACCAAAACTGCTTTTCTCAGGAAAAGCCTATGTACAACAGTAAACTGACTGTAAGATTGTTGATGCTATATTATTTTGCAAATAGTTACTACATACATAATGCCCTGACGAAAAATTAAAGATCACAGAACTTTATACTCTTTCGGAGCTGGATGCGAGAAGCCATGGATCTAAGTAGACTGTCATTGGAGAGGCCTACGTCCAGCAGTGGACTGCGATAGGCTGATGGTGATGATGATGATGATAATGATGAACTCTATAGGAAGAAACCTCTTTTGGACATACGAAATATTAACGATATCATACATCTATAACTAGCAAATTTTCTTTAACGACTTCTTTTGAGCAAGCCTCAAAGAACGATAGCGTAATAAATTATACTTGTAACTAATTAAAAATGCCGAGAACTGCCCACGCCGGGTCTTGACGAAGTAAATCTTACTTTGTGAAAATAATGAGAATATTATTTATATTTGAACTAAGAATATTTTAGAACATTTTAAGGTTTATGTTTAGTAATGATTTTTCGACTAATAAGTTAAATCTGCTTGTTACAATATAACTTAAATTTATTTCACGAATGTTTTCCAGTCAGGCAAATGGTGATACGTGTTAACAATCTAACACTTCTATTATAAGTCTTATGCCATCCTGTGAAGGTACATTTTAAATCAAATACATAGGACGTGAACGCAATTCTAAAGTTTTAACACAATAATATCATCATACGTAGTGTCTTGAAATGCGACAGACAGTTCTCATGAATAAAAAGATGCAATTCTGCTGAACCAGCTGTTATTGGCAAGGCTATAGCTTTCTACAAGCTCAATTTTAGCTCAATAAGCTGGAGTGGTCTTAAGTAAAAACGTGAGCTAAATACAATGGTATGGAATAAATGCATGTGAGCATTTCCGACTTATTACGAAACGTAGAATAACGAAAGACATATTTTCTTTGTTTGCGTTTTCTACAAGATTAACTGTTTTATTATCTAATATACGTCCAAGTTACAGTTACAACCCTCGGTACGCGAGTACCGAGGGTTCTGTACAAACCTGTAGGTATACGATACGATGTAGGTACACTATATGATGTAGGTATACTAAATTTATGCTTTTTGCAATTTTTCCTTTATCTTTGCTCTAAGACCTTGCTTCGCAACTAAGTTCAAGATTTTGAGTTCACAGGAAGTATTCTGTAGGTTTTGATTCCATTGCGAGTGTCGAAAATTTGCACCATAAACGACTGTATCTTTAAATTGCGTTTAACACACAGCTCCTAGGTACAGTAGACTTGAATATTTGATACGAATTCCAGCTTGATAACTCCACGCGTTCCTGAGAAAAAGGGTCTTGACTGACAGACAGAAGGACAACAAAGTAATCCTATAAGGGTTCCGTTTTTTCTTTTTGTGGTACGGTAACCTAAAAAATAGATGTTTACCTCGTGATAACTTTTACAGCGGCTTTTGGGCATCTGTGACTCAAAACGCAGAAATGCATAGCCTTGAGGCATTTCGATTGTCCTTGGGATCCCTTGTAGTTGGGCCTCCGGTTACCACCCACTGGGTGATAAACAAACAACTTGTGGCCTATAAGTGTAAACTTGATTATCCTGCTTAAGCTCGGTGTGCTCGAGCTCAAGTGCTCGGGTTGAGAGGGGATTTCATTATCTTTCGTCCTTATTTGTTTATTTTTTAATATTTACTTAATTTTTCCATCTTTAGTTTCCATAGCACCCGCAGAACTTCTGTAGATTTATTTCACAATAAGTGATCAGATCAAATTATATGTGCCCAACAATTTATTGCGCTCTATATATTGAAAGATTTCGTTTTGAATCATGCTGACCAACATTTTTCATTCCGTACAATTGCCTAATGAAACTATAACACTTTTGTTTTTAATACATTTAGTACACTTCCTCAGACTTCAAACTAATATTCGTAAATCTTCACCATTGTTTACGCGATTCCTCTTCTAACAAATATAAAACTTGTAAAGAAAACCACTTGTCCCACTTAACAATACCCATTCGCCACCATAACTGTCGACCAGTGAACTATAAAACTTATAACAAACAAAATAACAAGATAGTTTAGCACTACGTCAGATATCACAGTAATATTTTTTTATGGAAAAGGGACAAACGAGTAGGCGTATCGCCTGATGGTAAGCAATTATTACCCACCCACCCGCAACAACAGAGGTGTCCCAAGCGCATTGCTGCCCTTTTAAGAAGTAATACTTTCTTTTCTCGGAGGTTTGTAGGTCATATTGGTCAGGGAATACCTCAAGCCACAGTTCTATTAAGCGAGGCAGAAAGTTTCTAGAGAAGCGCACAGTTGTGGACTGCCTACCATATAGATAATACGTATGAAACTTCTGTTGGGTAGGACGATGGCGGCAAGAGACGGTAGGGATCAGTCCGAACAACTCCTTAGAGCACTCCCCATAGTAAATGCGGTAGAAGATGCACAGTTAAGTCACATTTCTACGCAGCGAGAAAGAGCTAGAGAATGATATAGGGCAGATTGCAGATATTCTACTTCCGATCTGATGTCGATATTCTGGTCTTGATTAAAACGATGTCAAAAGTGTATTTTATTTTTCAATTACATTTCTTTTATTATTTATTTCTTATTGCATAAAGTGGGTTAGGGACAAAGTCATATACAGTGTTCCTTTGCAAACTGCAAAGTCAGTTTGTAACAGCTTTGGTTTGTCAAAATTTTGTATATTATTATTCTTATTTACCATACTACTGATAAAAAAAGGTTAAGCTTTTGTTTGTAATCAGTAATTAAAATATAAACCGGTCAAGTGCGTGTCAGATCAAGCATAGATTAGGGTTCCGTAGTCACTCATAATGGCACATGGATTTAGAAAGCGAGTTGGTATTTATTACTCAGAATGATGTTTACTTATTACTTTGTCACTTTCGTACAAAGTTTTCCATTTGAACTCACATAGTCTTAATAGTAAGAACAAGAACAAGAACAACAACCCATAATGTCCCACTGCTGGGCTCGGGTCTCCTCTGTGGAGAGGGTTAAGGCCATACGTCCCCACGCTGGCCAAGTGCGGGTTGGGGACTGGCAAGAATACGTTGTGGCTACGTAAATCTTGCCGTTGGATGTTTTTAAGCCGCCCGAAGGCCTCCAACTAAGCTTCACGACTGTTATCGTATGATGACAACCGGGACCGACTGCTTAACGTGACCTCCGAATCACGGAGACGCTCATGGTAACATGCCACCAGCGGTCACCCATCCAGGTACTGACCGCGCCATCGTTGCTTACCCTCGATGATTGTTTCTAATCACCGAGTGCAACTGGGCTATGAGCGTCTTAATAGTTTTCCTTCAAAATTTATTACATGCACTGCCATAATGATTTTTTCAGACTTTTGGGGCTAGCCTTTTAAACTTTAAAGGGTGAAGAAGGACGCCCTGTTTTAACAAAAGAATGCTTATTTGTAGTAGGAGTTGTAGAATAACAAAAGAAAGAAAAAGAAATGCGCTTCAAAGTTGAATATACGCAAACGAATACCTAAACCATAAAATGGTCTGAGTAACCTATTAACGTTTTTAAAGAGCTGTCTAGTGATACCTCACATTATGGAGTAGACGCGAGAAATTTTTTTATCCCTATTATGTGTAGGGGAGGTAAAATAAAAATATATATTTAAGATTTAAATTCAGCAATTTGGCGACCTGGTAAATAAAAATAATAACGGATCCCTAAAATTGCTACTTCAGGAACCGACTACTCGATTACCAAAGAGCCCCAAGTCCCATGAGACTGTAAACCTGAATAAATGAGAATGATAGTACCTCTTAAACTCACATAATCTGCTAATATCACTTACGGAAGGTAATTTATTATGTGGCAAGGATCGGCATTGGATTGTAATTTATAATCTTAATTCAAGGGTAGAGCGATTATGAGAGATATTGTTTGTGTACCGGAAATTAAAGATGCAGCTTTGTGATCACAGTCATGCTGAAATGGCTGGAATCGTATGTCTGTAATCGATTTACGTGCTATTCTACAATCTACTACAAAAAGAGATATAACAAAATAGGAGTATGAATTAATTTACCGTTTCCAATACCGTACGTAAGTGTTTCACTGAAAGGCTGGATACCGGAGGCCCATAATCCAACTCTTCCCCTCGTCTCCGTCCCCATCCCCAAGTTGTGACGCCTCTGGAGTTGCGGATGTCCATGGGCGGCGGTAATTGCTCACCATCAGACGATACGTCTTCTCGTTTAGCCTCTACTCCATAAAAAAATGTATGTACTTTGAGAAACTGAAATACTGACAAAAATAAGAAACAATAATAATATTTACATACAAGAGTCAGAAAATTCCTCCGTATCCGGCATGAGGCGCTGATAGGCGCGCCTCCGCCGCCCGGTTCGTCGACGATGGATCTGGTCCGAGTGGAGGTCGTCCTCCCGGGCCTTCTCCGCCGCCTCCTTCTGCGAGATGACTTCCTTGCAGAAGGTCGCGACCGCGGTAAAATTGCTCTCGCCGCTGGCCAGAGCAATCCAATGACTGCAGTGAGGGCCCGACGGTGTGGCGCCCAAGCGGGGCACACCGCCAGCGTGTGCTGGGCCGAGTCCTCACTGCAGTCGCAGTTGTGGCAGGCTGGACTCAATTCTCTCCGCGCGACCGAGTGCAGGTACTTCCCGAAGCAACCGTGCCCGGAAAGCACCTGCGTCAATCGGAAAGAAAGGGTCCCGTGCTGCCGCCCTGTCCACTCGAAGATGACTGGCTGGAGAGCCTCCACGGTGGCGAAGCCAGCACGTGGAGCCTCCAGCCACTAAAACCAACGAGCCATCTTGCCTCGACGGTCAGCTTCACACCACTCGAGTACCTCTTCGGGCGGAGGATGAACGCCACTCTCCGCCTGGAAAAACATACTGACAACTACTTCAACCTTTGAATTCAGTTTAACCTGGGTTGCGGAGGTCCGATGCCAATCACTGCTGTAAAAACTGATATTCAGGTAAAACCTCAGGTTGAACTAGTAGCCGATCCCAAATCTTGGAAATAATAAAGGCTAGGAAAATGACAATGAAGTTATTATTAAATCACATATAAACAGAGGACAATTTCTAAAGAGCACGATAAAAATGTTCTGATGACCATAATTACGACCACATGACATATTATAATGGCTAATTCTTCTGAAATTTAACACGGCACGGAGTAACACACGAATCAAAACTTCATTTCCTAAGAATTTTCCCCGCAATATCATCTGTTATTATCTAAAAACTTTTCCGCGGCAACAATAACTTGGGCAAATAACATTCTTTCCTATAATGGAGAACTCCACAAAAGAAACTAATACACTGTTCCATCGAAATTATGGACGTACAACACAACAACTAACTCTGTTGTCAACTTTGAAGATAATAAAATGTGGTATGTAGTTTATATTTAACCTTTATATTAAGGAACACGTGTAACTAGAATTCACACGAATATTTTTAGATACTGACTAATTGAATCCACTACTCCTGAATGGACTGCAGCTGGAACCACTAGGTTAAAGCGATCGCCACATCGCTTTCTACTGCGCTAATTGCTAATTGACAAAACTTTTTGTGATCCACAAATTGTTATTCTGCGTCTGGGCGTTCTTTGTGTCGGTTTTATGTGTGTTTCTAAAATTTGTACGCGCGACACTGGATGTATATTCCTAACGCGGGAGTTGTTTATGAATAAAATAAAATGATGTTTTTAATAATAGATATCTATAGCCCCAAACTATAGTTCAGAGTAAAAGTCTTTGCCGCACTAATCGTTTCAATCGGTAAAGTATACAACTTTATAGTCTTTATAGAGAGACCAGTGGTTATGGGGAAAATAGAAGGCAAAAGATCATAAGAGCTAAACTCGAAGAGATTTTTGGATCAGATCTCCGAACAGTTGAATATTCTTGTTAGCGCCGCCTTCCATCACGCGACGGAACCAATCTGGTGTAGAAAAACAACAGACTTTATAAGAAATCACAATCTTCAATGATAAAAATAATAATGATTCAGATTTCTGACGTACAACGCCACCTACTCCCAAACTAAGTTTAGGTTTTATTATAAGTACCAGACAACTGATATAAACACATATTAAAAAAATCCGAAACAAATATTTGCAGATCATACAGACATGAATGAAGATGAAAGAACGGTCATGAAGTAAGGTAGCCCTACAGTTTGGCTGCTTCTAGAGACTCATATTTGTTCATATTTTAATTTCCAACTTTTAGTATGCGTTCCAAACGCTGAAGAAAATGTATTATGAAACATGCAAAACATCATATACCGTTTAACATTTAACAACACAGCATTCAGATTCCCTAGCGATTCCTAACAGCGTAACGTCCGCTTAACAATATAATTGAAAAGTCTATTTGAGTGTAGACCAAAACAATAATGGTTCATTAGAGCACAAGTTTCAAAATTATACTAACCATGTTAAGTATGCCTATATAAGAATGAGTTAATTTTATTCGACAAAATTTTGAAGTCACAAATACGCCTCTGTGTGCCTCTTTCGGTATTAAAGTTGCGAGTATTTAGTTTTTGAATCCTTTATATTTCGGAAATGGTTATCTAAAACCAGTTAGGTATATATTTAATCATGCCACATGAACAATCAAAACTTAATTAGTCAATTAATACAGTACCTGGACGACTGAGCTTTATAACCGAACGATGAATGAACCTAGCTATATTGATTTATTCGTCCCCGAACCCCCTGCGTGCTAAATTTCATGAAAATCATTGTAGTCGTTTAATATGTCCGTCAGCCTTCACGATTCGTGTTCCACTTTTCCTGATATCTTCCTGTATTAAAGCAGACAGATCACCAGTCATCAAAATGATTTATCTTGCGTTGTAAATCGGAAGACATTTTATTCGTATGTAGAACCTTTAGTTTAGTTTAGTTTATAAAATTATCTTTGATACAATTTATTAAAAAATATCAATTTGTTAGTAAATTAACAGGCTTATTAAATAGATCCAAGTAGCAAGCGATTAAAAAAAAATGTCTTTGTTTCCGTAGTTTACGTCTCGAAACCCTATAATTTCGTCATGTTTGTCCCTCAGTCTGTCCTCTGCTTACCTTCCAAACGCTTGGTGCTAGAAGTATGAAACTTTGCGTGCATATGTATATTTACCACGTCGACAAAATGCTAAAACAAAATCACTATATTTATTTTTCTGGGGTGCCTCCGCTACATGTAAAGTGTGGTTGATCGCGTCTATTACATAGCATTATGATATCATTAGATATATATTTTAAAAACAATGAGAGGTTTTACGATTTTTGTTTATTTTGTTTTTCTGTTCGTGCCATAATCTACTTTAAACCGTATATTTTTGTTAAGACAGACATCCTTTCCCTCTCTAAAAGCTTAACGGCTTAACATAAAAATAACGAAATAATAAGTAAAAACATGTAAAATTTTAAGCATAAAATCATAACAAATGGGTGACTACGGAAGCCTATTCCATGCGTGACCTGACATGTAGTTAACTGGTTTTTCGTATATGAATGAACCTGTCAAAGTTACTCTGCTCTGCCTGATGGAAAACATGACCAGAATCCAAGAGTAGTGTTCACCATACTCACAGCGAATGCATATATTATAACAATGCAGCATGATAATATGGTGAGATGCTTTTGCATTATATTTTGAAAAACATTCAACAACTTGTTAGTAACGGCTTCGTTCTCAATAACACTTAACAATAACTTGCTTACATCACAATCTCCAGTCTAATAACCCCATGTAACTCCCGTCTTCCTTAATAACAAACGAAGGGGTTCTAGTAAAACCCATACATAATACGGCCTCTGAATAAAATTGGGAGCCTGATGTCAAAACATCTCCAGTGCACTAAAGGACTTTCAAGGAACGAAATAGTTATAAAACACCTGACGTTCCTTGGGGTACGCATGCGCCAAAACTTGGGTCCTCCGCGTGTTGTATGGCGGTTCAGTTATTGTACCGTCGCCGCGTATCACCCCCGTATCGCGTACCGAGCCGGTACGCCGCGTATCATTCGTAAACATTCGTAGTGGCGCGTTTTATTCTGTAATTGTGATGATGTTTTCTGTGTCTGTTATGTGATGAGTGATAAAGGTAAGTGATTCTTGTTTAGTTTTATTTTTATGTTTAAGAGTCTATGCTGAGTTTTTGAGGTTTTCAGGAGCGCTTCTCAATTTTATTGATTAATATCCAATAAATAAATTTTAATTTCAATGAAATTGGTGAAACTTAAAGGAACATTTTTTTTGTATTTTTAGGAACATCTTTCATCATTCCGATTTATAACCTGAAATGGTCATAGCTTCTGGAAATCATTATTTTATTTATTACTTACTTTTTTTGCCTAATTTGTCTAAAGATTATGTATAAAATTTTCTTCATTTTCTTTTTTCATAGAAACATTGTTGTAGATACTGAAGAAAATAATTTTGTACATCAAATATGAGGTATTTCTAAAATGCAAAAATAATAAAAAAAGTAATAAAGCAATTTTATTACATGTAACGAGAAGAATATCTTTACAACGTTAATAATGAAAATGATGATAATGATATAAATTTGACGAAGGCTGACGTGGGGTGTGTTTAGAGACCGTTTGATATGGGACGCGCTAATTTGTTCATATAATATTTGTTTACTATAAAATGAAATGTACTGTAACTTAATTAATGACATCAGAAAGATTATTCATTAAAATGGTTTTAATTGAAATAAGTATACATATACTATCATTATTTTGTTGCTTATTCAAAACTAGCTGCCCCGGGAGACTTCATTCTGTTGACATTATCGACAAATGTTTTAATTTATTCTATGGTTTATTTGGAAAAAGGAAAGTGTTGTTTTTAGCATTTTCCTCGCAATTTGTGCGTTTATTCTCTCCATAAAAACTTTCCTTGTGCCTTAAGGAAAATATAAAAGCGAATTGGTCGAAAGTAACCGAATTGGTGGAGTGGTTCTTGAGTTTCGTGCTTTATTTATACAGATCATATACACATTTTACATGTTTAAGTCTGCCAAAATGTAAGGCAGTTTGTCGGCAGAAGTTCTCGCTTAAACTTATATAATTTACACTAGTTTATATTTATTAGATTATATTTTTTATAGATTATATTATATTAATCACTGTGTCAAGTAGACAATGGCAATGTTTACAAATGGAATAAAAGTATTTTAAAATGATCATTAATCATAATGGAATGACAAAAGGAAAATGAGATGTTATCTACAACTTAAGCTCATAATGAGTGGTAATATTTGTAATGTGTGTAAGTTGATATGACGAATGTATATCTAAAACAATTATCATTAAATTTTTTTTATCACTTAAGTAGGTTTTCAATTCTGTTTTTTTATTGTTTACGCGATTTTTCGGTCAATTTTCGGTGGATATTCATAATATTTTTTGTATTTGTCATCCCAAAATGATGCCATAAAATGTTTTGCGGAATACAATGCTCTAAAATCATTTACACGCACACACATAGAAAAAGTAGAATGGGAGAGAATGGCTGTTTAATCCCGTGTGAGTGACAGTGTAAAAAATAAATTGTAAAAGCTGTATTCAACTTATAGGTTGCTACACCTGAAATTGAATATTTTCTTTATCATTAAGCAGAGTAAACTTTAAGTCCATTTAGACAAAAAAAGTTTGAAAACTTTGAGCAAAACACACAAAAGCAACTTTCAGTGGAATAAGAAATCTGATATAAGGCTTAAAAAGTTATGGTAAAACTAAACTTTACTACGTCCATATAGAGCCATATTTCAGCAGATAAGGATGCAGGAATAGCATCGCCTGCCATCCCTATTTACTTTGCGGTTACACAAGAAATGCCAATGAATATTTTACTATCAGTTTATTACATACAAGCAACCTGTACTGTATAAAGCCTAAGTTACCCCAAGAATATGTGCGGCCTATTTTTTTCCAACGTCAAACATTTAACAAACCATACACGAAAACCTTTCTCAAGAATTACTCTATCTTTTAGTTAAAATTGTATCAAAATTGCAGTAGGTTTGCTACTGCATGAATACACAACACGTTCAGTAGAATTATATAACTACATTAAAATATTACTTGATCGTAACTTTTATAAAGTGCTCGTTAATTTCATTTGTTTGTTACACATTTGTTCAGTAATTTAACGAAGTTTATATATTTCTAATGTCTAGTGTTTCAACTCTTTAAATAATCTAAATCATTAAATATACAGGCACCCTTTCGTTGAAGAAATTCTACTCGTAGCATATTAATGAAATTGTTAATATTCTAGAAGAAACTTTTACTTCAATGTTCCAGAATAATAATATATCTACTTATTATTAAAGTTAGACAATTTCCAAGGCCAGGTAAACAGGCACCGGACGAGGGGTGTGGAAGTAAAATCTAAGACCACCTTACACGCGTTTGTTCCCGATAATAACGTAAATCGTAACTATATAAATTGAACTATCTCAAGAACAGAGAAAATGAAAAATAAAATAAATCATTTATTTATGAATAGGATAATAAAAACAAAACCAGTGAACTTTACAGGCAAATAGTAATGAACAATAATAGTAGTGTCAAATTTTACATCTCACTTATACATAACGACGACACACTCGCGCATCATATATGCTCATTAGTCAAATCAATCACACCAGTTTCACTGATTGCAAGAAAATGGGACGAAAACTAAGAGTAATTCCCATCCACTCATTTTCCTTCTCACAAAAGTGCTCAACATATTTTACATTATGGATAGGTATCAGATGAGCATTTGAAATACGTTTTATAAGTGGGATTAATATCGAATTTAGTATAAAAATAAGTAAGAGAGAGTAATATAAGTGCAATAAAATATTTTATGATACTTTATTATTGTAGTATACGAAACAATATATAACAAAGTTTTTCAAGCGTTATGAATACTATATAAAGATGAATTGATAGAATAGTGACATAAGAAGAGTAACAGAGCTAAGACTTAACGGAAGAACATCAGCAATGTATTTTAGAAATGTATTATAAAATCCAAATACTTGAGTAGATTTTTTATTTTTTATTTCCACTTAAAAACTACGACCTTTACAGGTGAAACCCAATGTGATAGTGTTATAAAATCTATTTATTTATTTTACAATCTTCTCGTTATGATGACAGATGATTTTTATTGCTGTCATTGTGAATTCACTCAGTGAGCAATAAAATACGTCGACCGTAGCAAAAACATATTAAAAAAAACAAATGAAGAATAGTAAAAAAGAAAGAGAAGAAGAACAAAGTTCTCCATAATTTCAAAAACATTTTCTCATTTACAGAGAAATAATAGGCACTAGATCCCCATGTACCCACATATGTAAGCAAATGTATAAAGCAACAAGTCGCCTATAATGTTTTACTTATGTTATCTTGGGAATCAAAGCAATAAAATGAATAGCAAAAACATAAAAACCACAAACAACTAACGTTAGAAGAGAACATTATTAGATAGAATCGTATGACAAGGTAAATTAAAACTAAATCATGTCCACAGAGGTTGAAATGGATTCTCAGTCATTTAACAATGTTTGAAATGTGATTCTATCGCTTTATTTGATACTTTGTATATACAAATTAAAGTTAAATACTATTGAGATTAATATTCAATATTCAAACAAGAAAAATTAAAATTACGAAAATATCACATCCTAGATAATGAATGGGGATAAAGTATATGTATCTAGAGTGACATACATTCATGGGGGATTCAAATAACTTATACACAGAATTATTTTGAATGAAATGGTACTTTGATATGATACCGTCAAATATTTATGTCCTGATATCCTACAAATTAATTCCGACATAAAATTTTTTTTATTATAATAAATCACATTTAAAATTTAAATTATCTTATGCTCTCGATTGTCGGCACTTGATAAAACTTGTTGCAATACATTCTATGATCAAACTTACTTGTGCTTATTCTGCTATTTTAATTAAGTTTACACCTGGTTTTGCTTAATGGCATTTTCTAAGGTTAATTCAACCTTTGAAAATGTCATAAGGCGAAAGTAGAGGAAGTAAGTTTGATTAGATTAATTTCCTGATTTATAAACTAGCAAGAACAGTATGTTGACTATAAATATCTTTCTATGCGCCAATTATATACTTATATGCTTGGAACTTCTTCATAATCGTTCCCCCATTAATGAGGAACATGACTCCTTAGAAAATCAGTTGCTTTTCTTCAACTGATACGGTCAGGCGCTGATAGGCATCTCCAGCTGTTCGAAGATCTGGTCCGACAAACTCTTCGGGCTTCACTTTTGTATTGTTTGCTTCCTTCCTCCTTCCATGCTGGTTATAGTTTAATTGATGAACATACTTAAAAGGTACTTCAAAACTCTTACTCATATATAAAAAACTGTTGCAAACATTTTCAAAGGCAATATTTTTATCTAAACAGAAAATGTAAGTAAATAAATAATTTTGTAGTGTCACATCCAATTTTATTTTTTGTGATTTTGCTATACACCTTCCATATTTTATCTGTATACCTACCTCTTCGAGTCTAGTACTATCCCAGTAAAGTGACTGTGAAAACTGGATGTAAGAACGAAATGATAAATTGTACTATTTTTTAGTCTACACTGAAACGGTAATCAGTTTACGCTTGTCCCTTGCGATTAGATAATTATTCATGAAGATTAAGGTTATTCCTGTGTCATAGTTTGTAATGCTTGAAAATATTTTTGGAAGGTGACTTTGAGGTTATTACCGAACGATGCTGTTCACAGTTATGTGTTGAGACCAGGGCCTAATGATGCTGAATTATCACTAGGCCGCTATGGTGTGGATCTTCATGCTACATTGTTGTATTGTCTGCATTCACTATGAGTATTATGACCACCACTCATGGATTCTGCTTATACTTTCTATCAGGCAGTGTAAAGTTATTTTGGTAGTAACATACATATCAAAAAATATTGCGGATCAAACTTAGGTTGTTCCTATGTCTATGTTTAACTTACTAATATTTAACATGAATGTTACTATATATTATTGAATATTCGTAAACATAAACTGCCCTATACGTATTACGTTTACCTTTACGTAATTATTTGTTTAGCCATGACTTATGTCCAAACTTTCGAGTCGTGTTTCAAAGAACGTAATAATCATTAAAAAAGCAAATTCAATCTGAAATTATATTCAGTCAGTATTTACATAGACTATGATATTATAAAATTATATATTATTAAGCGTCATTTCAACTGTATATATTTAAACTGTGAGCGATGGTCTCTTAATATGCTGTAAATCTTAAAATATGAAAATATTTTAACTCAAATCAAACCAAAAGGGATCACTAGATAGCTTCATGTAACCTACGGCAAAAATAGTTTTAAAATCGATTCACAACACACATACAAAAGTTATCAACGAATTGAAAACTTCCTCCTTTTTTANTACGGGTCTCCATATTGTCTGCAGACTGTGCCAATATTTGAACCTGCTGTTGGAGGTCACTAAGAGCCTGAAGGACAAACTTTTTGAAAGCTGCATACTCCACTTCAAGATTAATAGCTGCTGCAGTTGAGTTGGTTCCTCTTTGGATCTTGTCTCTCGACTCAAATTCAGCCATACGGGAGTTGAACAGAACATTCATGTCAGCGATAGATTTCAGCACGGACTCCATATTATTTTTGAAGATGGAAGTTGATAAAATTTGTAATGTAGAGATTAATAGCACTTGCACCAGCAGACAATTGTACTAGTTAGTAAAATAAGTCATAAATATTATAAAATTTATAGTAAAAACTTTTTAATTATAATTTTAAATGGAGCTTAAAAATTTTCTGTGTGCACTTGAGAACTACCCACTTTTTTAATAAATTATTACAAAATAAAATTCTTACAAAACCCCATAATACCTTCAACTAGTCAAAGTCTGTATTTTACAAACTGCTGATGTACGAATACGCTGATCTCTACTCTCTTGAGGATAAACAACTTGCGTGCATGAAAACGATAGTATCAAAAACATTGTTAATTTATCTAGAGCATTTTCTTCGTACCCAACTGAGAATATCTAGCATCTATTTTGTTCCATCGACTTTCCAAACAAAAATGGCCGATAAATTGTTCACATGCGATTTACTGCTATTAAAAGAGTAAATTTACAGTAGAAGTTTACCGTTGAATGTTTTATTACCTTGTACAGTACATTATTCCTGATCGTGTAAATATTTTACATGTGTAGGAACGATGTAGTGAAAACTTTTACCTCCCTTTTATTTTGTAGGGGAAAATACAGATAAGTTCAAAATCACTAGTATGTTTGGATCCAGTGCAATCATTTTTTGAGTATTTATTCTCATCGAGTTTAAACATCATTTACGTCAGGAATTACTGCTATCTAAATAATTTGAGAGACGTTAGGAGGAAAACGTAAGCGAGATGATAAAAGCAACACTTACCACCGTTTTGTGCGGATATACCGCACTAGAAAGGTGGCTGGTGGCAATGTCGGCCTCGAACCGACTAAAAACCGCACGCCGTCTCGGGTACTATGAGCTGGGGAATTAGGTGCACCCTCGAAAGGAAATCCCTGGAAAACACCTCACCACATGGCAGGAACCAGCCTCCAAAGTAAAACGTTTCTATCAACAATGAAAAGCTTCATTGGTTCTGTAATTTATACCCTTAAATGTCAGCACGGAACCTGTTGCAATACATTCTAGAATTTAAATCACTCGTTATTATTCCTCTTTTTTTTTGTTTACACCTGACCGGTTTCGCTAGGGCATCACCAAAGGTTAATATCTAACCTTAAAAACTAACTTGACTAAAACACGATATATTTTACTAAAATTGCAACTTGAATAGCATGTTATCCTGTACCATCTTCTGCTTATCCCCTTAACGCAGTAAAAACAAGTTACATTACATAATATTGTTTATATTTTGCAAGTAATTTTAAATGCGCTCTTCGCTTCCTCGAGTCTTAATTTACCGATGTTGATAATAACGGCACAGAAGCCCTTCTCCCTGGAGAGGGCACACCACAACAATACTTAACTCGCTGTTCCGGCTATAAAAGAGATAACTCAATAGCTCTGTTATTCCTTGGGGTAATTTTGTAGTCGCCTTGTACCTTAGATACTATCAGAAATACATAGCGTTTTAAGTAAATTTTGTTCAAAGTTAAAGTAAGTTTGAGAAGCCTTTAAACGTAATTTTATTTTGCAGATCCAATACTTTTTTCTGGATAAATTGTATGATATTGAGGAGACTAATTTGTGTATATTTTCATCATTGGCTAAAAATATACTTGCTTTCATCATCATCAGTCCATTACAGTCCA
Source organism: Hyphantria cunea (assembly GCA_003709505.1). NCBI lineage: Eukaryota > Metazoa > Arthropoda > Insecta > Lepidoptera > Erebidae > Hyphantria > Hyphantria cunea. Next base: position 537,319 of record PKRV01000518.1, on the reverse strand, counting down.
CTGCTAGGCATAAGCGTCGCCTAAGGAACACCACAAAGCCCCGGTCTGTTGTTTTCTGCATCCAATCACTGCCAGTCCTCTTACGTAAGTCGTCCCGCTATTTGGCCCGAGGGCGTCTCACACTACGTTTGCCAGGACGCAGTCTCCACTCTAAAACACCCTTACTCCAGCAGTTGTCTGTTCTGCGACATATGTGCCCAGCCCATTGTTACTTCATTCATGTCAATATTGGTCATTTTGATGCTCTGACGAATTAATTCAAATTTTATCCTTCAGAGAGACTCCAAGCATAGCTCTTTTCGTGGCACGCTAAGCGACATTGAGCTACTAGATTAATCCTAGTGTCAATGTCCGCGCCTTGGCACAGTACGTCATTACACGGTGGACGCACCGGTTGAAGACTTTCATCTTCAGGCTCTGTGGTATTCCTGCTTTACAAGATTTCTACTCCTCCCGAAGGTTGACTGTTGAATGGTTTTGGGCATTAAACCTGTAGATGCACTTTATATTAATATAATATTTGCCCACGGCTCTGACGCGGCTCCGATATTTTGGTTGTCATGACAAAGAATATTTAAGATATATCATATTTATTTGAAATTGGTGAAGTGGTTTAGCCGTGAAACCGTAACGGATAGACGGTTTTACTTTAAAATTTGTAACCTCCCACTAATACAAGTAGGTAGGTAGGTAATACAGAACCAAAGATTTTTGTTTTAATCATAACTAACATCTTTAACAACTGTAATTGTCCGATGTCAGATTATATTGATGATAAATACCCATTGTTAGCTATCTGAACTTTCAGCGAAGTCTAACCTCCGAGTAAAATAAAGCAATAAAACTCAAGGCCAGACTTTTCTAATTGTCCAATTAGATTAGATTTATTTACATGAAACTAATAAGGTGGTATTATGACCATGAAGACTTTTATTTATCAATTCATTTGTGCATTACTACACAAATCATGTATAAGTGGACTATTTTTAAAACCCGACGATTTTTAGTTTGACGTCGATCTCTCTCTCTCTCTCTCTGTGGCATCGTAGCTTTCAAACGATTTCGATGCGGTTTTTTCACTTAAAAATCGGTTTCCTTACTGTGCTTCTTAGCTATGTTTGATAAATACCGGTTTTGCTGTCCTACATAGCAGAACCGATATTTATCATCATCAGCTTTTTCATTTGTCATCAGATTTTTTCCTAAACGATATAAGGCATTTTAGCATATGATAACTCAATTAAGTTACACAAGTAGGGATTTCTTTTTATTTTAGTTTGTCTTTATAATTATAAAAATATAAATGTACAATCTGGTTTAAAATAAAACCCTAAATTCTGAGCGTGCTGTTGTGAGCTCAATTTCCAACCAAGAGTTGAGTGATGAGGAGATTTTTTATCTATAACTTAGAAATAATTGTATGTAGTTTTCTATCAGCAGTCACGTTACCATAACATACATTAGCAATTAAACGGCCGTGCGTTAGATGCGTGATTTTTTTATAATAGTAGTCAAAGAACCAACAAATCATCATAATACCTTTTTGTCATAGGCAATAAGATCACTGAGTGAAATTTTCTTAACTATGAATCGTAAAGCTTTTCTATTCGAAGGTTTCACTTTGAGGTCATATAATGATATTTCTGATATATGTAAATGTAAGACAAAAAGGGTTCAGTGTCCGGAAATAAAATGAGCCGCAAAATCGAATCCCTTTGATTGTTAAACCCTACAGAACCCGAAATCGCTGTATGCTTTTATGGTAATGAGTGACCCTTATTTAAAGGATATAGATCCGGTTAACACGGCATTTTGTGGAATCCCCTTCTTAAGTTTATGCTGTATGAATCCTTTATGAAATAAAGATTATGTTATGATTTTTTTAGAATTGAAATACTATAATTTTCATACGTTCTCTTTTTTTTTATAGAATAGGTTAGCTAAACGAGCAGATGTATCGCCTGATGGTAAGCGATTACCACCGCCCATGGACACCCGTAACACGTGCGTTGCCAACCTTAGGGGATGGGAAGAGGGATAAGAGGAAGGCTTGGATTATGGGCTTCTATCTTCATCTTCATCATTTTTTTACACTTGTATAGCTATAAAAGAATAAACTGACAAACTGATCTCGATCAAGTTACAGCTGAAACTAATTGGTTTTAAAGCTATGAAATTTTACACAAATGTTACGGGCACTAGTTAGTTTATGTATCAAAAGATAGTCTTTTTATTTATTCCCTCTCTCGCTTGGAAAAGTCTCTTTTGAAAAGATATTTATCTAGATGTCACATTACAATTTATATGATCATTTTGGTTTCAAATATAATGTATCCATTTTAGACTCGTTGTTGTTCAAGATGAACTCCGCAATTATTTAAAATATTTTCACGTTTATTGTTAAATGTGTGTTCTGTTTACTACCTTTACGCTTAGATACGAAAAAAAAACTCGAGCATTATAGAACCGAGGCCGTATGTCTAAGTTGTGGGGGTTAACTAGTTTATTTTAAACCATTCTATAGGATTAGCAAGCCGAAGCTGCAGTGGCAAAACTGTACACGGCTTCTTGAGTGGAGACCGCCTCTTAGCAAACGTAGTGTAAGGCGTCCACAGGCCAGTTGGAGTAATGATCTGTGCAAGATGACTGGCAGGAGCCGGATGCGAGAAGCCAAACCAAGAGGCGTGAAATTGGAGAGGCATGTCGGATGATGATGAAGTCAATCCGGTTTATAATCAATATTTTTGGAACAGAATTGTATAATTAATTCCAAAATTTAAACTCAATTGCTTGAAAACATTCCTTTTCCAATTTTAAATTAGCTTCTAAGTAAATCTTCTTTGTGAATTTGTCTTCGAATACCATATTGTGTCCTAACAAAAGCTTACAAGAGAAAAGTACAAATATTATCAAAAAACTAAAAACTAAAAGGTATTATAAAGCTAAGTTCAAAATTCTAAAGGTTTTAATTTAAATCCTCTAACCTACGAGAGCTTAAGATACAATTCAACCTGTTTACATAAGTGCATTGTCGCGATATAATGTCAAAGGAATTACGTACATTTAAATTATCAGCATATTTTCGCATACGGGCCCAAAGCATCTTAAATTTTAAAGCGTTAAAATAATAGGAGGTATATTTAACGTGTTTATTCAGTACAAGAATATTTAAAGCCTGTTTTACATTTAATATCAAAAGGCTAGTCACTGTAAGTTTATTTAGGCTGGGTCTTTACTAGGGTTGTGTGAAAGCGTTATGTTAGCAGGTATTTGTAAATATTGCCTTCATATAATTCGATATGTATGGTTCTTTTGCTTTAATGTAGTTTTTTAAAGAATCTATTAAAATGAAAGGTGTGGATTGGCTTTTTTGTACCTCTGCTACGTATCTGTAATTCGATATGTATGGTTCTTTTGCTTTAATGTAGTTTTTTAAAGAATCTATTAAAATGAAAGGTGTGGATTGGCTTTTTTGTACCTCTGCTACGTATCTGTAACAACCAACTGTAATGGTTCACAGGGATGATAAGTAAATATTAACTTAATAATTAATGAGAAAACTGACGAAATTTTAATGAAAAAAAAATACACACACTACCTACTATTTTAACCCGACAACGACGAAGCTAAAAGGTAAGGTAACAAGTTTCACCGCAGCGCTTACACTATTGAACATATTTCAACTAATGAATTGTCAATAGATTCACAAAATGGCCGGGTGGCATAGATTATATAAATTAACTACCTTGGTGACGCAGCATTAGCGTATGGTCTCGGTTTTGAGGTTTCAGTTTGATTCCCGGGTTGGACCAAAAAAAAGTATTTACGTATTTATATCAATTGTCTTGTACCTATAATACCAGCTCAGCTTGGCTTGTGGCTAGATGCTGGCGTCGTGTATTAGATGTCAGGGTCGAGGTGTTGCTTTTATTTTCGATTTGAATACATATTATATGAATAGCTAATTAAGGATCACATTTTTTTTTACATGACATATAATTGAGAGAGAGTAAATACAGACTAACCAACCCTTTTCTAAGTCATTGAGGGTAGCCCCTAAGAGGCCACCTTCCAACAGTGGCCCGAGGTACGACAGGGTTCCAGGGATTTCCTTTCGAGGGTGCACCTGGTTTCCCGGCTTCTAATACCAAAGAAGGTATGCAGTAGTCAATCGGTTCAAGTCCGCAATAACCACCAATTGGTGGTATCCGATAGGATTTCCGCACAAATAAGGAAAAAAAGTGTAGTCTTTTAACATATGTAGCAGTGGCCGTTATATAGCTGAAATGATAATAACTTAAATACACAGAATGCGTAGTAGTTGAAGTGGCCGCCGTGCCGCCCTACTTCCTACCGCCTTGTGTTTTGTTAGTTCCTTTCCACAAGGGACAACGTTTTATGTGATTCACTAATTGTTGCTTTGTGTCCAGATCTTCTACGTTTCGGTTTCATTTATATGTATCTATAGTCCTGTGACACAGAATACGTTAAGAGGGAGTTTTTTTAATTGGACCAATCCCGCCCACAAGCTCACCACTGTAACTCCTGTTCACTTCTGTAAACTATTCTCTATATTGTATTAGTAATGGAGAGCATGGCTAGGCATTAGGTAAGTATACCTAATGATAAAAATCCTGTCAATGCTACCTTGTTAGATCTAAAATGGGTGTTCCGTTTTACATACATCTGGTTTATGAGTAGTTTAGCTACGTGCAAAAGGATAGAATATGAGAATATTATATTGTATCCTATATTTCAGTTGTCTAGTTAACCTAGAAACACGTATATTTTTATTCGAAAGAAACCTGGTTTCAGGTTGATAAGTAGCGTTGTATACAGAACACTATGTTTTACCGCAGCCGGTATATACTTCATACGAACATTTATATTGTTATGGATGCACACGTAATGTAGGTAATAATAATATAACAGGTTTATATATGGCCTTCTGTCAATTTTTCAATTTTTACTGCGCTAAGGAGTTGAGGGTTCAAATCCCACATAGGATAACACTTTGTGTGATCAACAAATTGTTGTTCAGTGTCTGGGTGTTCTTTGTGTTCGTTTCATATATGTATGTAAAGTCCCCCGTGGCACAACATATTTTCTTAATATGTTTGCAAAAAAGGCAGATAATATACTTTGGTATCTAGATTGCTCGTATATATCCTTATATATTTCTAAACATATACATGCTCAGATAAATTACACCCAGGCTAAGAGCAATTTTGGCCTGACCTGGGATTTGAACTCGAGACCTCTTGATTGGCAGTAGCACTTCAACCGCTAGACCAACAAGGCAATTATGACATAATACAAATGTGCGAGAACTAAGCTGCAGTAAAAATGAATCAGTACAACTAGATTGGCCTGGCTGTGGCCTCTTGGCCTCATAGTGACTAGAGTTGACGCAGTCAATTAGAAAAAAAGACAAAGTTTAAGGTTCCTTTTAACAATAAAACAGGTACTTCTAATGAAGTATGGTAGAAATACATATAGACACACTTAGCCTTGTATAAAGCCGCAGCCTAAAACCAATTCAGATTACAAAGCACAGGTTATGTACAGTATAATTTACTACGATTAAAGTCTACATGACATAAAGGCAGTCACAATAGCATGAACGTGGAACCTTGAACTTTCGTAAAGTAAACCTATCAAAATATAATTCCAAATGCTGTATTCAATACTTATTAATCGACTCTACATGAGAGACAAGGGCGCCATCTATTATGTATCGAATCGTTGTTTGAAACAGGACTCGAACGAGAACAGGCCGATTATTTATGCAAGAGGCTTTTGAGAGTATTTCTCTGATATTGTCGTCTGAAAAGATTGCATAATGTATTGGGATCTTGGAATAAAAGGGTAAATAACAAGGCTTGAATATTTTGCCCTAAGCATCGCTGATATTGTGTTTTACCCTGATTTTGTAGCACACATTATACGGTTGTTAAAGATTCTTTATTTGTTGTATGATTATGGGCCATATCGATACTCTTTAAATTGTGTGATATCATGTCTTTGCGTTCATTATTGGAGAGTCAAATGAAATTAATAAAAAGCTTTTTACTCTGCCATTGCGTAATTTCAAGAAACTTATTGCATTGTCCGACTATATAATGAAGTGCCATCTGACTTCCAGACCGGTATACCTCCAAATCAGGTGTATTGTTTAACGTACTTACATCATAATTAATATCCAAAATATTTTATCACATGAAGTTTAGTCGTTGTAGAAAAGATTATTCTATGTCGATACTATGCTACATAGCTGAGACATCTTAGCTGCGGCCGTTCTTGGAATCTATTTCCTTTCATTATCCTTCTTTCTTCCATATTTTTTTCCTTTGAATATAGTCTCAACTTTTTTATCTTTAGTTCGTTGCTTCCAGTAATAGTAATAAAATCTATTGTTTTGATGGAATCTACCTGTATACTGGAAATGCTTACAGTTCTAAGTAATTTTTATCTCGTCGCATTGAATAGATCTAGGTAGGTCGCCAAGTTGGTTAGAGTTATCCATACCTTGTTACCAATTCTAATGTTATTAGTCATTTATGAAAATATCTTGCTTATCAATAGTCAGTGGCGGTTTGAATTGCAGAAAAGATTAACGAAGATTGTCGCATATATATTTTGCTTATCATAGGGTCAAAAAAATTTTAATCGATGTAGAATAACTTAACAGTTATGCATATAGATATATACATTTATATATATCCAGGTTACATCGAAGTTCATGCTAAAATCGTACTATAAAAACAGTTGGATTCTTATATTTTCTATTCTATTTCTAGGCCGGCTTTGGTCCTTACTCCAAAGGCAAAGAACATCTAAGAGGTTCGTCTACTTTGACTACTTATCCAAAATTGTTACACACACGCTCTTCTTATAAACGTGACCTAGTATTAAATGTGTGTTCCTAAATAGACAGGTTGGTTACGCTTGCACGAGGTAAAAGTATGTAAACTTATAAAAAGTTTTAATTGTTGGACTTTCTATGCCTTTAATTTTTTTTATTATTTATTATATTTTCAACTCCTCCAGTATTCCTTGCGGTTTCTAAAACAGTTGAATTTTTCCTGGAAGTCGTCGAGTGTGATAATTCGGTGTATTCATGGGTCACTGATGTTGATCCTGGTGCACAGAAGTTGCTGTGGTAAGCGTGTGAGCTAGGTAAGTCCCGAAAATATTGATACAAACTACCTCGGTTATTTCCACTTAACAACTCACTGAAAACGGCATAATTAATAGTAATTATGCTGTTGTAAACATAAGTTTATAATTGTTTCCTATATTTTGGAAATATTACAAACGTGTTCATGGATGAATTGACTGCCTTGTTGGTGCAGTATGTGACTGCTGTGCTTGAGGTCTCGGGTTCGATTCCCGGTTTGGACCAAATGTTTGTATGACCTGAAAATATGTTTCGAAGTTTGGGTGCATTTTATGTATAATATGTATGTACTTATTAAAAATAACTATATATGTATTTATATTAGTGGTCCTAATACCTGTAACATAAGCTCTGCTTGGCTCGGGACTAAATAGCGTTGTTTGTTTTATGTCAAAAAACATTTCAGAAGCTGAATGCCAAAAAATAATATGGTAAATAGTAATATTTTGCATTTTCGTTTGATGATTGATCGACGATGACACATTAACAATAACTTATCACTTTTAAAGATTAGAATTTAACTGGTCGTCATCAAACTGACGCCGTCAGTGGATTGTGATAGACTGGATAGTGAATGGACATAACCAAAACCAAACAGAAAAAGCCCTGAAGCACTCAGTGTCGCGCAAATAAATGAGGAGAGATTAGGAATGAGGAGGCCTCTAAAAATCAACGAAGTACAAAATGATCACCTTATATTTAGACAACCGAATAACCCAGCATTAGTCTTCATTCAGAATCAAAGTGAACTCATATCGTTAGTTGTTTCTGGTGTCAATTGTGAAATGTACTGACATAATTGTATTACATATATGATGTTTGTTAAGTATGGCGGCTGTTTGAGCGTTAATAACTGTGTTTTGTGACTTTTGGTCTCCACGTTTGTTACTTTACCACTTATATACATTAATGTCAGATTGACGGATCGCATCTCGACCGCTCATTGGTTGCAGGAACAGTAACAGCATATGTCCCGCGCCATATTCGTCGGTTAATTCTATTGTTGAATGTAAAGAGATTTTGTGATTGTAAATTAATTTCAAGTTGAAAATACCTCGCAGCTTTGGAATTAGTTACATAAAATTGTATAGGCAGTAAAATAAATTTGTAATAAATTTAAAAAGTTCTAACCTAACCTAGCTCTGTAGTCATAGTAGTCAATAAAATAACTCTACGTAAGCCTAATTAAAGCTTAAAATGTTTCAACACTATAATATTTTCTACATAATCGCTATCAATGAGCCCCCACCTTGCCACAATATTAACACGTTGCGGCTTGAATAATATCAGCGTGTAGCGGAAAGGGGGATGTGTTTGAGCTCGAGACACTTCCAGCTAAATTACTTGACAAATACTCATCTAAGTTGCTTATGTGTACTTAACGCGATGACAAATAATTCATATCGTATAAGTTATTACAGGTATAACAAGTTGAAAAAGCTTTTAAAAATTTAAGTTCAAAGAACTTCTTAATAAATTTTACTCAGAAAAGATTTTATTGAAGTACTAATTCCAATTTAGGTATGTTTCTTTTTTTAAACAATAGGGGACAAACAAGCAGACTTATTGCCAAATGGTAAGCTATTACCACCGCCCATGGACATCCACGACGATTGAACCGACTTTAATGAATAAGGTATCAATGGCTTCGTTATAATATCCTGGGTAATATACCTTAGATAAACAAAAAACTCAAAGGAATAGTTTAAATTTTTTTTAAATATTGTATTATATTACGATCCTACGAAAACATAACTAGTATCACATAATTATCAAGAGCTAGACTGCGATAACCGGTATATACGCTGGCAGCGCCGCGTGCAAAAGATAAAATATGTTATGAAAAAAAAGAAAACTTATAAGTAACTTGACTACTGAACATTTTTTACCCATTGTCACATCAGTCTTGAATTCTATATAATTTAATGAGAAATAACATTTCTACAGGGAGGGTACGATATCACCGGTATTACATTTTAAAGCGATTAATTTGTGATTCTTCAGTAAATGAAACAATAGTATTTAACAAGTGTAATCTCTTGTCAACGACTCTAGTTCAAATGTTTGAAATAATTGGTTATTTGAACCTTTAAATTAATCTCTTTAGAATTAGGGTACAAGATTGTAAATTCTAGAGTTTTATAGTTATGGTATAGTATGGATCTTCAGAAGATAAATATTAGAAAAAACAACAAAGCAGGAGGGAATTTAAGTAACTGCTTTTGCAAAACGTTTCATTATCTGATTAGGCTCATACGGACGGAACTTTAATCAAATAGTTATTAACAGCCTAAAGTACAATCCATTTCGGTATTAGCTGGACAAAGTACTCCCTAATCTGTCTAAAAGTACGCAATCCTACGCCTTATGCATCCAGGCCGTCCCTTCAGGATGTCTGCTTATCAACAATATACTTAAAGGCTTAAGAATCAACAGAGAAAGTTAAGTTACGAAACATGAACAAATATTAAAGACCTTCCCATAACAGAATGGCAACATACAGATCCTACATCTTTACAAAATTCAAAACGATTTGCCAACAAAACTCAATCAAAAATATAAAACCTATCGGTATAACAGTACGGTTTTCACAATCGATTCCAATATCCCGTTTGACATTGAGTATCGATACCAAACGTGTAAGCATATACACTACAACTAGATGGGAAGTTTAAATAAGAATATGTATTACGTTATAATACATTACGGTCTGGTAGCAGGCGGATATTATATAAAAAGTATCTAAATAACTGACGTAACATTTTCCTTCGCTGCGTGATTATAGTTTTTTTTATGGAAATGGGGCAAATGAGTAGTCGTATGGTAAGCGATTACTGCCGCCTATGGACACCCACAACATAAGATTGGGGAGGGGAATGGGCCTCCAGTATCCTCACACATTTGGTGAAACACAGCGCATTCAAGCACTGCTTCACACCGGTTTTCTGTGAGGTCTCTGTCCTCTGGTATCGCTCCGGCCGAGCCGGCCCATTCATGCCCAAGCGTGGCTCTCCCACGGACGGCTTGTTAAACAAAGTATTATCAGTATTAAGTACAGAATAACTTCATAATTTAAATGACTATATTGTGATTAGTATTATATTTTAAGTTTTGACATAATGTGTCAATTCTTTGTTTTCTTTCAGTCGTTGTCGTTGTCAGAGTCGTTGAACTTACAGAGTCTGTTATAGAGGTATCAAAATTTACTAGGCACAAAAAGCGCAGGAGGGAAGCTTTGGGCAGAGCATGGGAATTTAAAAAATAGTTCTAAAAGCGTAGTGTAAATAAACAAGAGATTAAAAACGCTCTCCAAGTTTACGCTTTAGAAGTTTGAAAATGTAATGAGGGTTTTACAGGTAAATATTTTTAACCAATTAGGTATTTTTACACCGAACATTAACCTACGTATTTCGATTCAGTTCGTTTGAATTCAAAGACTTTCAATCTTTTTATTGAAGTTTGCCAGATTTCTATCACTTTTTAAAACTTAAATAGGAATCTCGAAGGAAAAGAATGAATCTTTTGTCATTGGATTATCCAAACTTAATGTCATTTCCTTCACAACACTTTCAGCACCGATATTTCTATGTACCCGCAGTTGTTGGGTTTTGGAGATTTTGGCTTTGATGATTCCATAAGTTCAAAGTCGCTCAGCGTGCTATGGAGAGGGCTATGCTCGGCGTTTCTCCAAGAGACCGCATCCGAAACGTGGTGATCCGTTAAAGAATCAGGGTCATCGACGTAGCCCACAGGATTAGCAAGCTGAAGTGGCAGTGGGCTGGTCACATTTGCCAAAGAACCGATAGCCGTTGGGGTAAACGAGTTCTTGAGTGGAGACCGCGTCTCGGCAAACGTAGTGTAGGACGTCCAAAGGCCAGATGGAGCGATGATTTGCGCGGGACGGCTGGCAGGTGATGGATGCAAGAAGCCATAGACCGAACTAAGTGGCGTGAAATTGGAGAGGCCTATGTCCAGCAGTAGACTGCGATGGGATGATGATGATGATGATGATTATTCCATAAGGCGAAACCGGTCAGGTGTAAAAATAAATAAATAAAATAGTGGAAAAAGCGCAAGTGAGTTTAATTCCATCAAGTGCAGACAAGCGAGAGTATAAATTATTGTCACCATTAATTATATGTGATTCAGTTATTTGTGGGAAAATAAGTAGCGACATATCAAACAAATATTCATATTATCATCAAAAGTTGAGTTATTACGTGGAATTGAACTCTTTAGCAGAGATAGAATTGACTGATACAAAGACACGTCAAACTTTATCAAGTATTTAAGTGGTTAGTGTGTGGGAAATGCTTATATGTGTGGTAATAGTCATGACAGTTTTGCGATAGGTAAGGCACTAAATCTGTGTTCTGTTCACTATCTCTTAAACCGATATCTTTAAAACCTAGGTGTGAGTTTGTCAGTGCAGTTTTAATAATTTAAAACCTCGACTTAGTGTAAAGTACGGGAAGGTATCCGGTAAAATTTTGCAGCACGATGAACGGACAATTTAAGAAAAGTGACTGCAGAAGAAAATGTAGCAGAATAATACAGAATTGGCCCGCGTATATGTCGGATTATGGTAATAATATTTTGGGTTTATTTGTAGTTATTATAAAAAAATATTCAAAGTCAGTTCATTAGATAGAGAGATCAAGTCCTACATCTACAGAAACTACCAAACTTCTCCTCTATAATATTAATATAGCGTTATATAGCTGATTTATATACAATGTTATACCAAATAAGCTGAAAAGGCAAATTGATATTACCAATTTATAATCTGTTATTTATTTCTGTATATTAATTATTTTAAGGTAGTCCAAATTAATAGCTTTTACTAAGACTGATAAAATTACCCACAAACCAGCAAAAGTCATCGAGAATAATTTTCATTTAAAATTCTGTAGATTTGAGCAAAATCCCCACAAGATTTCTGAATAATTGTTCAAAACCAATCAGAAACAAAGCTGATTTAATTTTGCCGAATATGTCTTTTTCTAGCAAACATTTAATTTGATTAAACGTCGGAGTTGGCAAGTTATCTCCGACGGCGATTGGGTCTAACTAATTTCATTAATTGGTAAAATTTCAGCCTCAACAAGCATAAATATTTGAAACTTATCCAGCTCTGTGGGTCGGAACGCGAAATGCGCCATTCACATTGTATTTTATTTACGAGTATTTCGAAACATTTGATGCGTGTTTAGTATTATTGTAAATTTGAGATGGAACAATCAGTGGTGTGTAGTATGTAGGATCAGAAATTAAGCTGCCCAAATATTGTTCAACTTATTTTGATTAATGTTAAATGTGAAAACCTCTTGTTAAAAATGTATTTACAACTGCATTCATATTTACTTTCGTCCTGAATATACTCTTTTGGTTATAGACGAAATCTAATTTTTGTTAATTGCCAACAAATATATATTTTTGGACATCAAAACACATTGCCATTTAGTCTTAAACTGAGCATAGCTTGTAGTATGGGTACTATACATACGATATAAACACATGTATACCTTTTTTTGTAAATACGTACATATTATACACAGAAGACACCCAAATTTTAAAACAAATATTTGGTGATCATATAAACATTTGGTCCGATGCGAGAATCGAACCCGAGACCTAATGCACAGCAGTCGCGTACGCTAACACTGCGCAAACGAGGCATATAGCATACATAAGTGCTACAAAATTCTAAATAGTAATTTAATTTAATCTAATTAGGTCTCTTTGATAGCTTTAAACATGATACATATAAACAGAATATTACATCTAGAAATAAACTGTAGTAATGACGACGAATGAGTTATTGTAATTAATGTGAAGAAAAAAATTTGCCTGTTGTATTTTCAGAACAATAGTTAGTTATAGTCCTATTTTCCTTAGATGGGCAGAGGGCGTCCACAGCATTCCGCCATCGCGTTCGGTCGTGGGCGGCGGGTACGCATTTAAACTCGCTCCACGTCTTTCGACCTTCTTCGCCTCATGTGCAACTGTACGTTGCTAGGTCTGTTTGGGACGGCCAATTTTTCGTTTTCCTCGAGGATTCCAATCGATCGACTGTTTGGCGATATGTTCGAAATCCCTACGGAGTGTGTGACCAATACAGTTCCAGTTGCGACGCTTGATCTGTTGGTCAATCTGCGTTTCACTGCAGCGCTCCATGAAATATTCGTTGGAGATTCTCTCGGGCTAGTAAATATCGAGAATTTAGCGCAGACCGCGGTTTCAATGATTAATAAAATACCGGTAAAACATTCTTAACCAAAACATACGCTAAACTCGATACACCCAAAGTTGGCGAATAAATCTCTTTCGTATCCGAAACACGACGAGAAACGAAATTGTTTCAGCGAAATTAAATTTTCAACTTTCCTACACTGCGGGGGTTTAATTGCTCCTCGGAAAGCAAAACCATTGACGATAACATTTTAACAACTCGGCACATTTTTCTCGATTTTCACAATCGATTAATCGAAGGCTTAAATGTAATATGTCATATTTTCTAAATGAGAAAATCTTATCCCTTTTGATGTGGAGCGCTATATAAGGTTTTGAAATCCGTTTTTGGGTTTTGTCGACGGAAATGAAATTTCAAATCAAATCAATTTTTGTATAGTAAGTATTGAATAAATACTGCCTTAGTGGCGCAGTATTAGCGTACGCGAATGCTGTCCATAAGCTCTCTGGTTCGATACTTGGGTCTGACCGAATTATTGTGTGATCTACAAATATTTGTTTCGTATTCGTATTTATTGTCCAAAATCATTTCGTATGTATTTATATTATTTTTATTTTTCGTAATAAATATTGTTAAAGTATGTGGTTATATAATCATTATCTTTCTAGCCTTTATTATTCCCAAGATTTGGGGTCGGCTATTAGTTCAACCGTTTGTGCCTGAATATCAGTAGTTAAACGGAGCGACTCCGTAATCCTGAGGGTGAACTGAATTCGAAAGTTGAACCAGTTATCAGTATATTTGAGGGCAGTGACTTCCCAATAACGATTGCCATAAATGTTCAAGAAAGAGGCACGGGCGGGATACACCGCCATCTGCCTATATTCCAAGTTGTTAATAGGAATTTCTTGTAAGAAAAACCCAACAGCAGTCCGCCCCGGGAATCAAACCCGAGACCTCTTAATGAGTCGCTTCCGCTAACCACTAGACCATCGAGGCAGTTATATATATGGTTATAAAAATGATATATTATATTTTCCTTTTCTATTTTTATAAAAGACAACTATTCTAACTATCTACGAATATTTCTGTGTCACTGGGGACTTTACTTACTTGGTTAATTATAATAATTTGTGTATCACACAAATTTTGTAGTATGTGGGATTGGAACCCACAACATTTAGCGCAGTAGAAAGTGACGAGGTGAATGGGTTAAAAACTACTACACATGAACATAATGTTGTATACACGCGATCAAAAGCCTTACCCTTTGCTGTAATATCCAAGACAGGTTTCTACAAGGTACCCTGTATTTGTGGTTGACTAAACTAACAAACAACACCCGAAATAGGACCTATTTCAATGTTAGCCGTTGGGACTTAAAAAGGGCCTGGCCTTAATAATTACTTAAGCACACATCTAAAAAACTTCAACTAATCGCTTTAATTACTCAAAATTGGTACCAATTACCTTGTTTAGACAAAGGTTTATTAAAATTTTCTGGGATGCCACTCTAACGAGATTAAAATTTTGGGTCGGAATTTATTATACCCAGCCGTTTGAAATGCCTGCCCCGACATACAGTACGCCCAGGAAAGTCATGGTACAATAGACATTTCCGTATTGTTTTGTCTGATAATGTCCTCGATCCGCAATTACATTCCTGAATCAGGTATCTTATAATGAAATCTAGAGTCCTTCGTATACATTTTATTAATAGAAGGACAGATTACTTTTAGTTCACAGGCTGATTGAACCTGTGACAATGATTGATCGTTTTAATTATAGGACATTGATTTATTGATCGTTGAGTTTTCTCAATATCGGTCTGCATCTACCACCTGCAATCTTTTTAAGGGCTAGCGCATACATACAACTTTTTCATCGACTAAACTGATTAGTCGATTTATCTACTTCTCGTGAATTCCACACGATTAAATTGTTTAGTCGAAGGAGGTGCGCATACAATCGATTTATCTCCTAAACAAAGCGAAGTCTTCTGTGAGCAACGCTCGAGTCAAGGTGCTAAGTATAATACCTTCTGCCTATATTCGTTTTAAAAGAGATAGGAAAAGGAGGTATTGTGTACATCCTATATTTAGTGACAGATTATTTTGTTGAATATTTCATACGTTGCATTCTAAATTAATAGAGCACACAGATAAGTTTTTTATATATTATAGAATGGTGACAGCACACGTGGCGCCACTTCAAATACTCACGCGAGACTGAACTGTCCCGCATCGATTTTTTTGTCGATGTTATGCGCACTTACATTGCATTACAAAATAAGCGCGTGATCGATAGTTGTCCAACTTTTAAATCAAAAATAGATCGATACAACTTTTTGATTTTTTTATCGATCGAGTTGAGAGCATGCGCAATTTCATATATTACTATAAACTTATGAAACACAATAAAATAGTTGTTAAACTAAAAGTGGTAAGTATGCGCCTAGCCTTAGCTTATCAATTTTGTATTTTCTGTCAGTCCATACTCTAGAATCTTTCGCTTCATTAAAATCTGTTCTTTATAATAGTTAGTTTCTTAATTATCATCAATATTCATCAAATATATAATTTTAAATACCTTAAACTTGAAAAATTCGCAATGCCCTTGTGATTCCTGAGTATATAACAGACGTCATCGAGTGGCAATAATGACTATTAAGAAATTCGTTGCCAACGAGCTAGTTGATAATAAAAATAGAAAAACGAGTTCTATTTTTATTATCAACTAGTTGAGCCCCGCGGTTTTACCCGCTGTACTACAACAACCGCAGGTAACTCCACGGGGCTAAGCTAGTCTAAAAAAAAGTGGCTCTCCCACGGTTGTACACCAAGGTTTACAAGCAATATACAATCCTAAAAATTAACAAAAAAGAAAAAGAAAACAAAATATTATGTACAAAGGGCGGCCTTGTTGCTTATAGCAATTTCTTCCAGGCAACCTTTGGATGGAAAGATTTCATTCTAAGCTGATGCAGGTTATTTAAGTACGAGAAAAAAAAAGTTCTTACGTGAATAACAAAAATATATCGAATTTAATAAACAATGATATTAAATAATAGAAATAATTTTTATCCGTATGGGACATCCTTGTTCTAAAATAAATAAATAAATAAATAAATATTTCCGACATCTAACACACAACGCCATCTAGTCCCAAACTAAGCAGAGCTTGTATTATGGGTACTAGACAACTGATATAATACTTACATACTTTTTTTTTGTAAATACATACATATCATACATAGAAAACACCCAAACTCCGAAACAAATATTTGCGGATCATACAAACATTTGATCCGACCCGGGAATCGAACCCGAGACCTCAGGAACAGCAGTCGCATACGCTACCGCTAGGCTACCGAGGCAGTCAAAATAATGATAATTTTGTGAGTAACATATCAGAAACAATACACGCGGTCGAGACATTTCACTATTAGTGAAACGTCTCGACGATAGTATATCATATTGAGGGCTGACTAATTAATGATCAAAGCAACATATTTTCGATAAAGCAATGCGATACTTCAAAGAAAATTATCTATAAGCGTCAGTTATTTTCAGATATCAATTTACAATGTATTATAGCGAGGTACTTGGGGATTATAATTATACATATTAAACGTTTATAAAAATTATAATTCTGATAATATAGTTCCATATCATCACTAATTTTAATTTTTTTTGATAATTAATTCCGATTTAAGTCATTTTAATTCAAAAAAATATTGAAATTTATTGACAAACAGTAATACATAAATAGCCGATTCAAAACATGTTTTATTGGATCGCGCCAAACCTCAGGAACGCCTTTGTGCGAAACCTAAGATTCGCCTCTTTTTTTACGAATCTTCATATTTCCACGTATTTATTTTTTATAATTTGTTAATTTTGATGGCAGTGAATGTTTATCACTTTTATGTAACGTTTTTCTAAATAGGTAAAACCGATTCGCTTCTACTTGCCAATTACTGTGAAAACTTAAGCGCGAATAAAAATGTTATACTTATTCTTTATTCATGATGCTTTGTGTTTCTTTCATCTAAGAGTTGCCAAAATTACTTTACTCTGCATGATAGAAAACATAACCAGAATGTAGCTTACCTTGTAGTGGCAGTTGAGTGTTCTGAAAAGTAGGAAGGGGAATCTTGTCGTTGAACTCGACCAATATCTCAATATCTGCTAGTTTGGCTGGAGGGCTTCCAGAATATCATCCATACATACATAAATACAAACATACAGTCGTAAAATACAACCCTCATTCCTTCGCAGTCAGGTTCGCAGGTAAAAAAAACAAAAGTCTAAAAAATAAAAACAATTTAAAAGTACTTAAATTATATTATTTCAACTTTTCTTTTTTCTAAATCCTTAACAGTTTGGATGTCTATGTGGTCTAATATGGCCTTCTCTATGGACCTACCTATTTACCCATCGATAATCCACTACAAATAATTAGCTGTCGTGTAAGCTTAACAAAATATTTATTGGTGGCGGTGCCCCTATTGCCTTGGTAACTGTGTGCGCCGCACTCTTTGCACACAGGGGCGGCGCAGCCCTTTTTTTTAGTTATACTTATTTTTATAGTCCAAATTAATGACGAAATTATGTCTAACTAAAACATTTTCAAGCGTTAAATTTCGTATCTACGTTTATAAATTCAAATTTTCGGTTTTAAATAAAACCACCAAACATAAACCCCCCGTAAAGAGCAAGCGCATAAGCACCACTGACATTTTTCTTCAAATTAACGATCTATCATGCATATATTAATACATCTATTTCATTAATTTGAAAAAATACTCTTTTGCAGTTCTTACATTTTCCGCGTAGCTAACGATCTCATTCAAGAACATTCATTCATAATAATTCAATTACTTTTCTTAGTAACTTTGTCCACGCACCCGTTGTCAGTTAAAAGAGCACTTCATTTAAATAAATTTAGTTCCCACCGAGCACAAAGGCGTATATTTGTGCCTTATCACTCCTCGCTATTCTTCCGACGCTTGAAGCCTATTGTTTCAGCTGGAGAACTCTTGATTTAGTGTGGAATCTGTTTTCCTTGAAATTCTAATATGAATTGTTATACTGCATACATGTTATGACCAAATGCCTCTTTGAAATTTAGTGTAAAACTTTTAAAGACTATTTTGAAGGAATATTAACTGCGGCTGAGGAAGTTTGAGGGGGCATTTTGTCTATATTGAAAAAGCTCGAGAACGATTGCCAATATTTCTTCAAAATCTTCTTCTGGGAGATAGTATAAGGTACCTGCTACCATCAATACTTTTTTATATATTGTATGAAAAAATAAGAAAGTAGAAGGGCAGATTTTTTTAAATTTATTTGGTATTAATTTCCGTTAATATAATAATATAATGCATACTGTGGCAATTATCTTTAACCACCATGTTCTTCCTATCATTTTATTATTCCGAAAACTAATTCGGGTCGGCTACTAGCTAAACCAGTCTTACCCGAATATCAGTACTTCTTCAGAGCGACTCGGCAACCCTGAGGGTGAACTGAATTCGTTGGTTGAACTATTTGTCAGTATATTTGAGGGCACTGACTTCCCAATAACGAATATCATAAAGTGTTCATCACAACCATGACTGACGGCTAAACGTGCTCTTCGAGGCGAGGTATCCTTAACCAATAATTAGCTTAAATTTTTTTTTGATATGACATAAATTAATCTAAAAAGACCTTAATATAAAACACAATAGTAAATTCAGGTCCAAGTTTTTGGTCTATCGAATACTATCAAATCAAGTGTGGAATAGTAAAAGAAAATATCTAATTCAGGCTTCATATCTTATGAAAGATAGGGCATTGGGTATGCATAGGACTGAAAGCTCAATTTGAGAACGCACCGTTATGAATATTGGAATCTAAGTAAAGGACGAAATAGGATTGATGCTGGGCTATCTTAGGAAACTCTCACGTGCTATGGTAACTCACTAAATAAATTTGCCCAGTGAAATTGGTCAACTTTGTGATGCATACACTCATGTATAATCAACGAAATGGGGAGAGATGTATTAAGCGCCTATATTTTGTCGATATTTGACACTTCCACGTAAATAGCATGACATGGTTCTTTAAGACCACCGCGTCCGCACCTTTTCTCTAAGAGTCTTAAGTGCATTGCTGCCTTTTCAGTCACTTTCCTTAAAATCTGAGGAAAGGGAAGGCTAAGGTTTCTTTTTGCTATGAGGCGTGGTATCACTCCAATTGAGCCTGCCCCGTATGTACCGAGACAAATCTCTCCAAAAGGCGGGCACGCAAGACAAAAACTTTGGGTTAAGATAATAATCTGAATTAAGCACAAATGGACTTGATTCCAAAATGAATATGCTTTCTATCTGTTAAGCGTGATTTTTGTTTGTTGTAGTCAGCCGCCATAAATTGAAGCTACAAATCGGCATTATTTTGTTTATTATCATATGGTTCTCCTTATTACTCAAACTAATATAACCACGCCTCATAAAACAAAATTTAGGATACAGAAAGTGCTAACGAATAAAATATGTTAAGTGAAATATTTGATAATTAACTACTTATCAAAAATATTTCACTGTTCAAGCATAATTGTTAGGTATATCTTTGTTTTTGTGCGTAAGTCCCCTTTTATTTTGTGCGGAAGTCCCCTCGTATACCACCGACCGGTGGTTATGTCGGACGGGTATAACCGTGTATAACCGTGTGAATACTTGATAACTTGATGGAGCATTTTGTTATTTAAATGTCACATAACATATCTTAATGTTCTATAAACTTAATTTTCAAATACTTCTTTAGATTACATTAAAAAACTTACTTTTGTTACGTTCAGAGCAGACTACCACATTATTTTTAGTGATGCAATAATATTTTAATTGTTGCTGTTTAAATCCTTAGGGATAAGTTTTATGAATAGACAAAATAAATATAGAAGATACATTGGGGTAATAAAATGGAGTGGACTTAGTTTCAGATAAAACGACTTCGACTGCAGTAGTTTAAGTGATCAAGAATATGTATTTGTGACTGAAGAAGCCTTTAACCAACGTAAACTAATCATATAATACACATGCAAAACATATTTGCATTGACTGGAAACCCGACCAGAGACCCCTGATTAAGCAATTAAATTCCCAACCACCGCAAATACGTCATCAAAAGTCAAATAAGCCTTATCCACAAAATGTTTGCTTTACTTAAACCACCACTCACGTAATAATTAACATTACAGTTCTGTAAACGTTATTACACGTCAAAGAACACGGTCAAATATGAAATAAACCCTTATATGAAAACATAAAAATATATGGTAAATGTAATAATTTAACAAATTGCTTCAAGCATTCACCCTTACCGCTGTTCGTTAATTGCTCGCCTTTAATCATCACTGTATAATATGAACTCAACAAAAACTGTATTAGCCTAAACAAAGAAACCCAGGAACGAAACAATGAAGCCTAGGGACCAAAATGTTTTAGAGACAATGAGCACGGACAAAACAGTACCCAAAGTGGCAGTGAATGGTCTGTATCCTGGAGATACGACATAATCTAGCATGGCTCAGAAACTAGGCAGATTTGTATAGAAATGTTTGGTTGCAAATCTAGATAAATACGAATTGAAAGGTGATCTATTTTCTGACGATTTTTAATTTTTTTCGTTTAGTTTAAAAAAATATAGTCATTCTCACTCATTCAAGCTTTGAGGTTTACCACACAAACAAGAAATTATGACTTACATTGGAAGTAACATTTCCAAATCGCTAAGAAACATTATCGGTGTTTGACTGATAATATACACTTAGACTTACAAACTTATACCAAGATTTTAATTGATTTCCTAAATTTCAAGTATGCGTATTTCTGCTAGAAGAGAAATTTCAAAAAGTTGAAATCAAAATTATTTATTTTTCAGTTTTAGCCATTTTAGAAATTATTTAGTGTTATTTGTACCCTACACGGCTCAATTTCAATTAATTTCATCCAAAATTCAACACGTATTTACTATTTTCCAGCTAAAAATTACTGATGTTTATTAGTTACTATTAGATAAAGAAAAAACAAACTCTAAGTCAACTTACATACAAATACCTACATAGAGAAACCCAGCGGGAATCAAATCATGGAAATTTGATTCTCTAACTTGTCATTGAATTCCATGTTCCCTCGCCATGAAGGTCGCCAATTACAGTAATAGATTTATAACGTGGTAACAATTCCATCAGTCACTTTAAATTATGTTGTCATAGGTTACTTTACTTAGACAACTAATATGTATCACAAAATTAAGTGAACCTGACGTATTTCATTATATTAAAACACATATTATATGTTGGTCTCTAGTGATATTCATTTGATGGACTTGTAGTTGCCACAGAAATATAGTTTAGACCCTTTTAAGTATTTAGTACAGTAATAAACCCATTTTAAGGACTATAATTTTATTAGTGGCAAACATAGTTAGTAGTTAACAAGACTCGTATATAATAGTGTAGGAAAAATTAAGGGTGTTTTAAAAGGAAAAGTGAGCAATATCTGACTCCCTTGGCAAATATTTCTTTAGGTTGGCTTGAAAGACTTGCTTGATGTCAGTTTTCAATAAGGCAGTATTATCGTTTAAGCAGAGCAAGAGCAAAATTGTCTTCAAGACCTGGCAGGGTCTCGTTAAAAAAAGAAGAAATTTAATTTGAGTCTATTTTATACAGAAACTCTTTTTTATACTTTTGGGCTTTGTCTTGTTCTATTCTTATTAGAATTCAATTCAAAGAAATTCTATTCTAGCTAATTTCAACAGTTAATTATTACATTACTACATTTAAATGTGATATGTTATTCAGTCGCTAAAGCATTAACGGTATTAACCACATCGAATGGGTCAACGTAAAACCTTACTTCGTGGTATGTCTTTGTATCTATTATGTAATCATAACCTTCAACATTAAGTAATTACTTCAAGAACACCCACACACGATATTCTATAAGGCAGATTGAAAGCTTTCCTCGTGATAAAATCGGTAAAAAGTAAAATAAACTTCAGTAAGTTGGGTAGTAAGTGGGTTTATCAGCGGCCCTCACACATAGTCTTATAAGCGCTCCGTGGAGTGTTGTTCTAAACTGAAAGGGTTCAAGACTATCCATTTTCTTTTCTTGAGAGAAATGTGAATGAGAAATTTTGCCATCGTCAAGTCAAACTGCACTTCCGAAGTTTTGAGAGCGCTTTCACTCAATATTCAGCTTTTCAAGTATTTGTGTCTTAACTTTTATTTTATTTATTTTTTATTTATTTATTTATCTTTATGGTATATACAAAGTAAAGATAGTACAATAGGAGCAGTCACAAAGTATGTATAACAATTAGCGGTCTTATCGCTCGTGGTGATTTCTTCTAGACATCGAGAAAAAAATTCTAAACTGTTATCTATCATTATATTGCTATAAGCTATAAAATAATTTTACATGCATAGATGCATAGTTCTTAGTGTCTTGTCCTGTATATTAAATTAATCTTGAGTCTACATATGATTCTTGATTGAATCGGCCCACCATCGATCAGAGTAGGCATAAGCCTACTCTGATCGATGGTGGGCCTTTAGCAATTTTTTAATTATCTTAACTAACTACTACCTAATGGCAACTGGAACTCGACCAAAGAATACGATTGATATTGTACTTACCGTGGGAGAGCCACGCTTCTGCATGCATGGGCCGGCTCGACCGGAGTGCTACCACAGCCTCACAGAAAACCGGTGTTAAACAGCACTTGCTCTGTGTTTCACCTAGTGAGTGAGGATACTGGAGGTCCATAATCCAGCCTTTCCTCCCACCCCCTTTCCCATCCCCCAAGGCCTGCATCACATTTGTGACGCCTCTGGTGTTGCGGGTGTCCATGGGTGGCGGTAATCGCCTACCATCAGGCGATACTTCTGCTCGTTTGCCACCTATTCCATTAAAAAAGGTGTGATTTTTGAAAAAGTTTCCAATAGCCCACCGCTGGACACAGGCTTCTCCTGATCTACCACTGTGGTCTCAGGACTTATTTCAAGTTTTTCTTCTGTTTGCTCTGCAGCTGTTTTCTTACACAGTATGCTATCTTAGTCGTCTATTGCTACACCCACGAGGTAGTATCACTCTGTGTTTTTAATCCACTACAACAACCGCACGAAGTATATTCAGATTATTCTAACCTTTTCTCATAGAACTATCATTTTATTACCTTGACTCACGTAACACGTTCCCTGAGGAAAACAAACGTCAAAAAGGTTGAAAAATAAAACTGAAATCCAGACGCGTCTCTTTAGATCAAAATAACGACAATGTCTAAGAAGCTTGGGAATAACTAAACTAGAAAAATATAAAGCAGACGCGCCACTATATTTTTTTATTGGATATAATTTAATTTTCATACGATCAATAGCATTAGCTACGGCTTCGTTCGCGCAAAAGTAGATACTTTCATTTCCTATTTTACCCCCAATTTCCAAAGTAAGTTTCTTAGTGCTCACTAACGTTATATAAAGAACCTACATGCATGGTTTGGGTTGTACGTTGATCTCTGGGTATCTTAGTCAGCCAACTACCTTTTATATATACATTTGTAACCTCTTTATAGTGGCAAAACGATCACACATGGTTATTTAATTTACCATACGGTAATTGCAAGATATAAGGGCAACCATAGAAAAAATCGGCCAAACTTACACATTTAACATTTCCTTGATCCTATGTAAAATTGAATAATTGAATTCTGAACAAAATAAATAAGAACAAGGAGATACAGACGTAAAAGGTTAGTTATCCAAAAATAAAGTAAATGAATGGGTATTAACATAAAAGTGTAATCCTCTTTTGTAACATAAACCTATTAATTATATCTGATTATTGCAATATCAGTCCAATAAATCTGTATTTAAGTGCTGTTATAACAACATTGACAAATTAAAGGAAATATAATTAATAGCCTACATTATGAATATGTCAATATGTTAAGTGAAATATTTGATAAGTAGTTAATTATCAAATATTACACCCGTCAGCTAAGCTAGAGCTAAATAGAGGACATACACGTAGCAGTGAACTTGTACAAAATCTCAGTTGAATCGTTAGTGTTTGAATAAGAGAATTACCACTATTTTGTAGTATAGCGTTGCATGTTATTCCCTCTCGCAATCGTCACGGAAATTATGTCTGCGCAGTCGATTGTCTTGTAATTTTAGTTTTACACGTACAGTTAAACTGTCCAGGTACACCCAAGGGCAAAAAATACAAAATAAATTTTTTTTTCAGTTGCCCGAACAAGTGTGGGAACCTCCACAACTGTGCAACATACACGTTTCGGTTTACTTATAAAATTAAACCGTACAGGCAAACCTGTCAGCTATATCCTAGTATGGCTACCCTTAGTAACAAACAGTTGCTTATAACAGCAGACACAATTAACAGCAATCTATTTTTATAATCCGTGTTTTTAACCATCTAAAAATACTGTCAATAGTGGAAAACGCATAACGTCCACTCGGTACCCATCTTGCGAGGTTCGGGGTGCAACCGGCATGCCCCGCTAGGCTTCACGACTCAGTGGGCCACCCTTTGATTTTCCACATGAGGAGCACCGCTTCAAATAAACCGCACCGGAGAGAGACATCTATACGAGCCGATACTTAACACATTGGTTGGATGTTGTGGTGGGCCGAAATCTTTATTACAAAATAATTGTCAAATTTTAATTCGCAGAATACTATTAGTCTATTATAATCTACGATTGCTTTTTGTTGGTTTTAAAATCTGCTTGAGACTGTTGCTACCAAGAAAATGACATCAGACAATAAATCAGAAAATAAAAATGTATTTTCAAAACTCTTGTAGTCCTCAAAATGTATTTGGAATTGTGTGACAGATGGTTCCGAAACCAACCAAGCAACTTTGAACAAGAAATTTTATTTTGCAAGATTTATCACAAACGAAGTGCACGAATATAAAAATTCACACTTGAAAAATGTCTCGTATGTTGTTTATCTTGTGGTATAGAGGAGAAGATGTACTGATGTTTGACTACACGGTTGGCCTAGTGGTTTCAGTGGTCGCCACACCGTTTCCTACTGCGCCAAGTGTTGTGGGTTTAAATCCTACGTGGTACAACACTTTGGGTGATCCATAAATTGTTGTTCTAAGTCTGGGTGTACTTTGTGTCCATTTCATGTGTGTTTGTAAAAATCCCCGTGACACGGGAATGTTGATCCGTAATGCGGGAGTTGTCATTTTTAATAATAATAATAGAGATACATTGACCTGAATCTGACCGTTTATCACTACCGCTAGCCATGGACACCTGTACCTTAACAGACGCAAACCTATTAACGCTTATTATGCACCTTTTTATGACTATATATATAGATATCTACTGGATAGAAACATGATCAGAATCTCAGAGTGATATGAGTGTAGCCTAAATCTTAAAGATAGGGTATTGTGACATACGGTAATCAAAGAATTGAAAAAGATTTGTTCGAAGCAAATTGCAAGTTCTGCAAGAGTATCCCTTACTTTAGCATAATATGTGGTATAAACATTAAGCTTATAACGCGACAAGATTATCTCTGCTAACACTGGATGGCTTATAGCAGCATAGTATATAATGTTTTACATGCAACAGTAACGTAGTAGTAGTTTTTGTAAACAATCGTAAAACAAAACACGTCAACATTTGACTTTGACGTGTATTGATTTACGATTGTTTACATAACACGTTACACGTTAGTACTAAATC
This sequence comes from Hyphantria cunea, assembly GCA_003709505.1. NCBI lineage: Eukaryota > Metazoa > Arthropoda > Insecta > Lepidoptera > Erebidae > Hyphantria > Hyphantria cunea. The sequence continues at coordinate 511,173 of PKRV01000518.1, read as the reverse complement.
CTTAACATTTAGTTTAGATATCCATTTAGAATATTAGAGTATGTAAAAGTGATAGCTGTTTGGATACGAACGATGTCTTCAAACGGCTTTGCAGGCGTCGTTTGGCAAACTCGGGGCTAGGACCGCTTTGAAGATAGAAAGCTGCATAATATTAACATATATTCAAAGAAACGTCTCGTCTAATGTAAGTTTTCAGTAAACTAGTCTTCGTCAGTTTTAGTTATTTTTCTTCGTATGTTTTTTTTAAAACGTCTATAAACATGAATCAGACATTACTATCGATCTATGATACTATGTATACGACTAGGCTGTGAGTAAATGCTTTTGTAGTAAGTATTAAGGGTGCGGCGACTTCCACATACAGCGGCAACATAAACATATGAAAACACCATCTACCGAAGGTACACTGAACTACAAAGTAACATAGTGTATGAAGAATTGCGCATTCCTTTCCTGCATTGCGCAATAAAAACTCTCCGATTAATATATACTCTAATTCTCAACATCAACCGTAAGGCAGTGGCCTATCAGGCGTGATCACCTCGCCTGGCCGAAGGATCCTTTCTTTGTGCTGAAGGGAAATCACAACGGTTCTTCCACAAGGGAAAGTGTAGTGAGAAGGATTCGAACATTAACCATTTGAAGAAGATCCGAACTACTAATTTTGTATCGCGAATTGAAAGTTCTCACGCCGATATTTAAAACTTTCCTACTTCAAATGGCCTACCAGGTATGATCACCTTTTCTAATTAGATCCTCCCTTTGTTGCGTCGTCCTGATTCGTCCGTTCACTTTATTATTTTATATTAATTATTGAAACTAATTACTGTAATATTATTTTTTATTTATTGATATTTGTATACTAACATCTGTTATGGAAGAAATGACACAGATTTAGAAGCCTGTATTATAAATTAAAAAATGTAATACCATTGTTTACACCTGACAAAAGAGATTAAAAAGATAAAGTGGCCTAATTTTCTTTCAAAAATATTTACGTCGGCCGTTTATAAATAAGTACCGTTAGTAAAGCGCTAATACACCAGTGTTACATGTTTATTACTGTACTTTGGACAGATTGAAGCGCTTAAAGCTCTTAATTAGCTCAAACTGTCAATTTTACGTAAGCTTTATGTCAGAGGATTTTGATTTTACTAGCGCATGTTTTATATAGGGCTAGATTAGGATGCATTCTGTTTTAATGACGCACCTTACGTTTATAACCGACGTTATTGTACTGCTGATGTCAGATTGTTTGTCTTTTTCTAGTTTTAGGGTTGCAAGCTCTGTCTTTTGGGTCCCTAAATTCTTCATTTTAGATTTTTTTTTAATCATCAACAATGCATAACATGCCACAGCTGTGCTCGGGTCTCCTCTCAGGAGAGGGTTAAGACCATACGTCCTAACGTTGACCGAGTGCGGGTTAGGGACTGGCAAGACAATGTTGGATCTTTTTAAGCCGCCCAAGGGCCTTCGACTAAGCTACACGACTGTTATCCTATGATAACAACCGAGACCAACTACTTGATGTGTTTTCTGAATCATGGAGACGCTCATGGTAACGTGCCACCAGCGGTTACCCATCCAGGTACTGACCGCGCTGTCCTTGCTTACTCTTGATGATTGTTTCCAATCACCGAATGCAACGGAACTATGAGCGCATCTTTTTTAATTCAATTAAGAAAATTGTTAATAAAATTGAAATTCATTAAATTAATTGAATTTCTTAAAAAAATTGTTAATTAAAAAAAGTTATTCAATTTTCTACAGGAGGATTTTAGGATCTACACGCAAACACATCTCAAAATCAATTATATTAGATTTTACACTCACTTCAAAACACACAATCATAAAAAACCATCCAATAATCCTTGGTGTAAATCATATAAATACCCATACGATTTTAGCTTGAAGTTCAGCCACAAGTGACGCATATACAGACGGACACAGCAAAACTATAAATATTTATTATTAGTGCTAAGTACAAGTAAAAAAAATTGTATGTTTAAAAATAACTTATTTGTTCTCCTTTCGATCCTTTCCTTCTCTTTCTTCTTTCAGTTCGATTATGTCAGTCTCAAGTGAGACTAGCCAACTATGCAGCAGATATTATAGAGCACAAGTGTATGCGCAAACATAGGTGCACTGTTTGTTCCCTCTCTCTCATAACCGTCAGAATCGGGAGAGATCAGACGCAGGGCATACAGCTTTACATGCTCTCCGTGGCACGGGGTTTCAGACTCAAACTCAGAAATATTATTAAGTATTTCTATATTTAGAAAAACTCAACGATTCCTCAATATAACTATAAAGTTCCTAAACCAATAAGATTAATTAACTCTTAATTATATAATGTAATTCTGAAAATCTGTTTTGGTGGCTAACTATAACTGCCTTTAACTTAGCTAATATTCAAATGATCAGACAATAAGAATTCAAAACAGCTTAAATCCAACTTTAACAGAAACAAATTTACATGAAACTTATTTCAAAGTATAGTCTATAAGTTAAACATCCAGCAGAAACTCAGTAGATATTTTTACGAACTTTCAAAGTCAAAAAGTACCTTTAAAGATTACAACTACTATTATTGGATTTAAAAGTTTATTTAAATCGTAAAAACATTTTGAGAAATGTGTATAGATCAAAATAAATTAACGTATGTGTTATTTACATCAGAATTGCATTAAATATTGCTTGAGATTTTATAATTTCTATTTTTCTATATACGGGCCTACCAAAGTGACTCTTCTCTGCGTGGTGGATGCATTAGCAAAATCCAAAAGTGGTGGTCACGATACTTATTGCGAATGCAGAAAATGCAACAATGCAGCATGGTGTTTGTATTTGATTACCCATACACGCATCATAAGAATTCTGATCTGCTGTGGTTTTCTGGTTCTGCACCGGTTTCCAGTAAATTTTTCACATTGATTTCTATTTCCATAGTAATAACAACGCAAGCTTTTAATGAGAGTATTTTTAATTCAACTACAGTGCACAGAAACTTGTCGTATTCACAAAAATATTTAAATCCATATTAGTATTTCTTCTTCTTAGTCTTTATTATTCCCTAGATTATTTAAGATCGGCTACAAGTTTAACTGGTTTTACCTGAATATCAATTATTCCATGGACCGACTGGCATTAGACCTCTGTAACTCTAAAGGTATACTGAATCCGAAGATTCAACTGTTTGTTAGCATATTTGAGGACACTGACTTCCCAATAACGATTGATATATTTGTTTGTGACAATCGGGACCGACTGCTTGCCGTGCTTCCGAGAAGCACTGCCACCTTTCATACTTTGAGCTGGCTATTAGGTAATTCTTGTAAGAAAAACGCCGCAGGAGTCCGGCCTGGGATACGAATCCGAGACCTCTTGACCCGTAGTCACTTACGCTATCCGCTAGATCGACGAGGAAGTCAAATTTATATTAGTACTAATATTATAAATTTAAAAATAAAACTGTCTGTATATCTCTTACGATTTCCACTGTTACACAAAGAGTACTTACTACTTACTTACGTAGGCATAGAGTTACTTTGATCGATTAAACCGACAACTCTAAACGTTATTTGTATTTTGTTTTTATAATGGGCATCAGGCCATACGTCTGCTCATTTATCCCTTATTCTATTAAAATAACATGCAATATTTAATAAACAGATACATAAATCTATACGAGTCCATGAAACATTTTACCTTCTGACAGTACTGAGTCTACGCTAAGAGAGTATTAATTATATTCGACCAACAGAACATTGTAAATAATCGAAATTTGAAATCCAGATCTCTCCTCTTAACTGTTTCAAAGGGATATTAGTTCCAGTAAGATTAAAAGCCGGTTTCATTTTAGATTTAATAGTACTTTACCATTAAATAAACAGTTCTCGAGAGAAAATTACCTAAGAAAGTACCTAATTGGAAAACAGACTAGAAATTCAAATACTATGCCTGTTTCATGCAGTCATTGACTACAAGAAAGCAATAAATGGACGAAAGGAAGAGAAGAATGAGAGCACTTGATCAGCCTTTCATAGCCTACTGCTAAATACAGATTTCTTTTTAAAAAAATGGTTTTGAGTCACCAAGCTAGCCAGAAGGGTAATACCATAGATTTACATTAAATCAATCTTATAGGTAATTGTTCTAGACAGTGCTTCTCGTTGCAGGGAAATAATTGATGAGCACTATTATTAGCTCTAATTCTAGGTTTAAATTATGTATGATCTGTTTGATGACCATGGTACTTGCCCTGCATAATTTAGGTTCAGACGGTCAATATCTCAACTTATTAAATAAAACTGAATTATCATCATTTCAATACTGACTTCAAACATCGATAAAAAGTGTATATGAGAATCAAACTCTCATAAATCGGCTAGATTTCTTTCAATTTATCTTCATTTGTAATTTTTCTACAAGATTCCACCATATTGCTGCTTTTATTTCATACAATAACTATACTTTAATAATGGCGAGTATCTACTTAAGAAAGTATATTAATGTTTTATGACACATAGCAAATCGGACGCTGTGGGAATTTTACAATCGTTTATTCAAAGCAGACGCACAAGTGACTATTCTGCTAAAACCTAATTTTTCTCTGCAATTGTTTTGAATAAAATGTCTTATTCAAAACACTTGTAATTCTTATGAAAATCATTACGGTCTACAAACATGCCAATAGTGAAAGAGGAAATAATTGTTAATGCAAGGCAATATATAGTTAGACCGGTAAACCACACTAACCAGTTAGTTCAGCGGCTCACATTACCAAACTGCATCATTCGACTGAAGCGGCGCATAACCTTGGAATTTGGCAGTATTGAATGATATATGAATAAAGGTGATATTCTACTAGGAATACACCTAACTGCAAAATATTCTAAAACTCATCTGCTCATAGTCGGAAGGACTGATTGCATAGTAAGCAAAAGAAAGAAAAAACTGCAATATCCAATACATAAATCACTTTGCTTTCTACAATGCCATGTTTTAATTTCATTACGTAAGTTATTAAATATCATATATCAAGCTCAAGTTCTAATCGTAAGTTATGTGGTCACAAAATTAAACAGCCCTCTAAATTTTACTTGGCCGTAGCTGAAATATTCCAAACTCATAAAGTGCTAGACAAGATCTACCGTATTTCCCCTGAGGTCAGCCTTGGGTATATTTTTTCACCGATTTAGACGCTTGTAGATTATTGCTCAACTCCTGACCCGACACCAAATCTTAAAGGCCTCCTTACATTTTGGATGACCTAACTGATCGACAAATGTGACCACTGTTTTGAACGTATGTGTTTAGGTATAGAGCACTTAGATTAGCTGAATTAGTTGGTGTGTTCAAATATTTAAGGAAGGGAGGACTATTGCAATTTAAAATGTGTATAAATGAGAGCATAGGAAGTGCTTTTTAGGGTCAACCTGTATTTGTTTATTGCTAGGTCTATATCTACCAATAAAGAAATACAAGTCGATCTTTAATCGTATTTGAAATAAATACTATAAACATGTTGGAGACATATATCAATTTTATTCTATGGGGTTAAATTAAGTATATATTTTACTATGACGCTGTCGGTTAAATGAAATAACAGAGCCATATGAACCTATTGTACAAGTCCACACGCATACAGAATATGCAAAAAAGTAAATGTATACCTTCCACAGTCTATTTACACACAAATAATACATTACCTATATAGAGTTAATCCATTTAAAACTGGGAGACGACGAAAGCGGAACTCTGGGGTTGAATACATGTATTATCATGTTTGTTCAGTGCCTAATAACATCAAACATTGTACCTTTATTTTCTTCTGTAATAAAGAAATTTTTTGTCTGCTCGGATTTATTTGAGATGCTTATACTGAAATTGTCGGCAACTTTATCCTTGTTTCAACTTTTGAAATAACTTCTGAAGATGTAAAAGTTATATGAAATAACACAGTGGTAGGAAATGTGAAATATGAAATAAAATTTTAAGTTTATTAATATTCATATACGGTACACTATATATATAAGTGTGATCTAGTTCCATTGAATATACATGATATTCAAAGGTCGTTGTGGTTGTAAAAGTAGTCCGGAATTCTAAGCCTTAAAACTAATAAATTACGAGTATCCCTTTAACGGTATGATCAAATGTTATTGTCTTATTTGATTAAGCGTAAATTAACTCCCCAAATGTCTTTCCTGATTTATTTTTTGATTCCTCTCTTGTCTTGTTTCAAAAAGACCCCTGCTGTTACAAGAGTCGGTACGGCTGAGTAAGAGCTTCCGTCCCCATCCCCCAGGGCCGGCAACGAAATTTTGACGCCTCTGGTGTTGCGGGTGTTCATGGGCGTCGGTATTTGCTTACCATCAGACGATACGTCTGCTCGTTTGGCCCCTGTACTAAAAATAAAAAAATATTATAAGGGTTGTACAGGCATTAAAATACAAAAATATGCTTTACGTTAATGATAATTAAAAATACGTTTCATAAGATAAACTTTAAATATGAGAACATTGGTAACGTTGGTAACACTATTGCTTTTTCTAATATAAAATAAATGAATAAAAAATATAGCAACAGAACTTATCGTCATTTTCTGTTATTAAAAACATGGAACATAAAGTTAAATATTTTCATTGCAAAGAGATTCTTTCAAATCTTTACAAATCTCGCTTACGAGTTTTCCTTATTCCCGAAAAGATTGTTTTGGTAATTTGTAAAATAGACAATTTCGAGCGATAAATTTTGTAGCCGGTGAACCTTCGTCACGATGGATAAAATGTTGATTTTGGATACAATTTCAACTGACAAATGTATTAAGGATTAGCACTAATCTAAGGCACCGGTGTAGCAAAATAGTTTTACGACAAATTCTTAGATTGTTTCAGTTAAATATAAATAAAGCTAACTTAAGATTTGAATTTTTTTTTTTAGTCATGTAGTTTAATATTTTAATGTGAAAAATAATCACAAGAATAGTTTTTATTTTAATATTTTTTATTTAAATAATGTATTTCTAGCGTCTCTTTTATAAATGCTAAATGTATGTAGGTTTGTTCCCTAGGCTTATCAACCAAACATTTGAATATATCTGCAAGACGGACCGTCTTGCAGATATATTCAAATGTTTGGTTATTTTAGTGCTTTGACTGCCTCTGTGGTGCAGTGTTAGTGTATGCGACTGCTGTGCTTGAGGTCTTAAACCTCAGTATAGATGTATTTATATCAGTTTTCTTGTACCCAATAACACAAAAGCTCTGCTCAGATTGTGACTAGATGGCGTTGTGTAATATTTATTTCATTATTAATATTTGAAGTGAAAACCTCTTTCACAAACAAAACTGAACAAAACTCAATTTTTGGTAGGGGAAATTCTTATGAGTTTGTGTAATTGCGTCACCGTCACCGACATGCTGACGTCACAAAACTTCTTTATACGCGTTGAGCACTTTTTTGTAGGAGAAAATCTTATAAGCGCGTCACTGACACGCTAATATTTGATGTTGATAATTTTTATTTGAACATTATGAGATTTCTAATTTTACACATTAATTTTATAAATAAAATTCTAAGTAATAAGTTTGCACTTCTATCGGCAGTCCTTAGGACAGCCATTTCTTTTTAATACAACTTCCGTGAATATATCCACAGAATATCAGTTTGCTCGGTAGGCCTAGTGGAGTGGTTTAAGCGGTCGCTACGTCATTTTCTACTGCACTAAATGTTAGGTGTTCAAACCGCAATTGAGACAACACGTGATCCACAAATTGTTGTTTTGAGTCTGGATATTATTTGTGTCCATTTCATGTATGTTTGTAAAGTCTCCTAGTTGTATATTCTTAATTTGCTGTCAGTTTAAAAATTAATAAACCAAAATAACCGTAACAAATATTTTCTTTGTGAGTAACCTTACGACAAAAAAGCACTATCTACCCAAAATTTTAATACTTGTTAATTCTCTTACTTGTAATATGTACCTATGGATTAGAATGTTGTTCTTTTAGATCCAATAGAAGTTAAATAAGAGGAGGAGTGAGTGCTACATAATGTATTCAGGGTAAGTCCAGCCTTGAATCAGTAAAGCCAATTACAAAGTTCAACCCGTGGGCTGTGTCAAATTTCAATCAGTTCCAGCTATATATCAAAGTGCAACAATGGTATGTCTTTAGCAAATTTATGCATGGGCACATAGGGTTGTTAGAACTTCATAACTTAGTTATTTATTTACGTTTTTTGTATCTTATCTTGAAAATTCACGTTCCAAAAAAAAAAAGTATATAAGTATTAATATCAGTTGTCTAGTACCCATAGTACAAGCTTTGCTTAGTTTGGGACTAGATGGCGTTGTGTTAAAATGTATGAACGTATTGATGAATGTATTTACTTGTATATTGTCCTTGATGATGGATAGTAAATCGGAGCTGTATAATGTATAGTGAATGTGTCTATTCAGTCACATCATCGCTCATTGCATTATCTGTGAATGAATGGGATAAAAGCATTATGTCATCTCTAGTGCACGTGATGTCGTGACACAATTCAGTCGAATATGAGCGACGGAGGAGAGCGGGAGCAGGCGTCTCAGTGCCAATAATGTACAGATATACTACACAATGCTAAACCACATGGTTTTTGTCATCACTAAACTAAAATTCACTAAAATTTGTTGTTGGAATATATACTTTAGACTTATCTATGTACGGTCCATTTTTGGATATCTCACATCTCAGCTTCAACTATAATATTAAGTTCAGTCCCAACTGAAAGTTATTAAGAAGTGCACTGTTGAATATTAGTAAATGTAATGTAGTAAATAATAGTAATGTAGTAAATGTAAAAATTATAAAAAATGTTTACGTAAGTAATTTAGCCGGCATGTGTTTAGACGACTTCTAATTTTAGTGCGACCTGACAAGTTTTACGCCACACGTTACACGTTTTAAACAGACAACACAAGAATAGCAAACGAAAAGTTATGGCCTAAGTTGAGTAACTTAATTGTTCTTGGCTATGCCAAAGTATTTTTTTTCTTTTTCAAGTAATAAACAAGCGTGTGTCCCTGATTAACGTTTATTTGGTACTCTATTAAACACTGAGACAGCTGCTATGTGAGATATCGAAAAATAAACTGTAGGCAGATAAATTTAAAGTATAAAATCCGACAACATATTTTAGTGAATTTTAGTTTAGTGATGACGACAACAGAATTACCGCCATTATCCTCCGCTCCGATTTACTTTCGATCTCACGAATGTTATAAAATCAATTTACATAATGTAGTAGGCTAAAACCTTTTTCTAAAGAGACATCTATGTCCAGCAGTGGACTATTCAAAGCTGTTGAGGTGGTGTCGTTTACATTTATTTATTCTATGAGAGATCATAAATTTCACAGGTATTAACTATAAGCGTCCACCCAACTTAATTTATCATCAATTACTTTCTTTAAAAAGACTACCAACAATATCCATTATATTTGTCCTTTTCATCTCGAATTTCACAAAACCGCTTAACCGTAACATATTTGCAAATTCATACACTCGACCCTGCCGTTTTTACGTCAATACATTTTGGCTCAAAGCTTTTAATTGTCGACCAAGTTGGGAGGTAGACAAAGATTGAAATTTATGGGTCAAGAGGCTTAGTTTCACGTTTACGGTCCGATGAGTTCTCTAAGTTACTATTAACTATTATGCTTTTCGGAGTCTTACTTGATAACTACTTTTATAACACACATACTGACAGTTTTGAATGGAAATCTTTGACAGAGTTTTGTTTTGAAACAAACAGACCGGCTCAAATGTAGTGAATACACTAAGTAACAGAAAACTGCTGCAAAGCAATTTTTATTGATTCACCGAATGAGGTTACGATGAATCGGCATAAAGTACTGGCAACGAACATATGTGTCTTGAATTTTAGTTCATAGGTGATGATAAAGTTCGGTAATTTCAACTGACGATAAGTGACTGTCAGTTGAACTATCTGTTCGTTAGCGCCTATACCACGAAAAGTAGTAAATTATCTAAGAATAGCCGGTTATCAAGAAAACACCTAATCCATGTCATCAGCGTCGACACCTGGCAGTCACTTAAAGGAATAAGAAGGTTAAGAGCATTTTGAGTTTTTTTTAAGTATTGGTTTTCAAAATGTCTCTACTCTGTCTGCAAAACCAAGAGTGGTTGTCATAACCTCATTGCGAACATGGACAATGCAGTACGGGGACCCACTCTATGGTAGCCTAATGTGATGGTTTTTCATGCCCTGCTTACAGGACTTGGGATTATAGTGAAAGATATACACGTGTGTTTTAATTTTTAAGTTTTGACTGTTGATAGTACCTAGGTCTGCCTCGTTTGTCTAGTAGTTAGCGTAAGCGACTGTAGATCAAGAGGTCTCGGGTTTGATTTACGGATCGGTCTGCTGTTGGGTTTTTCTTGCAAGGAATTCTTAATAGCAGCCCGGAGTATGGAAGGTGGTGTTTCCCGCCCGTGCCTCGGAGAGCACGTTAAGCAGTCGGTTTCAGTTGTCATGAGCATCTATGGCAATCGTCATTGGGAAATCAGTGCCCTCAAATATACTGATAACTAGTTCAACATTCGGATTCAGTTCACTCTTAGGGTTGATGACTTCAAATGTTAGTCGCTCGGTGTAAAACTGATATTCATACAAATCTGTTTAAACTAGTAGCCGACCCCAAATCTTAGGAATACTAAAGGTTAGGAAGATGACTGTTGATAGGTCCTAGAGTCCAATCAGTTTACTTTTCAAACCTTAATAAGAGATTATAGTTTTATAATGGTCGTGATCTATTATTACAAACTTATTATGTAAAACAAATGACGTAGTTAAAAAAAGATAGTAATTCATATAAATCTAATATCAGCTTGTGTAAAAGCTTCTATTGTAAAACACACAGGAGGTCATCATACTGTTGAAATTAAAACCTCCAAAAAATCAAATTCATTCGTATTTTTCACAAGGGACAGCTAAATTAAATCTGAACCAATTATTCTGTGAGCGTCATACGGACAAATTGAAAGTCCGATATATATCTACATAGAACTTATTAAAATCTTTTGACTGTCTTTTTGGTCCTCCTCAACCTTCTACAATGAAATACCATTTTTTTGGTGTTATAAAATGACTAATGAATGACTACTTATAAAAAACAGCATTCAATAGTCCAATGTTTTACATATACGTTCTCTTAGTAAGGATATTTTGCGCTAATAAACCTCACTGGCTAGGCAAATAAGCTTGCTTTCTCTCTGCAGCGCTTTATAACACATATCAATCTGTATTTTTGATCCGTCACCACACAAATTAATTACATAATTTTTTACTTTATTGTTATTAAAATAATCATAAAAAATTTAAAAACTCGCAAGTAGAAGTGTAAGTAAAACGACTTTTTACACGTAATGTGTAAAAAAAGTGTAGGAATAATCACTACGTAATGAAAGGCATAACAATGGATATAGATATATATACCTCGTAGTAAATATAAAAAAAATACTGAAATATATGAAAATAATTTTCAATACTTTAGGTAATAAAAGGCATTGCTAAGGAAAATGTCGAGGGTGTTACCTAGTTTGATGATCACCGTGTGAAATGTTCCACGAACGTGATAAAACAGACATTAAAAATATCTAAATCAGAAATGTTATACCCCAAAATTTATTCGTGAAACGTGAATAGAACGATATAAAGTTACATAAAGCTCATCAAATAAGGAGTTTATTAGCAGAAAGATAAGAGATAAAATTGAATGTAGGTGAAGTTTTTTTTGTACCTCTCATCATCATTAGCAATCAGGGTCACTAACTACCAGAAACTACCACATACATCTGAAAGCTCATGAATATATGTAGATGTTTCTTACTCATAAAACAATAATTACTGAACGGATTTATATGAAACTTAACAGTAAAATAGTTCATACATCAGAATACATAGATTACTTTTACACCGATATTAGACATATACGTGGACAGAGCAATGGACAAAAACTAGTAACTTAATAATATGAAACAGTACAGTGGCTTAATATATTTAATAATTTCTACCACTAAGAGTCAATAGAAAGAGTAAATTTTAAGTGAAGAGTCGGCCAAGCAATATTGCAAAAGATAGATCCTAATCCTAATTTCCATGATACGTATAAGTATATATTGGTAAATGAGTTAAAATGGTTTTATCTGACTGAAAACCGTTTAGCAGACAAGCCGGTGGAATTCGGGAAAAAGCTGGATTTAACAGGCAATTTATTGAAGGAGTTCCCCTTGTAGGAAAAAAGGAAGAGAAAAACGAGAATAATTTACATAAATGGTTCAAAGGCGCATTGCATGAACAGAGGCAAAGGAGGTCATCATAGTTAGAAGGTCCCGTCAATACAAAGTAATATCTCTTCTGAGCCTCTAAAGAGATCAAACTCAGAGTCTTGTTGACCTTTATCATTAAATAAAATACAAGATCAAATCAAGGTTAAAATTAAACCTATACTATATCTTAAATTATTTGACAAAAAAGTGAATAATTATGTCTAAGAAGGCCTAGTTGGGTACTATTACTAGTGGACTGTATAAATTAGACTTGTATTGTGTACAATCAAATGTTTTTCGCGGAGTACAGTCGCACCGAAAGGATCGAGTCCTCGCGTCGCTGTCCTACCGTCCCCCGCTGATGCTCGGGGCTCGTGCGCAGACAAATTTTTATAATTATGTCTTCCTTTATTTATCAAATTTTCTGCAATAAATGTTCTACTAAAAGTTACAAACCGCTTCGATTAAGAATTGCCCAATCCCAAAGAGTAATCAAGTAAGTAAAAAAGTATCCCAAAAGATTAAATTATTATTTTATAACGATGCGATTATCCTGTTTGGGCATTGCTATTTATTATCTGTTAAACTAAATTTAGTTTAATACAAATTTACATAAAACAGGCTGTGTATACTAGAGCGGCTGCTCAAAACCGGTCATGTACAGTGGGCGCAAACAACACGTACATCGAAAGAACTACTACCCATACATAATCCCCCTGATAAACGAATATTTTATCAGGGGGATTATGTATGTATTTAATAATTGATATCAGAGAGCTGGCTTAAGCCAAATCTTCTTTCTACTTACTATCCCCTCACAGACTACATCCTTGTCCGAAATGATCGTGTTGGTAGGAGGGGTGGTGGAGTTGCCATATACGTACACTATTCCCTTCCCTTTAAAATTCTAGCTTGTTCTCAACCCAATACCGCCACCGCAGAATTCCTATTTCTCGAAGTCTCTGTGAGGGGAGCAAAAATGGTTCTGGGGCTGTTTACTGTCCTCCTTCGATAGATTATTTCTCCAGTCTAGAAACAGTACTGGAATCTTTAGGGTCTACATACGGTCACCACGTAGTCATGGGAGATTTTAACAAGGACCTGCCGCACCACACTTCACGCTCCTGCAAACTGCTTCAAGTTGTTGAGTCTGTCGGAATGCAGATTTTACCACTACAACCAACTCATCATAACAGCATAGGGGTGGACACTTGGTTAGATTTAATGCTGACATCGGCCCCAACACTAGTCCGCAACCACGGCCAACTAGAAGCACCGGCATTCTCCATTCATGACCTTATATTTCTTTCCTACATCCTTAAACCACTCAAAATCCAACCTAGAATTTTGTATATGCGTAGTTTTGGCCGTATGGAGGTTAACAAACTGAGCATGGATGCCTTGGACCTAAATTGGGACACAGTAACTTCGGCTGAGAGTGTAGACGAGAAAGTAAACAACTTCAATAACGCCATTCTTGCCCTTTATGATGTTCATGCACCTATAAAGAAAATTAAAATTAAAAGACAACCTGCCCCCTGGATGACAAAGGAGGTACTTATGGCTATGCGGCGAAGAGATAGGGCTTTTTTTAAGTTTAAGAGAGATCGCACCGAAGAAAGACGTTCCTTATACAAATCTGCAAGAAATCGTTGCAATCAGATGATACGTAACGCTAAACGCCGACACATTCTCGACAATATCACCCGTTCATCCCCCATCAATATTTGGAAGTTTTTTGGAACACTGGGCATCGGTAAGCGACGATCAGGTGGTCTGCAGGAGATGGTTGGTTTGGATGAGATAAATCGTCATTTCTCCTCCTCTGTTCATTTAGATCACCAAATCCGGCATCGTACTGTGGACCGCTTGGCAAGTTTAAATAGCCCTAATTTAAACCCTTTCAAATTTTCTACGGTCGCTCCGGGTGAGATTAAAAAGGTAATACTCTCAATCAAATCCAATGCTGTTGGCTCTGATCAAATCAGCCGACGCATGATCACTAAAATCCTTGATCACATCTTACCTACTATCTCCCACATTATCAACTACTCCTTATACTCCGGAAATTTCCCATCCATTTGGCGCAAAGCTTGTGTCATTCCCTTACCTAAAATTGTAAATCCCACTCTCCCAACCACTTCAGACCAATTTCTATTCTCCCTTTCCTCTCCAAGCTTCTAGAATCATGCGTGCTTAAACAATTTTCTAAATTCATCTATGAAAATAGCCTCCTGAGCCCATTACAATCCGGTTTCAGGCCCGGCCACAGCTCTACTTCCACACTTCTCAAAGTGACTGGTGATGTTAGGGTGGGTATGGAGGACACAAAGGTCACTGTTCTAGTGTTGATCAAGTTCTCCAATTCCTTCAACACCGTCAATCACGATATCCTCCTATCAATCCTTTCCCAAGTTATGATCTCACCGGAAGCGCTGAAATGGTTCTCATCTTATCTTCGGGGACGCCAGCAGTCTGTTCGCGTCGATGAATGTTCCTCAGATTGGTGTGAGTTTGATTCTGGCGTCCCTCAAGGCGGTATTCTTTCTCCTTTGTTATTCTCTGTATACATTAATCTCCTGACCCTGGAACTTCATTGTGCGTATCATCTGTATGCTGATGATCTTCAGCTCTATTCGCAAGCTAAACTTGAAGATATTTCGCTAGCAATAGATATGGTTAACAGAGATCTAAAATCGATTAATACATGGTCCAAAAGGTTCGGCTTGACAGTAAACCCATTAAAATGTCAGGCCATTATAGTTGAAAGTCCTCGACTGATGAGCAGAATAGACATCGAAATTCTTCCGGCTATAATTTTTAATGGAACGACTATACCTATATGCGAGACTGTGAAGGATCTTGGCTTACACCTAGATTGCACATTAAGCTGGCGTAAGCAAGTTACAAACCAGGGTCAGAGAGTCACTGGTACTCTTCGGGCGCTTTATCGTCTGAGAAATTTCCTGCCTCCAAAAGCCAAGACTATGCTTGTACAAACTCTTATCTTTCCTATAATCGACTATGGCGACATGTGCTGTTATGACCTGAATGCAGACCTTCTCGATAAACTTGACCGTCTTCTTAATAACTGCATTCGATTCGTTCTTAATCTCCGTAAATATGATCATGTTTCCCTTTTTCGCACACAACCCAACTGGTTACCTATTCGCTTACGACGAGAACAACGAGCCCTAACTTTCTTGTACTCAATTTGAAATAACCCATCCTCACCAAAATATTTAACTTTCTATTTCCAACTTCTATGCAGCAACCACAACAGAAACCTTCGGTCCACTAATAACCTCCTTAATGGATGTCCCTCACATACGTCAGAGTCGGTTGGCTCATCTTTCGTTGTTCAGTCCGTTCTACTCTGGAATAGGCTCCCTTTCGAATTCAGAATGGCCACCAACACTTTTTCTTTTAAGATAAAAGTAAGGCAGTACCTTATAAAACAACTTGCAGAATCAACATCTACATAATTGTCATCTATTAATCCTAGTATATCTCTTCATGTATGTATGTATATATTTATATAAGTTATATTATTAGTTAGTTTTAGTTGAAATAAATAGATAGATAAATAGAATAAATATCTAGTTGTATGTATAGTATGTATTAGTTCTTGTATGTATGTAGATTAGGAGAGCCACGCTTCGGCATGAATGGGCCGGCTCGACCGGAGTGATACCACGGCCTCACAGAAAACCGGTGTGAAACAGCGCTTACGCTGTGTTTCATCGAGTGAGTGAGGATACCGGAGGCCCATACCCCAATCCAACGCCCCTTATCCCCCTTACCATCCTGTTTCCCCCCAGGCCGCCATAGTGTGGGTCACCATTGTTCTTTTTCGCATTGAGGATGGTGACCACCACTCTTGGATTCTGCATATGCTTTCCATCAGGCAGGGCAGAGTCATTTTGGCAGCTTAAATATAAAAAAAAAAAAAAAAATTAGATACATTTTTTCTTACAAAATGCACCTACATCTTGTCTTCTCTGCATCACCCGATGGTTTAATGGTAGAGAATGCCTTAGGCATTAAGTCACCTAAAGTGCATGATGTATTAAATAAATAAATATACGAATATTACACAATAACCTACCGCTGGATTTAGTTCATAAAATTACAGTAACATTAAAATAAAATTAAAGGTATTTTCTTAAACAACAATTCTAATCATTTTTAGATGTCATATTTGGGAAGCATGCATCTAGATCTCGTGTTGATATAACAAGCTTACAGATTGTGTAAAAAACATTATAAATATGCGATATATAATACCGAATATCTGAGTTTTACACAAGCCCAAGAGGTTTATCGTGTTATGGCTTAATATGTAGCTTGTATTATTGTTTTATGTAATTAATAAAAAAAAATGTTTTAATGCTCTATGAACACGCACGCGCTTAGATTTACACATACATCGGCACAACAATCGTTTGTTTTAGTCGGTTTTTAGAAACTAAGGCATCTAATATTTTTTTTTAGTAAAATAATAAATCTCTTGCAATGTGGAAAACCCTTATATCGTTAGTCTTTACATACATTCCCAAAACCGATACAAAGAACACCAAAACTCAGACAAATAATTTAATTGGTATATATAAAAAATATCTAAGAATTGTATACCGCAAAGTGAGAAACTTTAAGTGGATCTACAAAACCTAAGTATGCATCTCTAAAACTATCAATCTTATTTGTTGAGGCAGAGTTGTGTAATACTTCAACTATAAAATAAAAGGAACCCATCACAAGCGATTAAGTAACGAACAAGTTGAGATTGAAAGTTGTACGATCTGTGATCAAAATCGACGTCAAAGTCTTTAGTGCCGTTGAAACTGGATAGTTGGCAAGATATTTAGTTTTATGTTGTAGAGAAAGTTAACCAGCTTTACTTGTGAGTTTATTATCCTCTAACGGATGCTGTATTAGTACACTCCAAATTCTAAATTTCCAATTCTCATGAGCAGAACCCGTGTGAGAATTAGAAATGATAGAGAAAACTTATATTGCAAATGGCTAAGACGCGCGATTTCATATGCCTCTCTCCAAAAGATTAAATTCCAATCTTCGTATCCCTTTTATTGATGCTCCGATTCTTTTTATCAGTCTGCGTGGGTTATGTTTTTCGAGTGTATGTATGTATATATCATAAATTTCCTTGGCACGCCTTATAGCTTAAACACATTGTCGGATTTTTATGCGTATGGTGTCAATAGATTCGTCTGAGTCATGAGAGTGACACTTAGTACATCAAAAAAAAAAACAAATTAAGGATTTTTGGTGCCTAAAACTAATCTTGAAATTATTATTTTTTCTTAATACCTCGTGTTTGGTATCAAAATACATATATATATAGTATATTGACGCAGTCAGGTTATTTTTATTAAATAATTTTTCTTGTTATCGGATAGTGATATATAGAAAACTATCCTAACCAACACACAAGAATATTATTTTAGTTAACTCAGAAGAGCCACGCTTTGGCATGCATGTGCCGGCTTGATCTGGCTTGAGTGATACAACGGCCTCACAGAAAACCAGTGTGAAACAGCGCCTGCGCTGTGTTTCACCGAGGGAGGATACCGGAGGTCCATAATCCAACCCTTCCCTCTTCCCCCTCCCCATCCCCCAAGGCCGGCAATGCACTTGTGATGCCTCTGGTGTTACGGGTGTCCATGGCTGGCGATAATCGCTTACCATCAGGCGATACGTCTGCTCGTTTGCCGCCTATTCCATAAAAAAAAAGATCTTGAGACTAGCGTCGCTGATTGTTTCGGTTACTATTCATTTTAATCAAATCTATTTCTAAGCATATGGATTTACTATGTAAATTTTAGAAGCTTTAAAGTTTAAGGTCTATTGCATTAAGCATAGTTCAACGCTTTTGTAGAACTCAGGAAAACAAAAGTATTATTTATTTAGTATCCAAGTTACCTATAATTTTTTATGTCGATTAATGCAAGTTAACATTCTGTTCACTAGATTATAAGTGATTATTATTATGTATTTATATGTATTACGATTGTACTATTATTATTATTCAAATTCTCATGGGTACTTTTGCAGCTTTAGAGTCATTAGTACGCAGTTGCCGTTTGACCCCTAACATAATTAGTATGGGTTTACGGCTCTGGTAATCTCGCTTTTCGTCTGTCGCCATCAACTAGGTGAAGAGCAACGAAATAATAGTATTTAAGTGAGACGACAACGAACCAAATTATTGGTTCGTAAAAAATGTATAGCTCATAAAACATAAAGGATAACTGAAGCAAAACCATATCATAGACATTTTTGTCATTGCGCACGTATTCAATTGTAATTTATTGATCGTGAAAAATGTTGATGGATTCACCAGAATATTATGCATTATTTAATGCATAACAACAAAAAGCATACTTCCACCTATAAAATAAACAGAAAGTAAATATTATCACCAGAAATTGATGCCAGATTGCACTAAAATATCAAGAGTAAACCTCGAAGACATCAACCAAGAAGATAGCAGTAAAAGTTTATTGCATATGAAACCATAAAACAAGGCACGTGTCGACGTCTTAGAACATAATGTTATTTTAATAATTATATGATAACAGAGTATGTGAATCGCGAAAGTAATAAGAAACGGGTATATGGCGTGTGCCTGTTAAACTCTTATAGCGTTAAGTGACTTAGTAAAGTCTCTTCTGCATATGTAATGGAATATAATATATTTTTGGTACAGGGAGAAAATGAGTTGGCAGATTGTCATTATGGACTTTTAGTGAACTTTGCTGAAATTCTGAGTTAGATAACCAATTTTGTCGCTGCTTTTGAGAGTGACGAGCAAGTAAAATAGTCGGAGTCTGAACTCCCCTTCTCCTAATTCTAGGAATCATTAATCGACACAGTATTGTGACTCTTGTTTGAGTATGCATTTTGTGGTGTAGGTGCCCATTTTTTTTGTTTTTATCTTTTAGGCAGTGGTAGTAACCTATCGTCAGGTGGCACGTTAGCTCATCATCATTATTATTTAATAGTCCACAGGTGGGCATAGTTCTCTCTTTGAACCGACCGATTGCTTTAGCAACTCATCACTTCAATAGGTCGTAGTATTTTTTGATAATACTTAATAGTGTGTCAAGCCGATGGTATTTATACGTATGGTAGTTACGTACAAATTTCTATACATTGCTTTGTTTGCATGTTTATATACTAATTTACCTAATTGTAATGGTTTAATAATGTAATTGATTTAAATTAGATTTAAATGATTACACGGTTGGCCTAGTGGTTTCAGTGGTCGCCACACCGCTTCCTAGTGCGCCAAGTGTTGTGGGTTAAAATCCTACATGGGACAATACTTTGTGTGATCCATAAATTATTGTTCTAAGTCTGGGTGTACTTTGTGTCCGTTTCATGTATGTTTGTAAAGAACCCCGTGACACAGGAATATACATTCCTAATGCGGGAGCTGTCTTTTAAAAAACAAAGAAACAAACAAAGAATTAGCCTGACATAGCCCTCTTATAGGGCATAGTTCCCTCTTTGAAAGGGGTTTTGAACAACGTTGTCCAGACAGGTAAGTAGAGGGATTTGTGTCAAGTGTTCCTTCTTTTTTTCTGCTGCTCTTTTGCCCGCGTTCATAAGAAAGGACAATTTGGATCAGAAAATTTCACTCAAGCGGTCGTTCGTTAACTGACAGCATAAAACCGCTTGAGCTAAGTCAAGGCTGATAGATAATGCCATGTGGCCTCGTGCAATTGTGATGTAATGTGAGTATAAATAAATTAACAAAATGTCCTACGCGACCGCAGTTTCATCCCCATCATTTAGATGGTTGGCAGTCCACAATATTGCGTTCTTCTAGAAACGATCTGCCTCTCACAACAAAACTGTGGAATCAACTGACTCCTGCGGTATTCACAAACTAATATAGTCTTCAAACCTTCAAGAAAAGAGCGTACTCCTTCTTAAAAGACCTCTGGTGTCCATGGCGGTAATCGCTTACCACCGCCGGTGCGACCGGAGTAGTACCACGGCCTCACAAAAAACTGGTGTGAAACAGCACTTGCGCTGTGTTTGACCGAGTGAGTGAGGATACCGGAGGAAAAAATCCCCAATCCTTCCCTCCAACCCCCTCCCCATCCCTTAAGAACCGGCGACGCACTTCTTATACCTCTGGTGCTGCATATGTCTATGGGCGGCGATAATCGCTTACCTTCAGCTACCTTATTCCATAAAAAAATCCATAAATAAATAAAAAAGTTAATACAAATACATAAGAATTTAACTTCTGTCATACACAGTAAATTAAGGTATGATAAAATAAGTTAAATTTATAACCCTATTTCTGCTTAGTAATTAAGTCATACATCACCCAACTCTAAAATTATAATTATATCGGTCAAGGACCGTTGTAATTTCAAAGTTTATGTGACTTGTATAATGATAAGTATATAACGAGAGGCAGCGAAATAAATAATGAGATTTGATAACAAAGGGTTCGTCTTTGTTACAGAAGGTTTGGAGACTAGAGTAATGTGGATATTTCGAAACTAGGGAGTTATTTTCATACTTTACACTAATAAGCATTAAATTTCTGAAGATTCGGGATGATAATGAGTTTCAGCTCTTCTTTGCGGTTTCTCGTTAATTCCACTGATTTGTCTGAGATAAAATTAGTTTATGTGCCATTGTGGATTATAATAATATGTCTTTTGCAGCTAAGTAGTATTAAAGTAGTAAATTGCAGATTATATGGATGTTTGGAACTCAACCGAGTAAGGACAAATGAAGGCATGTGCTTAAAAAAACATAGACAATAAGTAGGACGTCAAAGGATAGAATTTCAGTAGCAGACAAAAGCTTTTAACTTAATAAACTAGCTTCTGTCCTTGACTTCATCTGCGTATATATCGGTCATGGCGAAATAAAGTAGCCTAAATCCTTCGCCAAGATCCAATCTATCTTTACATAAAAATTCATCCGAATCAGTTTAAAAATATATATCAATTTTTGGACATCTAACGCATAACGCCATCTAGTCCCAAGCTAATCAGATCTTGTGTTATGGGTACTAGACAACTGATATAAATACATAATATACATACTTTTTTTGCGAATGCATACTTATTGAATTCGTAGAAAACACGCAAACTCCGTCCCCGCAGCGTTGCCAAATAGATTGGCGGTACATCCAAGTGTTGAGATGTCTCTACAAAGCCGCTGCTATGTCCGTCCAAGTACAGGATCAGCATACAAGACCCATACCATTGCATCGAGGAGTGAGGCAAGGGGACTTTATATCCCCGAAACTATTCACTAATGCAATGGAGGACCTGTTTAAGACGCTGCACTGGAAAAGGCGCGGTATCAATATCAATGGCGAATACATCTCTCACTTGCGATTTGCAGATGACATCGTCATCATAGCAGAAACGCTGCAGGACCTACAACAGATGCTGAACGACCTGGCTGACTCGTCTGTGCGCATCGGCCTACGGATGAACTTCGGCAAGACCAAGGTCATGTTCAATGAACATGTACTACCGGAACCGGTTGCATACACAGTGCCGTTCTCGAAGTTGTTCAAAAATATGTATACCTCGGGCGGGCTTTGCAGTTAGGTAGAAACAGCTTTGAGGACGAGGTGAACAGAAGAATCCAGCTAGGTTGGGCAGTGTTTGGGAAATTTCGTCGGGTCTTCTCATCATCGATCCCACAGCGTTTAAGGACGAAAGTCTTCAATGCGTGCGTCCTACCCGTAATGGCATACGGAGCCGAAACGTGGACACTTATGGTTCGACTGGTCCTTAAGTTCAAAGTCGCTCAGCGTGCAATGGAGAGGTATATGCTCGGCGTTTCTCTAAGGGATCGCATCAGAAACGAGGGGATCCGACAAAGAACCAGGGTCATCGACGTAGCCCACAGGATTAGCAAGCTGAAGTGGCAGTGAGCTGGCCACATTTGCCGCAGAACCGATAACCGTTGGGGTAAACGAGTTCTTGAGTGGAGACCGCGTCTCGGCAAACGTAGTGTAGGAAGTCCACAAGCCAGGTGGAGCGATGATTTGCGCAAGACGACTGGCAGGAGCTGGATGAGAGAAGCCATAGATCGAACTAAGTGGCGTGAAATTGGAGAGCCCTATGTCCAGCAGTGGACTGCGATAGGCTGATGATTGATTGATTGATTGACGCAAACTCCGAAACCGATAATTTGCCGATCATTCAAACATTTGGTCCGACCTGGAAATCAAACGCGAGACCTCGATCCCAACAGTTGCATGCGCTACCACTGCGCCACCGTTTAACCGCAAAAGCGTAACAAATTCACACCTCGAAAGCTTGATTTAAAACTTTACTTTTTAAACTTTTTCCAAAGTATTAAGACACAAGAAAAACTCAAGTAGATCCGAAGTCCTAATATGACTAGTTTCGTAACAAGCTATCCAATCCCGAACTTCGAGGTAAGATCTGTTTTGGAAGTTTATTTATCGGAAAGGATTTCAATCTGATTTAATGTTTTCTTTGAACTTCATAGTTTTGGGTTTTTGCGATACAAGTTAGTTAAGTGTGAGTGGTTAACCTTGGAAGCAATTGGTAGAAATTGTTTGTTATCGTTAATTAGCTGCATTGTGTTAGATGTCAGAAGTTATCAGATTTGAAAAGATTTTGCCATTGACACTTATTTTAATAAGGTAAAATGCACTTGTAACGCCTCTGTTATTGCGGGTGTTCATAGACGGCGGTTATCACTTGTTTGCTCGCTTGCCCCTTATTCCATAAAAATAAGATTAAGTATGAGCTAAATTGTTACACGATACTAAAAACAGGTGAACGTTAATTGATGATCCAAATCTTAGAAGGCAATTACACACTATGAAGGTATTACTACGAGAATCTACTGTTATGAGAATCACGATAATATTAAAGGTCGATAACAGCCCTTTGTAGTGGCGGTTTGTGTGGATCAAATTTAGATAAAGGATAATACGCTACGTCATCGTGAGTTTTGATACTCAAACATTATCGTGCTATAATAAGTTCCACTACACTATGAGCTATGGGATTTCATAAAAGAGCAGGAAAATAGGGAGCTTTGAAGGTGCTTCATCCGACTACTCTAGAAGAAGAGTTAAGATTTTTTTGTCACGCTTGTTTCCTTTTAATTTTCCAGGTCCGGTCCCTTAAAATAAATCAACTACAACAAAACCAGTTCCTAGAAATACTTTAAACTGTTAAACACTTTCATTAATACTAAGCTCATTGCAAACTGTAAACAATCTAAAAATAAACTTTGGAGAATTTTAAGTCGTCTGTAACGATGTGGTACATACCACAAACAAACCAATAACTTTATAGGTAAAAGGTATCCCCTAAATAGTTTCAGTGGCTACTGATCTTGGCCTTTAATACTTTTCATGTCCATCAAGAGGTTTGGTTACCCGATATTGGATTAAAGATCCTTTGGATTGACTGGGATTTTGAGCAGCTTTGTTTTTTACTTCTCGAAGAGAAAGGTTCAATTATGAATGTATTGAAAGATTTTGATGAATAATGGACATCAAAGTTTACCATATGTTTGTGGAGAAATTCCACTGCTTCGCTGCGAGGATTTAGTGATAGTGATTTTAACGGTAACCGTGACACTCATTACTGCACTGAATATTGTGTGTCCAAACATCGCACATTCGCTGTGTGATCCAAAAATTTTTGTGTGTGCGTCTGGCTATTTTGTGTATTCATTTCATGTCTACTTATGAAGTCTCCAGCAAGACACAGCTCCGGGTTGTTGCCAAAAAGTGTTATAGCAAATTATATTTTTTTCTGTAATTGGGGTTCATTGAATCTCCATACGATTTGAAAACACAAAAATGTACTCTTATCATTAAGATTATTATATTATATTGATAATTTATGTACCGATATCGTAAGACTTTGACGATTCACTGCTAAACATAGGCATCTCGATAGGCATTGGTATAGTTTTTCTTTTATTTTTTTCATCTTTTTACAGTGTTCTGGTCCTACGTGGTTTGCTCCGTTATCGGCTCTTACAAATGGAAAAAATACGGGGTAGTAATACTGCGTCTTCTTAATACGTCACTACAAGGATATTTACCTACTATTAGTACATTCATATATCTTTGATTGTCAAAATTGTTAGATTGTAATCTACCTAAATTGTAAACTGTCGAAAGATTGTGAACTGTCAAAGTGAAACCGTCAAATTGTGATATGGTATACGACGGATCTCGCGCGCTCTTTTATTAGCAGAACATGTCCCGCACTGCCATATTTGCTTGTTAATTCGTTTGTTGCCGAATATAAAGTATTTTTTGATTGTGAATTGATTTAATGTTAAAATTACCTCACAGCTTTATAATTTATAACATACAATTATTGTGGCAGTAAAATGAATTTGTGATTAATTAAAGAAATTCGAACCTAACTATATGGTCATAGAACGGCCTACTGTAAGAACGACCAATCAGAGACAGTTGATAATTTGACGTGCGACAGATTGTGATTTAATGTTTTTACTTTAATATATTATAATCTAATGAAAAATAATACGTTATACTGTAAGCAGTATGTCACAGTTAACAATCTTTGTATAGTTTACAATCGAGCTAGGTAGATTATAATATAATGGTATTTACAATCTAGTGGTGACATAGACAAGACAATAATTCTATGGATACGAAAAACCTAGTTTAACATATAAATCTATGCTTTAATACAGATGTAGGATAACATGTCGACCCTCATCAAGAACTATATGAAACGAATCGCATTGTCTGGTCCGCTGCGCTGGAAAATGTCTGAAACTTCATAGACCAGTACTACTGCAAAAGTACTGCTCTATTCTGTGTTTAGTTGTTTTACATGAACTAACAAGGAATAAACATGAATGATTAAAAGTGTTCGTTCGTAACTTTTGTACGACCGTATTTGTATGATAATTCATTTTAATGTACAATATATATGTCTTATTTTATAATAAAAGTCTTGAATGTTAAATCAAAGCTTCGTTCGGCTATTGCGTCGGCGTCCTATGAAGCAAAGCGTAGATTTGATTTTTGAATAAAAGTATAATGAACACGATCACTATCCGACGAAATCCTTAATAGTACCCATTCTGTTAAGGTGATATTACAGTTTACCCTAGGCGCAATGAAACTGGCCCGAGTGGAATAGAAAGTGTATCTCAAAGCATGGATAAAAATTTTAAGCTGGCTGTTATCACCAGGCTATTTGGCTCCCACACGGTGGTAATTTACTTACCCAACTATAGCTACTGATATCACTTGTTCCAAATCAGCTGGGTGCAAAAATTTATAATATGTATGCGAATACGAGCTCTAATATTATTATATATTAGTGTGGGTTTTTGTCTGTGCTATAAAACCACTGAGCAAAATCGTGCCGAACCAAACTCATGAATATTATATGTTTAATAAAACGAATTTAAGGTAAAATGTAAGAAGAATAAAACAATAATTTATCCCAAGTTACGCAAAAGAACAGTCGAGACAACTTTATCGGAAAACAGTTTCGAAAAACATTTACATATAAAAAACCCTAATTTTTTAGAGAATTACTTTCAGATTTCATGTATTTACGTTTTTAAACAACCTACTCGTGCTCAATATACTAAGGCTAAAGCTTAAAATATACATATAATACACACTGTTGTTATTAAAAATCCCACTTGTTTTATTTCCTGAGCATATTGCTCAACCTGACTTATCATTATGTACGACTAAGTACAATGTTAGTTGACAATACATGCTACAACTCTACTTTCTGCTGTGTAACAAGCAATATTTCAAATGTTCAGCAATGTGTTCTTATCATCTACTAGCCAAATTGTGCAACTGCATCTGTTTTTTTATGTATGGACCTGCCAAAATGACTCTACTCTGCCTGATGGAAAGCATAAGCAGAATTTAAGAGTCTTGGTCACCATACTCATTGCAAATGCAGACAATGCAACAATGCAGCATGGTGACCCACATTATGGCGACCTAGTGATGCTACTACATCATTGGGATTCCGGCCTCGCACTCACCAAGGGAACACGACAGCACGAACGCTCTCATTTTACCTTGATCTTCTGCACGAGTGTAATACAACCTCGGTCGAGATGGCTCGTTCGTGCTGTAATTTACGTGGCTCTACTACCTTGAAAATCTCAAAAAGAAATTCATGTTTAATTAACACTTGGAATCTATTAGTCGTAGACTAATTTCATATAGCCTATAAGCATTCTTTGGTTTAAGTAAATAACCGAACTGTTTAGCTCTATAACATTAGTTTTAGTTAAACATAGCTTACATAAAATATGTACTTTTTTGTATTTATATATATAACGCACAGAGAGTTGATGATACATACATACTTATCTCTACAAACAAAATAAATTGGACTATCTATTCGTATTTTAGTATTAAAAAAAAACACTTTTTACTAAATGCATAATATATGTATTTATTAGTATATACGGTACTTATTTCAAAATATGTTTTTAGACATATTTTGTCACTGGAACGGCAGACACTTGACGCGGCGTTACCTGCGGATGATGTTATACCGTATAATATTTAATATTAACTATTTATAGAGGTATAAAAGACAGCATATTTATCTAAAGATGCTATAATTTCTATCCATTATAGTACTTTCACTAGAGCAATACATAACAAGATTAAATTAAATCTGTTAATCTCAAAGTTTGGTGAGGCCAACTCAAGCGAATGAATTATACGACTAACTAATTGATCCATTAGTTTCTATAAACGAAAAACATCATTTCTTAATTACACAGAAACTTCTTTATTAGAATTATACATAATTATACCGCGGACTAGTTTTACATACAACGTGAAAGTGCTGGAGCGAGCCAAGTGCAAGAGGGAACTGTTGGCCATTAGAGTTAAGAGGAAAGTTACCTTCTTTGGACACTTACGAAGGGGCCTTCAACTTGAGACTTTTAGAAGGGTAACCTGGCAGGAGGACTCCAGGTCGAAGGAAGTGTATAGATCCAATCAGAGCCTGGATTGGACTACAGTATCACCAACTAAAAGAGGCCACTCCCAATCGCGAGGGAAATCCTCTGCTCACGTCCAAACTTTATTTTGAGAATGGAACCCCCTGATAATGATGACGATGATTCTGTATAAGGGCTAGTTTTTTTAATAAAACCAAGTGTTTATTCGCGGGAGAGGTATGCTGCAACACGGTGAGCCGGTTCGACCTAAGAATTCCGACAGTCTCACGGAAACTAATCTTAGGAATCGTCTCCACGAGATTCGTGGCGGTATTATCGTCGATTTTGTTACGACGACGAACGGTACGCTGAACGAATAATCATTCGTTCATGGATATTACCCGGCTATAGAAGCGCGTATTCGTCGCAATTCTGACGTTCGTGGAGATAGCCCCTTAAACAATTTTCTCCTTGTCTTTAAATACGTGCGTGAAGTTTCAATCCCGAATTCCATCTTCCCTTCAACACTCTTTTATTATTTCATAGTCGACATGTTCGAATCGCCATTAGTATGAAGTTTTTACTTTCTAGAAACCCAATCACTGACATCACTTTAGTTATTATTATTAAATTAGCCCCGTGTTATACACTCACATAAATCTTAACACCTTATAGTTTATTTTCAATGCTTAAAGGTTATTATTAAATAAATCAGGATATTATGGAAATAACCAGAAGGTTTTGAGTTTTTAATCTGCCAGTTCCATTCCGGCAGTAATCAGACTGCAACATCATACCGAGCTCTATTTAACGAACCTAATCTGAAATCATCAATCAAACTCTTACTTAAATTTTTCACACAATTTTCAACATTTTTTTAATATGAATGGTATGAAATTTAAGTATTCATTTATTAAACTTACGNAGCTGGATGCGAGAAGCCATAGATCGAACTAAGTGGCGTGAAATTGGAGAGGCCTATGTCCAGCAGTGGACTGCGATAGGCTGATGATGATTATTAAATTTAAATTGTGATTTATGTAAACGTACTGCTTTTTTGCAGAGATGTTAAATTGGCGATTCTCTTAGTAATAAACTGCAGGTCATTTGAAATGGTGTTTGCAGAATTTTTTTTATGCTTTTATATATTTTAGATGCTCTTTTAAATTTCAGTCATCACATTTTTTTGTGAAGGATGATATATTTTTTTAATTATGTTTATAATTATTATATTTATGAAAAATTCATTAGACAAATTTATGGTAATAATTGCGACTTGACCGGTGCGGTAATAATCTATCACATAATACCAATCTAAATTAAGAGCATTCGATTTCGTGTTGTTTGGTTTTGTTGGTGATTGCGAGAGCGGAGACCAACCTGCATTTTTGTATTGTCTGCATTCTCAATAAGCCTGCTGACTACTCATGGATTCTATTCAGAAAAAAGTTTTTTTATGTTATTTGTTTTTTATTCATATATAATAATAATACAAAATGAAAAATATAATTCCTAATAGAATTCATGTTTCCACCCAACGCGGCGTGTAGTTGTTGAAATGTGTATTATTTCAATATTTTTTCCGGTTACACACTCTTTAGTGACTGGTGTCACTATGAGCAGACTTAACCGCTCAGTTGCCAATTATATCATAAACAAGTACTTGAATGACCGGGTTTTGCTGGGTATTTTTTCTTGTTAATTTGTTAAGAATACTTTAAGATCGATTTCTCGCCCCTGAAACCCCCTGCATACTAAACTACATGAAATACATTGGGGCTGTGTCCGAAATTTAGGTTAAATATATATATTTACTAGAATTACTCGTTTAAATGTATTAGATAGATAAAAGATATTTAACAAACAAACTCGAAGAATAGTTTATGGAGCGTGCATTCACTATCGCATAAAACGAACATCTGTAAAAGAATATGTCATTGCAAAAATCTAGTTGGAGACCCATATTTCTTATCTGCAGTCCCATATCTAAATAATAGATCTCTGCCTCGACTGACGGGGAAATAACTTGTTTTTCTGATATTTTCGATGAAGATATTGATCAACCAAGGTTTGATTCTGAGAATAAGGTCATGCACAAAATTTATCTTTAGATGATAAAGGTGATGATAAGAGTGGTAGTGGTGATTAGTGATGAAATAATTCGTGCATAAATGAAAGGGACGAAAAAATAAATATAGATGTGGTTCATAAAGATATTAAGGTGTAAGATTATACTATGATACTTCGTTTTAAATTGACGAAAAACGATTGACTAACTTTTAGTGACGGGTTAGATCGAGGGGAAAAGACCCAGTGGCCGTATGGCCCGCTGCGCAGGGAAAATCAAATCTGCTCTACTCTCAACAGTACGATCCATTCTGCCCTGCTTAGGACAGGAACTAGTGGCTAACTGTTACTCACAGAATACTTCCAAATAGAGGTCACGACCATCACAATTGAAGACAGCGACACAAGGAGGACTTGATATTCTTCTATTTAAAAAAAATAAAAAAGTTTTTGATTACATATTTTTAATAGCTTGTTACTTTAAAAATCTGTCATTTATCAACTAATTTGACAAAACGGAAAGGATTAAAAACTTCCAATCATGACCAATGAGAGTGAAAATTAAAAATGATTACATACATAACGGTTGATAACAATTAATCTGATATAGGTCCTAGTTTGTTACTGTTCTAAAGGCAAAACTTTGTGTGAAATTGGCATCAGTTTCCATTGCCTTAGTAAAGTTTTGACTGCAATATCAACTGGAGTTCAATCACATTAACCGAGCGACATTAAATCAACCATGACAACGCCATTACTTTTTTCGTTCATATCACATCAAGGAAACAGTCTGTGCATACTCAACGCAATTTAACGCAAAGTACATCGTAATAACACGAATATGTGAGAAGAAAGAAATCCACCGGGGTATCAAAAATGTTGATGTACCACCATGATATTTGATTTTCCTTGTATAGGAAGTTCCTTGCGAGGTGAACCGTAAATTATGACTGAGATTTTGTTAAACAACGTAGTTATTTTTCTTTTAAATTATGTATTTGATACGATATTTTGTCTTAATTTTGTGACATCTCATGGAAGCTTTGTATAGCTTAACTGCTTAGGTATCGCATGGTAGCGTATACGTAGCGCAATGAATACGAATGCTATTCTTGAATGTTGGATTCTGGGATGGACTGAATGTTTGTGATCTGCAAATATTTGGTCCATCGTCCTATCCATCTACGTCCCTACCATCGTCCAAAAATGTTGGTATACATATATTATAAAAGTGGAATAAGTACAACCCTTTCATTATTAAATATAAATAAAAACGTACTCTATTTCGATGCAAGATGGTACATTAAAGTTCGCATGCAATCTGTACGAATTACGGAACAATAATATTTTCCTCACGTGTTCTATTGTGCACCGTATCATTATTCACCGCCACTTACATTGTTATGATTCTTCAAACTGATGCGAGTAAGAAAAATGGAAATGAAGAACATGATCCAGAACTTGTTATGAATGAATCCTAAATATAATTTTAAGAATCGAATCAAAACAAAAATTGGTTCATAAATGAATTATTTCTAAGGTGATAAACAAAAAATATGGAAGGATAGAAAAACCAAACAGCTAATTACTTTTAATTCTTATGATTTTTTTCGTTTTTCACAAAAAGCCGCTGAAAAGCGATTCCTTACATAACTTGATACAATAATTGATAAATACAATAATTTTATATACTTTCATAAATATTATAATGTTCTAAACTGCTTGTTTACCATCAAGTTTATTCTATTGTATACTATACTTATTATACTTACTTTTATTTCTTTGAAGTTGTCCATCACGTCAACGTAAAACAAATCATTGGTACTTGACTCTTTCTTTATCTTTCTACCCTTTTCCAAATGTATTGTAGGTCGGTGCTTTTCTTCATACATGCTCCTAGATAGTGATCTAGGAGCATGTATGAAGAAAAGCCAAAATGGAGTGCCATATCATCTTTCACACAATGGTTTTGCTTTTTTCTTTTATGATCAGGTATCTACTTAATACCAAGCCTCGTTGGGAATGTAATCTCTATTCAAACAGAAACGAATATTTTTGGTGAATCCCAAATACTCAGGATTTATCACTAGTAAATGCTTGTACATGAAAAATTACTCTGTTTTTAGTTAAAGCAAAGAAAAACTTTGTCAATATTTTCCCCAAAAAAATACCTCCATCTACAACATAAGGATAATGATGTGTCGGGAGACGCATCGAAGAAATATCCGCACCCGTGGTCCGGCCCTTATTGAATGATATTATATTATAAATCCCTGAAGTCTGAATTTACTCCATTTCCAACCAATATTGATTTAATACCATTTTGAGATGTTTCTGTGGAAATGAATACACGTTATGTAGATCGTAAATACTCGAAATGAGATGTTTTGGTAAAGCAAGATCTATTAATATTCCAAATTTTTTTAAATTTTATTAATTACTAAGAATATATTATATAATATTATATTTATATAATGGCCTATCTCTGAGTGGTATTTACTTGGGCAACTTGGGAACAGTTCACCACTAGGTACGTCAAAAAGTAGAAAATATAAAAAATAGGAATGCGGATTCTACATTAAATGTGTACCAGTTTGTTTTCCACTTAAAAAGTTAGTCTATCTGGTTTGGAAAATGTATTGCTTCCTGTTTACAAACTCAATCTCCACTGTAAAGAACATTTTCTCGTGTGGATATAGCAAACCCAAAACGGCTTCAGAGAGTTTATGCTATGAACCACCGTATTTGTTATATTCTTTTTATTATAAATCCCAAGCGTCAGTTCTTCCATCTTCCAATATTAAGTTTGTATACTCGCCTTGCTATTGGAGGCCATGTACTAGTATCGACAAAAATACACAGACAATATTTAATGTAGGAGATTATCAGTATATTTATTACCAGGACTATCATGCAACATTAATCATTTCCTATCTAAAAGATCCAAATAGCAGATTAATAACTTTACCCTAAACCTTAAACAGATTCGCCCAACCTTTGTGTGTATTTTCTAAAACCATTATTCATTAATACAGTCTCAAAACTTTATAAATAATACAGATGAATATGTAAAGTGTTAGAAACAAAAGTAATCAGTCATATAACAAATTATAGCCTAATTATTTTCACATCACCAACTAATTTTCGTAAAAAAACTATATTTTTCTTTTTTGTTGCTAAATGAATTGTTAGTGACAAATGCAAAAATACAAGTGATTCTCAAAGAGAGCACTATTTTTTTGACCTGCGACAACAGACCTCCAACCAATAATAATAATTGTATCTCTATAAGTAAAAAACTGAAGAATGAGTGACTTTTCCATTTGTCTTTGGAGAAACAAAGTGTATGCCAGGAAAAGGTATAACCACAGACGACTCAGGCGCCTGAGGTTGTAGAACAATCTCTGTCGCCCGTAAGTGCAAGTCTAGGGGACAGTAGGTGAGTCCATCTGTCACCTTAACAGAAGCAGGTCGGGTTGGCGGTGCCAGCGCTGGAAATGAATATCGGGATTTCTGCACAGGAGGGGGCCGTCTACAAACTGTAGGTGGCCAGAGGTACATCGGAGGAAAATCAAAATGTTATAAAAAAAGTGTGTATTATTATTATTTTTATATTTTTTTTATTTTAGAACTTCATGCACACATGTACGACGGCGGGCTTAATGACCAAGGCATTCTCTACCAGCCAACCCGACAAGATTATGGTGGGAAAAAAAATATTTATAATACATACTTTATTGAGAGATCGAATGATTTAATTCAAAATCCACAAATTTCATCCCCATAATCTAGATAGTTAGTAGTCCATAATTGTGTGCTTTTCCTGTGGAACTTTCTGCCTCTCACAACAAAACTGTTGAATGAACTTTCACCTGCGGTATTCCCGGACCAATACGACCTTAAAACCTTCAAGAAAATAACGTACTACTTTTTAAAAGGCCGGCAACGCACTTGTGACGCCTCTGGTGTTGTGGGTGTCTATGGGCGGCGGTAATCGCTTACCATCAGGCAATGCGTCTGCTCGTTTGCCCCCTATACCATAAAAAATGCAAATGAAAGTAGAAAAAATAAACTGGTCAGTCAGTAGGTAGAAAACGTAACCACGTTCTGCGGTATACCCTCCTAACACAATTTATCTATATTTTTCAAAATCTAAATCTTGAACTCAATCTTCGTATAATCTAGTTCCTATAATATACAGGTACTTACTACTCTCTACAGATACTTATACTATACTACTTATAGTATACCACTATAATTTACATACTTTCACGGTTATGTTCTATTTACGGCAAAACATTTTAAACAATTTTTGTGTTCTAATAACAGTATGGTCCGCGTGGTGACGGATTATAATCGAAAACATACCACTACCTCTACTCATCCGATAGGTGTTGCGGCTAAGGGAGAAAACTATGTCGGACAAAACCACTGCAACACGTAACAAATTATATAAAAAAACCCAGACTGCTTCAATATTTGCCATCTTCTTTGAATTTATGAACTGAAAAGATGGAAAAGACTGAAAAGAAAAGATTTTTCATTTTATTTTGATGTACCCAGTGTCTCACGACTAAGACGAATCTATTGACACTATAACATAAAAATACGAAAAGCCGTTACAGCTCTAGAGCTTACCAAAGTAATAAACAAACCTACATTATACATATTTTACATACAAACAAACACTCGAAAAACATAAACCTCCTTCTTTTGTAGTCTGATAAAAAGAAGAGAAACTTGAAAAAAATCTGTACCAATTCGTCTAGCCAGTGTGGTATGGTGGGCCAGAATCCCTTGTGGAGGGCTGGGTGTTATGTCCCCCTCCAACACAAAGGGAAGATCCTCCGACCAGACGAGGGAATCATGCCTGGTGGGCCACTGCCCAACGGTTGATGTCGGGATGTTGTATATATGATAATCGGCGCGAAAACTTCTATTGCGCGATTTAGGATTGGTAGTTTCTTAGTTTCCTTCGTTACTCTATGTCACTGTAGTTTGTTTGTGTTGTTGCGTTGTATGTGGAAGCTCCACATACTTTTCTAAGAGGCATATGTCCAGCAGTAGACCGATAAAGACTGTTTTAGGTATTGCTTGTAATATTGTTTTCTATTTTAAAACTTTTACCATTTCATTACCTTTTTAGTAGATAATGAGATACGGATCTAGTTCTTAGTGTTATCTATTTGCAAATGCTTGTTATATTTGGTTTACCAAATATATTATCATAATAGATCACATATTAAGGACAGTTATTATGTTATCGTCTTTGTACTGTACATGTCAATATCAGCATCGTTGTTTCTCAAACTTGTGGTCCAGATCGCCTTTAATTTTTTTGTCTATACAAATGAATTGGCAAGGTATAAGCCTGCTGCTTATCCATTTTTTTTGCTATCTTCAACAAGTAGAAGTGTTCTGATGAACTTAAATTAAAGCACATGAAATCAGCACATTTACTGGCGATGTTATCAACAACGAAAATTATGCGAACTCCGTTTGCAAAATTTTCGTCATTAATCTATTTTTTTATATATGGCCCTGCCTACATGACTCTACTCTGCCTGATGGAAAGCATTAGCAGAATCGAAGAGTTGTGCTCACCATACTCATTGCGTACGCCGACAATGCAACAATGCCGCATGGTGACTCACACCATAGCAGCATATCATAGTGCTTCTGTATCATT
Organism: Hyphantria cunea; assembly: GCA_003709505.1. Taxonomy (NCBI): domain Eukaryota; kingdom Metazoa; phylum Arthropoda; class Insecta; order Lepidoptera; family Erebidae; genus Hyphantria; species Hyphantria cunea. The sequence goes on along the minus strand of PKRV01000518.1, from coordinate 476,101 downwards.
GGACCTCCGGTGTCTCACGCACCAACGAAACAAGACAGCATGAACGCTGTCAATTTAGGTTGATCTTCAGTATGAGGATAGTACCGACCCGGTCGAGCCGGCCCGTTCGTGCTGAAATCAGCGTGGCTTTTCTACCTTTAAGATGATGAAAAATAAATCCTGTTTGCTAAAAACCATTTCATTTACAGGTATTTAGCTTCAAATGGCTTGTTTATCGACAGATCGTCGGTTTGATTCTCAACCAAAACAAATGATTTCGTGAAGTACACGATGATTTGTTATGTAACTCTTTATTTATTTATAAAACTTTATTAACTTTTGCATATCGGCGGATTTGTGATGCAAATACACTTCAAAATGTATACTTGCTACTGCTATATCTAGTTTAAAATCACTTGTGTGTGGAGTTTGTCGAGTTAACTATGATTTATAAAAATATGTCTGTTGTACCAAAAAAGTAAAAAAAAATTGCGGACTGAATAACGAATGAAACGTACGATAATTTACCTTATTTTGGTATGAAAAGGTTCATTTTGATATAGCTTAAAAAAGTGCACTTTGTGTTTTTATCTACCTGAATTAGGAGTATTCTTTAAACATAGGAGTCTACTTTATGAATAGGGGTAAATGAGCAGACGTATCGCCTGATAGTAATGGTTACCGTCACCCATGGACACCCGCAACACCAGAGGCGCCACAACAGATGACTGACAGTCTATTGACTGGACTGTCTGGTTTAATAATGGACCTACATACAATCCTATTGAATTTTATGTAGGTCAATTATTAAACTAATTATTAAACAACAGGTTTGAGCAACAGGGACCTTTACCGCCTTTATAATCTTTCCTAGCGTCACATATCGAACAATATACCACTAGAACATATCTCTCGGCATGTCGTTGGAACTTGCTCCATTAATTCCTATAGCACCTCATTTAGATCTTAAGATAAAGCAATATGGTACATATTTGGTTGTGCAGGTGATATAGAACAGCCGACAAAAAGTTTTAAATACTGGAAATGACTCTTTCTCTCCTTGTCAAGTTATTTTAAGAAGACATTAAATAATTAGTCAGAAGACAAAGATGCAGATGAATTATATTATATTTAGGTAAATAGTTTAATTTAGAATGACTTAATTAGTTCGGTAGAAGTAAAGAATAGCATATTTATATAATTTATTTTTTAAATTAGTACTTAGGTATTTTTTTTTTTACGTTTGGGGTAAATTCACATATCTAGAATATGAAATAGAGCTTGTATTGTAGGTATTAGTATTTGTAGGGTTAAGTTATATGTATATTTCTTTGGCACGCCGTATTTTTATGTGAGTGGTGTTAATGATTCGTCTTAGTCGTGAGAGTGGCATTCGGTAAATAAAATTTAAAAAAAATACAAAGTTAATACGAATACAAATATATTTATAACTGATGTTTCATTTAAAAAAAATGTTTTTTTTAAATTGAAGTTTTATTTGTTTGTCATAGTCAGGATAAGGATAGTATAGAAAAAAAATAATAGAAAACCGGAGGTGTAACATTTTCTTAGACCTCTTAGTTTGTATACACTGCGGCTCTGTGAGAAGATAACACGGTCTTAATAAAGTAAGTTATTCGTTGCTTTAGAAAATTTTCATGAAAATGAATATGGCGGTACGAAGCTTACCAGGTTAGCAAGTCTATATATATATATAAGAATGAATGTTTGTCTGTATGTCCTTTAAAGAATCGTAGACTGTACATTTAATCATGTCATGATCTTCAGCAAAGTGTTGTGCATGAGCCCACAAAGGTTTCTGAGTTGGTACGACCATCTTTGCCTGCGATTGTTGTTGTATTTAAACAAACCTTTTGTTTAAAAATTATACGGAAAACAAACGGGTTATATTTTCTTAATCCGCGACTAAACACTACCCGTGGAAACCCGAGATGTACAAAAAATCTAAAACCAGTTTTTCGGAGATTAGTATTAAATAATGAAATAAAATCACATTGATTTAATATTATAGAACAATAATAATAATAAATAGTAATAAATATTTCGGACATCTTACACACAACGCCATCTAGTCCCAAACTAAGCAGAGCTTGTACTATGGGTACTAGGCAACTGATATTAATACATCTATACTTTTTTTGTAAATATATACATATTATACAAAGAGCCCACCCAAACTCCGAAACAAATATTTGCAGATCATATAAACATTTAGTCCTACTCAGGCATCGACCCCGAGACCTCTAAAAGAAATGAATAAAATATTTTCCCAAAAGATACGCAATAACTTAAAAACAATTTAATATATTCCCAAGAAGTAAGTTCTGTTGTTAAGCCTATAAATTTTATAAATATTGTAAAATATAAGTAATATTTTACCTTTGTAATACTTTATACAATATTTCTGTATCTTACAACACAGGGAATACATCAGTATGTATCATATCTGTACTTACATATCTACGTATATGTCTGATATCTATCTAGTACTTGGAACGATATTTCCATATACGTTTTAATGTGAGTGACTTTTGGCACTGAATATGGATGTCGCGACTTTTGCTTGGCTTGAGAATAGAAGAAAATTACTTAAAGTTGAAAAATAACACTCATAAGGAACTCACATCAAAAAGATAACGAAAAACTTGATGGGTAATTGTATTTGTTTCCTTGTTGTTACGAAGCAATGCCGATTGAGAATCACAGATTCTGATGATTTGAGAGCTGGGTTTAAAAAAAATATCTAGTGCATTTTCTGTAAAGAAAATTTTTATTTTTGTAATAATCTGTAATACTATAAGAGTTAAATAGAACTTAAACAAACCGAATTACAAATACTACTACATCGTACAACAAAATTTCTTGTTATATTTACATTAGAGGGTGTATCGGATATGACACCCTAGCAAACAAATTTATTAGCTAATCTTGACTAACCCATGATTTATATTATAAAATCGGAAAAAAATCAATATTTATAATTTATGAATAAAATAAAATCTATCTATCCTATACACTTTCACTGTTAAACTGCTACACCAATTTCAATGATATTTGGTATGGAGATACTTTGGTTCTTGAAGAAGGACGTAGCTCTTTATCGCGATAATTAAAATATGTTGCTGTAAGCTACTAGCAAAAGATTGTTTTAGAAATCTATATTGCCTAATTTAAGAAAAGCATTTCAATTAACTCATTTCCTTTTTAAAAACTTGGGTGTCATAACTTTGACTTCGATATCTCTGTATTTATGTCTATCTGTGGCATCGTAGCTCTCATATAAATGGACCGATTTTAATGCGATTTTTTTCGTTTGAAAGCCAGTTTCTTTGCGGTTGTTAGTATCGGTCTAGCAGTGTAAGAGTATTAGCTCATTTCCAAAATGATATACGGCATTTTGGCGTATGATAACTCGATTCAGTGTGTGTGAGTTTTAATGTTAGCTAGTTAGACAATTAAATAAGTTAACAAGAAGCAACATTGAGACCCAGATCTAGTGTAAATACATCTACGTTAAATAAAGTGTATTAGAGATTGGAGGAGAGCAGGAAATGTGGCTCATCGATTAACACATTAGTGCGGGTTCAGTGCTCGCGCGCTACAGCCTTTGAACCTGACGTAACAGTCTGTAATTTTTACAGAATCTGCTTTTTGGGAAAGTAATTTTAGATTAATGTTTCTGTTTAGCAGTTAAGGTCGCTTCTACTACGACTCTCTCGCTTCTACTAACATATTTATAGTATTTGGATCCTTTAATTTGATTCTAAGTAGAGTGATGATTTATCCAAGATGGCTAACAAGAGCTGGATGCTAGAAGACGAGATTTTTTTAAAGACATCTCCTGCGTTAGGAATATAAATTCCTGTGTCGCGGGGATCTTCACAAAAATACATAAAACGGACACAAAATACAATCAGACTTAGAACAACAATTTATGGATCACACAAAGTGTTGTCCCATGTGGGATTTGAACCCACAACACTTAGCGCAGTAGGAAGCGGTGTGGCGACCACTGAAACCACTAGGCCAACCGTGTAGTCAATAAAACTAAGAGTCGCGCTATATCAGAGACCTTTGTTTTTGTGGACTGCGATAGGCTGCTGATGGTGCAAATATTTATATAGAGCAATGAATCTAGTATCACTAATATTTTTGATGTTACTAATTTTTCTAGTATAGGAAACAAACCAACAGATGGTTCACATATTTTCTGAGACGCCTGACCAGTTACGGTTATCATCATCATCCGCGCAAACCTAATAACTTTAAAATTAGCAGAGCAAAGTCAATTTTCATGCAGCTTCTCTCTTTTCACGAAAATAGTCGAGAGGGACGAAAGCTGGTAGTTAATTGTAAGAAACAAAATTCTTTCGTCCTAAGAAACAATACTTCGCAATATTTTAAAAAAAAATTACGCATAGTAATAACTGAACACATCTCTCATTCCCTGAACCCAAATGATTCAGAACTTTAGGTAAAATAGTGGTTTATAATAAAATAAAAATACCCAACACAGATAATTCTAAGATGAAAGCGGTTTCTAAGTCTTTTGTATTCGGTGACAATGAAAATGCATGACTTAGAGGTTTTTGCATATAATTTTAAATAATAGATATGTTGTAGAAAACACTATCCGACTCTTGACCACTAAACTTCATTGTGTTGCTATGTTGTCACTGAAACTCTAAACGGTCAATTTACTCGTATGCGGGTGCATAATAAAGTTGTCCCGTCTGTTTTAGTTATTTTGTGGTTCGAAGCTCCGGTTAGCTACGTACACGATCTAAACCTAGGTACAAAAGCATTCTGTTACAAGTAAAATTTGCGTAAATATGATACGCATTGAGTGATTGACTATTTCATACTCGGAGGATTTTTTACAGTATAGGTTGAAGATGAGTAAATGATTGACCTGATAGTTATTGACTATTGGCAAATGGTTGTCCATGAACACCTAAGCGTCATAAATTCATTGATCTCTTTCAGTGCCTTCCCAAAGAATCAAGAGGAGATAAAACATTTAAATTCTAATGTTCCCACTCAATCCAATAAAGTTCAACGTTAAAAAATACATTCTGATGCTAATTTACGTCTCTTTTTCCTCAAGCATCAATAAAATAAGTCCAAAATTTTCCGATTTCCTTACATTAAACGTCACATCTAATGATTATTAATTAATTCTCTCTTTACCAAAACGTTTCCTTAATTCCTTCCTTTTTCTTGTTATTCTTTGAGCAATTTCTCACAAAAGCGTACCCCGTAAACCTCCTGTAATTTATAAATTAAATGTTTAGTACTTCATTTCTTTCGTATTGGTTGATTCTCTGAACTTTTTATTTTAGTTTCCTTTATTTAAAGAAGACTAGAAATTGAGGATGTAAAATCTATTTTTGTCTCTGAATCTCAAAATCTCTGTACTATACTAAAACATACTTTGGAAATTTGGGCGTGATGGGGTGGATGCCATGGTTTCGAAGGTAATTTATATTAAGCTATTGGTTTATATTATTTTACCGAATAAATAAACCTTCTTATAATCTGACCTTTACCAGTACTTTACCGCTTTCTACTGCGCCAAGTGTTGTGGGTTCAAATCCTAAATGGGACAACACTTTGTGTGATCCATAAATTGTTGTTCTAAGTCTGGGTGTACTTTGTGTCCGTTTAATGTATGTTTGTAGTGATCCCCGTGACACAGGAATGTGTATTCCTAATACGGGAGTTATAAAAAAAAAGCTGAAGTACTGTTATAACTCTTGAAGTCTTGTGACTCGTCTGCCTCTATGTCTCTATTAAATATATACAGACTTATTTTATAAATACATATATATTTAGTGTACAAAGCAAATGTATTATCATATTCTACGGCCTTACATTCTCACGCTTAACAGAATTGACTCACAAAATCCTACACCCAATTTGCAGACTCTATCAACCCTTCCTTCATTCATACATATGTGTCATGTGTCGTCATGACGTCACATTGTGAAACAAAGCGAATAAGCGCAGTCGCGTGGAACACTCGGCGACAAATTTCTATTGTCGTTGAATGTAGCGAAGCGTTCTACTACTGTGTAGATACTGAATACTTTGATGAAAGTACCCTATGATTTAATATAAATAATGTGATTTATATTTAACTAGATTTAATTTATCGGCGCGAATTGAACTATAGAGGTTGGAACATCAGGAATATAATGTACTTGTATGTTAATTGTTATATATTATTAAAAATATTTCTATGTTGAAGTGCAAAACGAAGAATTCCATTAGCAAATCTAGTAGTTAAGTAATTATATGTATTTATTTATTCAATCTTCTACACTACGCGTTACTATTGCCATAACTTATTTGTAATTTCTATTATTGCCCCATCCCAGGCATATATCTCACGGTTGTCTCGAAGAGATTGACTCCGGGCAATAAGGCTGCCAATTGTACTTCCCTAATTTAAGTTTTCCTAGTTAAGTTTACCTTGCTACTAATCTGATACAATAAAATATTTATTAATAATAATAAATATTATTAAATCTTAGAAATTTAGGACAAAACTAAATTTAACAACAGAACTAGTACTATTATCGGTTTAGTTTAAGAGGTAGAACTAATATCTCTATATCTTTTTGTTGCAGGTAAATTCCGCAATAACTTGTGGCATTGTGAGAAACTCATTTCTTGCAGCAGTATAAATATTTCGGTTATTAAAAATATTATTATTCTTTTATTTATTATCATCTTTAATTAACTACAGGTATTTAACAAAGCAGAAAACATAGAGGATATTATTTTTCTTAACCTTCTTGTATAAAATACATTATTATTGCTTTTAATCTTGGGACTACCTTTTTTATTTTTCTGGTTAATGATATACCCATAAAAGAACTTTCTTTCTCTGAGTCTTTTTCTCAAACAATGTTGGCGTCACCTTTAAATCTACTAAGATACGGCAAAACTTAATTTTTTCATGGGGAACTACTACCGAAGTAGCCCCAAACTCAAATACTACCCTAAGACGGTTGCCGTACTTTTCGGGCTCACTAAATAATCACTCAACACGTTCTTAATTAAACCGGCAAGTGTCAGCGTTCTAGATACGACCGAATTTTCCAGCTACTCGAGCGAGGATGCCCGATTATACTACATGCAGCCGTATTTATATAGATACTACTCCCGCACGTCCTCAAATTCTGTTAGATTCAGTGATAAATTTTAGAATAAGTATGGCCTGTATCTCTGGCGGTTTGTGACCCTGCTAAATTGAAGATCGTAGGTTTCTACACAAGACAAATAATTGTGTCATGACCACGATCAAATTGTTCTGTGATTAGGAGTAATTAATCTAGTTTTTTTTTAATTTAGGGGGGCGACCGAGCGGACTTTTTGCCTGATGGTAAGTGATTACCACCGCCCATAGACACCATAGGCGTCACAAGTCCGGTGCTAACCTTTGGGAGATGAGGAAGGGGATTGGGGTGAGTGGTCCGGATGACGTAAGAAAGCGGTTCCCGGATTCCTTCCGTCTCAGGCGCAGAGTGGCATTCCGTGTGGTTTTAATCGGTTTGATTCCGACTCACCGCCCCGCCGCAAACCTCATTGGGGTGAAGGCCCGAGGGGATTCTCACTCGTAAAAAAATAAAAAAAAGGGATTTGGGGCGAGGGGTGAATATAAGATTTTGACAATATGCTGTATCTATTTTATGAGCTTTTAAATTCGCCCTTAAGATTGTAGAGGGCTGAAGGCAGTCTCTACGTGGAAAAAATTGATTTTCAGGGAAAACTGGAGGAACAGATTGAACTAATGCTAGCAAGCTGAAGACGATCTGTTATACAAGAAAGTATAGGGTTCTTAAATAAACACTTAAATATTAATTTAGACATATGATGTAGGTTGTACTCGTATTTGCACTGTCTACATTAAAAAAATACTGTAAAAAGTTAATTGAAATCTCAAACAGCACCAAATCTAATCCTATCCATTCAAAATCTATTGTTAACAATAATATCGTTCTTTATACATCATCATCATCATCAGCCCATTGTATTCCACAGCTGGTCATAGACTTCTCGCATTGCACGCCAATCTGATCTATTTTGAGATTCACACATCCATCTTCGTCCCTTTATGTTAAAATTATTTTTGATATTTTCACTAAAATATTAATTTAAAAATAAAGCGGTATTCGTCTAAAATATACCCAAAAATACTCAAAACCACTTCATTTATAACCATTCGTGAATACAATGAACTCGTAGCTCAAGATGTTCAGTCTAATACTTCGCATCAGAGGCCCGGTCGTAAGTTATGCACGACACGATGAATTAAAAAAGTTTTGGAACAATTGTGACCTTTACTCTTATTACAAAGGTCAACATTTATTAGACTTAGGATCGATATATGTATAGTGTTGAAACACAGAAAATTCCAAGTATTCAATAGTATTTGAATCACAAAACACAATTACAAATATTAGCAAAATTATAGGCTTATTATTATAGGCGAGGCTGGTTTTATAGCCGAAGTGTGTCCCTTATACACGGCGTGAACATCCTGGGGCCCCTTGAAGACCGAAGTATTCGGACGGAAGGCTCTGTAGGCTCTGAAGACTCTTCAAATAAGGGGCAGAGGAATTTTACACCTCATCTGTAGATCTGTAGTAGTGGAAGTGAATTTCTGGGTGCATGTTTTTAATTCAAAGTATTATTCAAGTGAGTTTGAAATTATTTTGTAAGGAGAGGCTAATGTGTAATAATAATAAATAATAATAATAAATAATAATAGAGAGGCTAATGTGTAATAATAATAAATAATAATAGTAAGCTAAAGTGGAAGGCACAAAACTAACAACCGTTGGGGTAGAAAAGTTCTAGAGTGGAGGATGCCCAAACTCTAGGTTTTTTAATGGAATGGATGAACGATTACCATAAACACTCGCAACACCAGAGGCGTTACAAGCGCGTTACCGGTCTTTGGGGGATGGGGAAGCGTTTGAGTATGGGCCTCCGTTATCCTCACTCCCTAAGTGAAACACAGCACACATTTTTTCACACCGGTTTTCTGTCAGATCATCTTATCACTCTGGTTAAGCCCATCCGTGCCGAAGCGTGGCTCTCCCACTCCCGAAGGTGAGATTAAGCAAGATAGTGAGTAGGAGATGAATACGAGAAGCCCGGATCGATCAAAGTGTAGACTGTAATAAGCTGTTGATGAAAGTTCTTCCCGGACACGAGAGATACATATTGCTTGGTGCAGAAGATCCGCTCCCAACTCGTTGTCACGCAGATGCTGACGGGACATGGTGGGTTCGCCTAATACTTGCATCGCTTCAAGTGTCGGGAGAGCCCATCATGTATCTGCGACCCAACTGAGCAAGAGACTGTTTTGCATGCTAGTTTTGAGTGCCCCGTACTACTACGGTACGATGCTGAGCAAAGTCTTGGAGTACAGCTGGTGGAGAAAGGGACACACCTTCTGATGAGCAACCCGGGAAAAAAATCTGCAATTTGCCGTGAGCTATGCCAGAAAGTGATAAATACAAATGAATGAGGAAGCAACAAAATTTAACAGAAAAATAAAAATAAATAGTTTTGATGAAGATGAATATAATGGGACTGGGGGATCAGAAATCTTCATATTAAACATTAATGTATTATAAAATGATCCTATCAACTGTCCATGCTATAATCAATCTACCGTAAAGAGCCCAATAATCCAGGTGTCGTTAACCTTTGTGGGCGTTCAGCTGTGTTCCCCCAAATCTGTAATGGACAACATATATTACAGAACGAGCTGACCTGACCTGACCTGAGTGCTAGTTCGTCCTTTGCCCGTTTTTGAACTATTTTACCGGACTGCCAAAGAACGAAGAATATGTTTTTTGAGTGTATGAATATAATTTCTTTGGCACGCCGTATTTTTGTGTGAGTGGTGTCAATAGATTCGTCTTAGTCGTGATAGTGACGCTGGGTTCAGTAAAAGAAAAATAAAAATCTCTCCTTACCATCTTTTCAGTTCTTCAATGAATTTAATAAAGATGGCAGATATTGACACATTCGTTTTTCTTATTAAGTAAATCGTTACTTCTTCATTGATAGCTGGCTCCTATGAATGGAGGCGAGATGTTATTTATATCTTTCCGCGATAAATGGGCAATCTCACGTGACCAGGATTTTTTGATTCGAACTAGATAAAAAACTCTTCATAATATTATTATAAAGTACCTAAATGAGGAAGTTTTAGTCAATATTTTTGTTTTGGTATGTTTTTTGAAATTACCATCTGTAAACTGCTAAATTTTGTAAAAATCATTGGGTCCGTTTCCGAAATGCAGATTACACGTATGTCTACAAGAATTATTCTGTTTTGAGATACGGGGTAATCTTTTGGGGCAACTTAACCAACAAGAAAATCGCCTTTAAAGCCCAAAAGCGATGTTTACGATCATGTTTGGATATCACAGATTCTTGTAAGCCGTATTTCATATGCTCCAAGATTCGTACACTACCGTCTCGTTACATATTAGAAACGGTTTTATTTGTTAAAACGAATTCAACCCTTTTTTCACGTGTGACAGATGTAGTTCAAGAAAAAAGGTGCGATAGAAATAAATTTTGTCTGCATATGTCTACGTTTGCATTTATGTGTATGTTTGCATGACTCCGATTGTTTGTAATAAGTCTCCAAACAGTTAGAAAAATCTAAAAAGCCAAGTAATTAAGCAGAAAGCCAAATGGTTTCTTGTTGGAAAGGCCTATAATAACATAATATCCAATGAAATGCTATTTATTTTGATATTCAAAATTAATTTTAGTAATTTTTGCGCATTTCGTTGATCTATTCATACTCATTCAGTGGTAGCAGTTGAAATCAAGTTAAATCATGGAAATTATCAATGATGGGAATTTATCTATTTTTAATTATAATTATATTCGCAAGCTATGGTATGTGGCAAACTTGTCTTGAGCCTTCTTCAACTTTATATCTTGCATGCGATTGGTTGATGTATGTATCTACACCTGTGTTTTAAGCGAATCAATTAATCTTATCTTTTTATATCAAAGCTTCTCTATTGTTATTTATCCCTCAACAAAAATAAAATAGAAAATTCAACAGACGTTTTAATAATATGTTGAAAATATATGACTCGCTAGCAGTTTTAATGTTTTACCCACAGCAACCTGTTGCTATCACTAAAACTAGAGGTTTCTGTACTATTTACTCAGTTTAGACAAGTGTTTGCGAGTAAAAAGTTTTTAAATGGTTGTATAACAGCCTTATACTCACAAAATATACTTAAATAAGGAACGTGAGAAACTAACTCATAACCTCTGGTTTTGTAGTCAGGATCATCAGTAGATTATTGAGGCAAGAAAAACTACATCAAACTATTACATACATATGAAATTGGCGTTTTGTATGGTAGGAAAACAAAGTAGTTTTTTTGTGAAATTTATTTCATTAATAAAAAATCATTACCATACCATTGTTATTTGCACATTTGTCATTTCATAGGTACTTTATACTTTATACTAAAATAACCATAGTGTCGAGTATTAATAAACTCTCTGAAGAACGTTTGGACTGCCACATCGGAGATATTTTTTTTTCCTTGTAAAATTTATCCAAATTTCGGAAAAATGGTAATTTAATTACAGCTCCTCTAGTTTAGCAGACGTGAAATTTATAATCGCTTATTTAATTAATGAATGTTCGATGAATTATGAACTGAATTTAAGGATATTAACATTCATTCGGCAACCTATAATGACTTCTTAACTATGTTTTGTAGTAAATTATGGAATTAAAATAAAGGAATATGGCTCTATAGAATAGAAAACTAGCTTATTTAAATTGATTTCCTGTTATTTTTATTAATACTTATAATAAAATCGTAACTAGTCGCTGTGTATATCGAAGATATATAAAGAGCACTATTATAGTCGGGCTTTCTGAACCCAAGGGAACCCAAAACAATGATTTTTAAGATTTTTGTCTTTTGTCTATACTTTTATTTATTTATTTATTTGTCTTTATTGTATACACATAGTAAGAAACGGTACAATAAGAACAGTCACAAAGTATGTATAACAATTGGCGGTCTTATCGCTCTTGGCGATTTCTTCCAGACAACCATAACACGGATATGAGTGTTTCAAAATATTAAAATTTGCACGTTAATCTCATAAAGGACTTTACCAAATTGAATACGGTATTAATCAATACGTCGCGCTTAATATATAGTTGCTTCACTTAATACATAGTCGTTAGTTTCAATTCAATCGGTTCATAAAAAAATTAAGATTCACCGCTAACACCGACCTAAATACGGGCGGATCCGCAGGCAAAAGAACATGTATATATACTTTAATCGCATTTCTTATGTTCGCGACATTTTAATAAAACTAGAATCAAGACTAAAACAGCTGTACGTAGTCGTGCCACATGTGTTTATTGAACAAAAATTCATATGTGACCAAAATCACATTGGTCCTTCGAACTATAAAAGCTACGATACATATAAACTCTTCCATTCACTGTAATTTGCACCGCAGCCTGCGTCAGTTCAACAAGTCCAACTTAACAGATTGTTTTCCTTTCATTGTGATGCGAACAGCGTGTGCTCCGAAATCTTACTACGAGTTAGGGTCTTCTAGAAAAAGAGGTCGAAATACCTATGTATCTTTGTATACGTATACAAAATACATCCTTTTGAAAGTTATCATAGCAACCAGTTAATTTATGTATGACTAGCTTTTCCTTTGGTAACCTCCATGTTAATTCATCTAAATCCGTTTAATGGTTTATGCGGAAAAAGTAACATAGACACAGAGGATTTTACACCGTAAGAGAGTCACGCTTTGGCATGAATGGGCCGGCTCCACGGGAGCGATACCACGGCCTAACATAAATCCAATATGAAGAAGCGCTTGCGCCCTGTTTCACCGAGTGAGTGAGAATAATGAGGGCCATACCATTAACCCCTCCCCCTATCCCCAAAGGCCGGTAACGGACTTATGACGCCTCTGGAATTGCTGGTGTCCACGGGCGACGGTAATCGCTTAATATCAGACGATACGTCTGCTCGTTTGCCCCCAATTAAATTTTAAAAAATCCACACATCCATATTCACAAAATTTCGTATTTTAATATTGGTAGAATTAAAGTAACAGTTGATAAGCAGTCACAAGAAGAAGAAGACAGTCACTTGATGATAAGCGAATTAAACAATATTTTTAAACTAATAATGAAGAATTCTGTGTGATGTGAAATATACATTACATTGAGTTCAAACTGCATTAATTTATACTACTCAAGCTGTAAGATAAAATTTACGACAATTCACTAGATGCTTCGTATCAATTGGTCAATGTCTTAAATGTTTGAAATAAATCACAAGAAAAATAAAAACTTTTATATATGGCTTTCAAGAAAACAAATCTAGTGATTGAGTATGAAACAATCAATTGTTTAAATTGTTCTGTTATATAGAACTGAAAGCTAAAGCCTTGTACAGTAACGCTAATGGAAAGCAATATATCAGTTTCATTAATGATACTATATTACTTATATGTTTCATCTGTGTGTTCAATGAAAAAGTATTTTTAAGAATTTTCTTTGATAAAATTTTACTCGACATGGTGTACAGAACACAGTGTAAGCAATTAATTTAAGAAGAATTGTGAACAAGTTTAAGAGGTAACAAGACGGTTGGAGTAATTACCTGCAAACTGGATCACAACCCGATTGACTACGCTTACTAAGAGTTCGGATAATGCGTGAAATAAGGAAAACCTACATGAATATTGCCATGATTAACCGGTTTTTTCCAACTGTTAATTATGCTACATTAGTACATATATATACATGGTTAAGGGTTTGACCACCCAAGACAAATAATAATAATACTAATTTATTCAGACCACTTTGTGTCCATCTTGTTGGATACAGTTAAGCTTATTCTATTGTCAATAAAATCTTTTTTTATTAATAATCAGTCATCACAAGAGGATAAAATCAAATTATATAGATAATAATAAAACTTTTAAGCAATAAATAAGAGAAAGATTAATAATTAAATTCAATCAAAATATTTGTCAATTTAAATTCAAATAGAATAAAATAAAAATTTAAAAAAATAATAAAAACACAGACGGATAATTATTAAAGTATAATCAATCACTGTCACGCAATCCGAATGGCGACTGTGGAACAGTGATTGATATATAAACAGTCTAAACGGTCTGCTATCATCTTTAGAATAAAGATGTGATTAGCAGGATTATCTAAAAAGTAGGTGTTTAGAAAAATGAAAATTTATCAGCAGGTCCAGAAAAATATATCAAAGTCTTTGGGACCAGTTTGGGATCAGACTATTGTGTGAGTTGTGTGACATTATAATTATACCCTCGAGATCTTAAAATCGTTCTTATAGTAGAATTTATCTGCCTTCAATCAAGTCGTTTACGTCAACTATCGAATGTAATCAGTATTGATCATCTATCTTATTATGTATGTCTGTTTATTTTGTTACCACCCTTATCAGTTTGCTATCTTTGTTCCCAATCATAAACTTGTTGTTTGCATAAGCATTCATGTTGAATAACTGTATTATTGTCTACAATAACTTTGGCTGTATAACAAGGAATCAAACATGTTCCTTAGCAAACTTTATGCATTGTGTGTTGAAAAGCTCTCTTTCATGTGATTCAGTTCAAGTTGATGTCAACATTGATTCGTATTATGTTAGTATCTATGCTTAAAAATATTGAATCTATACTATTACTATAAACTCGATAGTAACTCTGTCCAATCTTTTACGCTTTTAAGGATAAACCGCTGTATCAATTCAACCAAATCTGGCATGATGATACTTTGATTCTTGAGGAAGGAGATAGGCTTTTTTATCGCGTTAAACGACAAAATCGCGGACGATGCTGTAGGTAAAATCTAGTAAAAGTATGTATTATGGTTGTCAATACAAGTATTTTGCATTGTAATGTATATTTTTAACTAACTGGCTTTCGGTATTAGACGCACCATAACATGTTCCAAACTCAGTTTTCTTTCGATTTTAGCTAATATATCCACAGAATAGAGTAATATAAAATCAAAACTCAAATGACTTAAGACGTAAACAAACATCTCACCTATACTTAAATATGTTCTTTTCAACACTCCAAATATTCTATTTACATAACATGTTCCAAACTCAGTTTTCTTTCGATTTTAGCTAATATATCCACAGAATAGAGTAATATAAAATCAAAACTCAAATACTTAAGACGTAAACAAACATCTCACCTATACTTAAATATGTTCTTTTCAACACTCCAAATATTCTATTTACATACTAGATTCAGATGATACACTTAGAAATTTCAAAGTTACTTAAGCCTTACTAGCTACTAATAATAGACTTTATGACAGAACTTGATTAAGGGAGCCTGAGAGCTCTCGCCTCATTTTATGGGTCTTAAATTTTTCTGCTAGAGACCTGAAATTTGGGAGTGACGTATTTTATAGCTTTCTACCTACCTATAAAATACGTCGACTAAGACTAAGGAGACATTTTGGACATTGCTGAATCATTGGTGTTCGAGAATTTAAGAGGGTGTATTGTATGAAAGTCTTTGGTTTTTCATAACGGTATAAGAAAGCTAATGTTGTTTTTGCTTAGTAAATTATTAGTTGTTTTTGCTTAATATATTTAAAATTTAGATAGTCTACGATTCTGAAATTCGTCGAAGTAGTTGGACGTGTCACCAATGTGGAATTATACACATAATTTGTAGTACTTCGCACTCACTAACTGTACGGTACAAATGACTTCAAAATTAGCAATTTATAGCATTATCATTGAAACCACATTTCATCTCTGGGATCGGTATTATATTTGCGTAAAATTTGGAAGGTGATGAATATTTACTTGTTCAGAAAATCTAATGGTGAACGTTCACGTGTACGTGCAATTTTCATATGTAAATTAGAGGTATCGAATTTCCAACCGAATATTTGCATCCCAATATTGTCATTATAATGGGTACTACCATGACAGTGTAATCGGCTTGGATGGCTAAGAATCTGGATAGCTGCAATAACCAAACTTCTAGTATATTTTTTTTAAATTTTCAATGGTCTGCCATGTGAAATATTAAAAAAATGTGAATAAGACCTGACTTTTATATCGCAGACAGTTTACTGCCTTAAAGTCAAATAACTTCATTACAATATATTTATCATTCAGAATTTAAATGCAACTAAATTGAATACATATTATATATACTTCCAAACAAAGTTTAACATATTTAAAAATAAACAAATAATTAAATATTTTTAACCTTAACCCCTGGGGAGAAGGCCTCTTCCAGAGAGTGCCAGGTATCCCTATTTTCACTGTTTCTAGTCAATTGGGTCCAGCTATATGCGAGATTTCGTCTTCCCGATGAGGGTGTGGTCTTCCGCGTTTGCTTTCCCGAGCAGTGCTTTCAGCCACGTCAATTTTCCGAACCTCTATTGTTTCACAGTTATGCTACATGGCCTGTCCATTATCCTTTAAGTTTTTGTGCACGTGGAAGGGCGTCACTAACTTTGGATGATGATCTTATTTTTGAGTGGCGAACTCTATGCCCATGTTTGGCATGCGTGTGTTAGGCAAGGGAGTAGATATAAGATTGATTGAGATTGAGATTGAGATTGACACAAATACACTACTTTCGTACTCTATGATAACCCGAATATAAGATGAAGCAGCTATCGATTGGAACTTTCTGCCGTTTCACCGAGAAGGAGATTGTGTAACTTTTTTTTTAAAGTAAAATAATATGTGGATATCCTGATTTTGAGTGGGAGAGCATTCCAGAGTAGTACAGCTTCAATAAAGAAAGAGGAGTTCATGAAATCTGAATGGTGAGAAGAACACAAGAGGAGCAGATTATTTTCTGAACGAAGATTTCTGTCATGATCAGAGGACAGATAACGGAAGTATGAAGCAACTGTAGGTATGTAGGAGAAAAAAGTGACTTAAAAATTAAAAATAGGAAGGTAAGATCTCGTTGACTGCGACGAAAGCGAATAGGCAAACATTTTAGCTGAGAACGTAAATTAGGCGTTTAGCGTTGTGTGTCACCTGATTGCACCGATTCCTTGCAACTTTGTAAAGATTTCAATTATCTTCGCTGCAGTTTTTCTTGAACCGAAGAGATACTTGATCCCTTCGCTTCATAGCTGCTCGGACCTCATTCGTCATCCAAGGCACTGAGACACTTTTTAACTTTACATTCCTAATAGGAGCGTGGACGTAGTACAGTTTGACAGTGGTTTCGTTGAAAATAATGATTTTATTATCCACGTCTGTAGTAGCTGCCATATTTATCCAGTCTATCGATGCAACATCTGCATGTAATTTTTCGATATGCAAGCTTCGGAAACTGCGAATTTGTACAATTTTAGGATACGTGAATTTCGCTTTTGTTCTATAACTATACTAACTCTATTGCTGTAATTTTTGTTCTTATCAACTCTTGATTTCCACATTTGCCTTCTAAAATTGCAAATTTTTCTTCGAATAATCGGTTTCTGTTTAATGTTACGTGATCTGTTACCACGCTCTCCCGACTTATAAGATTCATTTCCTTCTGATCATCAAGTTCTTTTTTAATACTACAAAGTGTATTCAAAACTGTTCCCATAACTCTTCCATTATGATGTAGGAGTTTTACAATAAATCAGGAAGTTATCGATTAATTGTTTGTTTATCGTCTAAGTGGTGTCCTCTATCGGTAATTCCCAAAATGTCATAAGGCTATTACAGTAAAGATGTCAGATCAACTAGTATAGCAAAGCGCCGTTAGATGGCGCTGTTAGATAAATAAACAATGACTTTTTAATTTACGTTACGTTACGTTAACCAATTTTACTTGGAGGGTATTTCGGGCAATGTTTTTTTACAAAATAGTTTATAGCCAAATTAAAGGGTTACTGGGGACTGTATGCCTTTCATTACCTCCCTGTCAATTGATGGTGTTTAAAAGTCACTCAAAGTTCTGTCACTCGTTAATAACTTGCCTAATTGGTAAACAACCACTACAGCACTACAGTTTATCAAGTTTAGGCACTGTTTGTATTGCACTGATTTATTGTTGTGTACTTCACTTTACTCTTGGTTATTATACACGTAACTAGTTTATAATTGGACAATTATACTTTAATTACCCATTTTTATACTTATTTTGATCAGAAAAGCACGGAGACTACGTTCAGCGTGGCACATTATACAGGCGCTCTCTCTACTACTACTATAATACTCTCTGTAACCACAGAATTTATTTCTTCCTATTCGTAAAACGTTGCATTCGAAACATTACGCTTTAATCCAGAGAGATTACTTATCTTTAAAGGATGATAACATCAGAATTAATTTCTTACATCATAATCAGAAACAGTGAACCTTAATAACAAAACGTTTTGTAGAACGTCAGTCCCCTGTCTCTAACACTCTTATTATTTAAATTAAGTATATTTTACTTAATATCTCCTAATTTTATTTTACCATAAGATTTAGAAAAACGTTTTTGGTATTTTTCGAGATGAAATGTGAATATAAAAGGAATTTGTCCTTTCATTCAGTAAGCTTATGGCAAACACCAAAAAAAAATTCCAGACTGGATAAAATATGTTTATTTTAAAGATAAGTGTTAGAATTGTGTATGTTTTATTCATTTAAATTTTGAATTCAGTTCATACTGTTAACAACATTGAATCTAAATTGCCATAATGACCGAGACTTTAATACGTCTCTGCCTTCAAAACTTTGCTCACTGAAAAACTTTATGTAAAAATATTTTTTTAAAGATAATAATAGTTTTATTTGTTCCATATTGATATTTTTTGTCTTAACACACAATATACTACTAAATAAACTACACTTATCTAAAAATGTAATGTCTTTAATTATTACTTTAATATGGACCGAGTGTAAAAAGAAAAATAAATAAAAATGGAACACATCGGAGGAGGTTTTTGCCGTTAAAAATAATACATCTCAATAAATTTACAAAAGTAAGTAAAAATAATGTTCTCATGTTAAAGATGCTGGGTTCTATTCACGACGCTGAACAAGCGACATCACATATACCTAGTAAATAGTAGTTGTTGGAACCTCGCGTGCTGCAGCAGCGAGGGCTAGTTACGTCGTTGTCTACGGACCGTGTGTTACGTAAATAAAACTGTGCGGGGTGTCGCACTGATCTAACAGGGTTGGCAACTTGCAAAATGTTTTGTTTCTGTATCTTGAAAATTGCGTTGAAGCAGTAATTGGATGTGCGGGAAAATATATGGTTGCTTTGTTTTGTGCTGGTTATTTTACGGTTCGTGGTTTTGCAGATGTTAACAGGATCGTTTCAGTCCCATTCTCAATATGAGTCAAAATATTGTTTTCTACTTTTATTTTTTCTTAAAATATATTTTCAATCTACACAGATAGAGATCATTTCGGCAACATGCCCAGTATCTTGATTTACATTTATAATCAATTTAATTTTATTTAAAAACATCAAAAATTTTGATTAAGTGTTTGTTGTACATGCTTAAGCTATATCCAAAGCATATTAGCTTGCTTATACTTCCTTTGAACTCCGTTAATTTTTTTTTGAATAATCATCATAAACCCTTTTACAAATATGATATTAAGAACAATACATTCATAATAATATTATAAATGCGAAAGCAACTTTGTCTAATAGGCTTTCACGCCCTGATAGCTGAACCGGTTCGGTTGAACTTTCGTATCAAGATAGACCTTTAAGAAGGAAATAGGCTACTTTGATATATACACGGACAGAACCGTGGGTAAAACCTTCTACAATATTACAAAGACCCTTATATAACATATATAAATGTTAAGTTTGTATGGTCAAATAATTGTATTCACCACATTAACGACGGATTAGTTCGACCGGGCCAGTACTACGATCAGATCAACCTAAAATGACTGCATTCATGCTGTCGTGTTTCGTATGTGAGTGTGAGACCAGAGCTGCAGAGGCCTAATGATGTAGAAGCTAGTGATGCTTGGCTGCCATGTTGTGGTTCACTATGCTGCCTTGTTGCATTGTCTGCATTCGCAATCAATATAGTGACCACCACTCCTGGATTTTGCTTATGAGTCCATCAGGCAGAGTAGAGTCCTTCGAGTTCCTTAGAGACTTTGCTAGGCCCATACAGAACAAAAATACCCTAGATAGAAACCGAACCAACAATTAGTAGCTCAGATTCTTTGGTCATTTACTATCAATCAAATTACTGTAAATTTAGTATATAGTTATCTTGTGTGTGGAAATACAATTCAAATCAATTGTATAAAAAAGAGAAATCCATAGCTTTTTACCAATAGAATAATATGCTTTATAACTTAACTGCTATAAAATAGTAAAAACTCAGTTCATAACTTTTAACCATACAACTTTACAAAAAATAAAATCCACGAAACCATGCCCAGTGATGCAAAAAACGATATTCATAAAATGAAAGCCGTAAATTCGGGCGTTAAATTTAATAACTCCACATCGAGTCGTCGGTTTACAATTTATTAAAAAATATTCAAGCACAAAATTAAATACGCAGTACGACAGCCCTAATCGTCGGTTCACGATAAAAGCGAAGCGGAGTGAGAAGAACCGTTTAAGTCTCTATTTTATTACACTGCTCTATAATTTATGTTGTTTCCATACTTAGCAGAGTATGTTGGGGTTCGGATCCCCGCTTTAAAATGACGCGCACAAATTTTACGCTCATGAACTCTATATATACATAGAACACAATATATATCTAAGGATACTGTTTGATTATAACTTTGTCCGCGAAACGTCTACCTACTACGTAACAATTATGAGAATACGATGAAAAAAGAGAGGCATGCAATTTCTCTATGATTCAGTGTCTGGTATTTTCTCTTACCCACCATCCATCAAATGTACTAGTATCAAGATTTACCATCCACTGATGAATAAATGTCAGGAGCACCAAACATCCCGGTCTTAGCTAGACCGCATCTATTCGCCACTAGCCACTTTCTTCATATCATCGGTTCATTATACCGTGTTTGTTTCAATATTAAAATAAACATATTTTAGTACATGCATACATACAATTACGTCTTTTTCCCAGAAGATTTGGCCAAGACAATTGATCTCCACTTACTATGGTCCTGATACATCTCTTTAGCTTCGTCCATATGCATCTATCGCCACATGCATGCTCGTCCATTCCTGGTTCTCTTCACATTACTCTTTTTCAGAACATCAATAATTTGATCGGTAAATGTTCGCCGTGGACGACCTCTTCTGACACTTTCCAAACACATTCACTCTATAAATTCCTTTCGTGAGTTTTCTATCATCCATCCTCTCTAAATGGCCAAATATTTAAGTAATTAACCTTAAATAATCTGCTAAAGCTAAAACTCACCTCTTTCAAAATAAATGCTGATTCTTTCAATACTTTACACAGATGAAGATAATTTATGGTACACTCCTCCATTCCACTATAACCAGGATTTTCATTTTCAATCATTACATTTGTAAGAAAAAAACATAATACCTAATATTTTGATCAAATTCTGAACGTGCGTGAGCTAAATTCAAAACATTTTAGCTTGCTCAGACTTTCTTTGAACTTCGCTTATTTTATTTGAATCCCCGTCATGAACGCTTTCACGGATATTATTTCACTTAAATAAATTCGAGTTCTAAAATAATTTAAGCCAAGGAAAATGTCTCAGGGCAAGTCACAGCAGTTACAGAAATATGATTTTCACAGTCCGGCAGATACACATTTGAAAGGGCACCAAAATTGACGACATTCTATTTATCACAGCTGCCTTTAATAAAGGCATTGACAAATACTTCTTAGGCATTCATTCTAATATTGAGTCGCTTTTATTGATTTGAATTTATGTTTTTATTTTTCCCATCTGGCAGGTTACAACTTCCTTTGAATTAAATTCTGTGAACTTTATATCAAGACCACAGAATTTAAATGTGTATTTTAAAACTAGTTCAGTAGCTTAGACGCTACGGTTGAATATTTAAACAGACATAGAATGCCAAAACATTACCTTTCTTTTGGCTTTGCCGAAGTCGGGGAATTTTTTTATTGATCCTACAGTTTGACGTTAAATCATTTTCATCGGAGTCACCAGCATCTAATATATACTGTATATACATATTTTTAGCCTAAAGCATACCTCGTATATATTTTACCAAATAAATATACACGCAAAAAAAATCATTGAGTATATAATGAAATCATTAAAATTAAACACCCAAAATGGGGCCTCCGGTATCCTCACTCACTCGGTGAAACGCAGCCCAAGCGCTGTTTCACATCGGTTTTCTGTGAGACCGTGGCATCACTCCGAGCAAGCTAGCCCATGCCTGCCGAAGCGTGGCTCTCCCACGACGAATTCAAAGCGTCGAAATAACATAAATAGCATGATTAGAATTGCTAATATTACGTTGTGTTACACTTCTGTTAAAGTAAAGGATTTTATTATCGTGCTTATAATTTCGATGTTTATGTATTACAATGAAAGGTAGGTCGTAACCCTAAAGAACAAACATGCCTCTCAAATACTCAAAATTAAGATGCTAAACTGAATGTGCGAAGTAACTGCTCGGGAGTTACGACATCGTCGATAAAATTCAAGAAAGACAAAACAAAACAGTTTGCTCTGTGAGTGGTACCATTTTCTTTATTGTACCAGCACTTGATTCTTAACCATCTCATTGATTCCGTGGCACAATAAGTGTAATTTTATTATTTTGCTTGAAAGCCATTATTTCGGTTTGATTGTTATAGAATTTATACGGCATTAAAATTACACCGCTGTATGCTATGCATTTCAGGGACAGCTACTAATTTTATCACCATTTTCTAAATGACGAGAATGACGAATGTAATTTCATATCTAGACAAAATATTTCTAATGCTCCTAAACAGAATAGTACAGTGAAGTATCGTAGATTTTTGAATAAGATTTAGTCAGTTTACCACCAAACTACGTACAGTGATAGATATACTTGATATGTAACATATAAAACATGTGCCCGTGCTTGTCGTTGGAAATTGAACAAGGTTGTATGTGGCTTACTAGTCATAATCACTTATCTATGAAAGTCGGTTGGTACCTTATGAAACCAGACTTTACAATCGTGTTATAAAAGGCCCAATACCACAATACATTTTTTACCGTGGGAGAGCCACGCTTCGGCATAAATGGGCAGGCTCGACCCGAGTGATACCACGGCCTCACAGGAAACCGGTGTGAAACAGCGCTTGCGCCGTGTTTCATCGAGTTAGTGAGGATACCGGAGGCCCATATACCAACCCTTCCCCCTCCCCCATACTCCTCTCCATCCCCTAAAGGCCGGCAATGCGCTTGTGAATCCTCTGGTGTTATGGGTGTCCATGGGCGGCGGTAATCGCTTACCATCAAGCGATACGTCTTCTAGTTTCCCCCTTATACCATAAAAAAACATTGATTGCCTCAGTGGCGCAGTTGCAGCGTAAGCGTATGCGTGTAAAAAACATTCGAAAATATGTATGTATTTACAAAAATATAAAGTACATATGTATTTATATCAGTTGTCTAGCACCCATTACACAAACTCTGCTTAGGTTGGGATTAGATGTCGTTGCGTGTAAAAGTCCGATATGTATTATTTAAAACTGTTATCTGATTTCAGTTTAAATTAACACTTTTCTCATGAATAACTAAAGTTGAAGCTTTTCAAAATACTTAAGAAAACTAAAGCTGAAACAAAAAGCCAAGGGATTGAAGTTAAAAAATTCTTTTACATCCAATATATTTCTTAACAAGTCCATTTTGAGAGTGTCTGGGCGTTCGGTAAGAAGTTTATTTTTTCATCAGCACATTCATTAGGATAACAGCGATGCTTCTGGTTAATCTCGAGCCTCTTCGCCTGTGTCGACAATATAAAAAAGTTACGATCTAGCGGTAATCTTTTGGTGTTATGATAGAACCTTCCTATGCTAGCCGTAGGTATTATTTAGATAAAATAAACAAATGTGGCAGTATAACACTGAACAGAAATTGATTGGTCCCTAATTTGAATATTTTGAAAGAGAAATATGCTTTGGATATTATAATAATCAATTTTTAATCTTCAGTTTCTTCTCTAAATAAAGAACCTTTGGACATACTTTTTGAGTAAATAGAAATTTTACGCTAATGCAATGATTGTGAATTAAATTAATGATGATTTGACACATTTGAACCGAAAATTATACCACGGCCTTACATAAAACAGGTGTCTTCAAAAGCCTTTAACAGTTCGGTGAACATAGCTTCAGACTCTCCTTAAAAGAGAGGTTTTAGCTTGTCTGTCAGTGTCTGTCTGGTCAGTGTCTGGGTTGGTATAATAATATATCAGTTATAAGCTTTTCTTTCTTTAAGTTTTGTACAGCCCCAAAATCCATAACAGTTTTTTCCACTTTCGTTATATTTAAAAGCATAGTTTTTTTATATACAAATACCTCGCAGTAAGTGACAGAATATTGCTTAAAACTTAAATGATCTATTAGTACCCTCTAAGTTATTATTTATGAAGGAAAAAATGTTGTATATAGATGCTATTCTAATTGATTCTTACTGCCTCGGTGGCGCAGTGGTAGCGTATGCGACTGCTGTTCTTGAGGTCTCGGGTTCGATTCCTGGGTCGGATCAAATGTTTGTATGATCTACAAATGTTTGTTTCAGAGTTTAGGTGTTTTCTATGTATGATATGTATGTATTAACAAAAAAAATATATCTATGCATTTATATCAGTTGTCTAGTATCCATAACACAAGCTCTGCTTAGTTTGGGACTAGGTGGGGTTGTGTGTTAGATGTCCGGAATATTTATTTATTTATTCTATGGAAAACGAGTGACTTGAAGAAAACTTCTACTTACAGTTCAACAGTAGTACTATCACTTTATGGGCCTCTCATCTTTTTATCTTAAGATTTCCTAGGGTTTTGATAATAACGGTTTTCATATTGTATCAACTAATTGTCTTGCGCATACTGTCAGTCCTTATTATGTTGAAGATATAATTATTAATTAATAGAAATAATGATGATTAATCTACGGCTCTTCATGGACGCCTAAATTTGGGCTCATACTGGTTAAGAGATCAAATGACAAGTCTCTAAATTCTCATGATAATTTATTTCTAGAGGTTTTCTTATGGAATAGGGAACAAACGAGCAGAAGTATCACCATGGACACCCGTAACATCAAAGGCGTCATAAGTGTGTTGCCAGTCTTTGGAGGATGGGGATGGAGGGAGGAGTTGGGGCATAGGCCTCTGGTATCCTCATTCGCTCGGTGAAACGCAGCGCAAATGCTGTTTCACACCGGTTTTTTGTGAGGCCATGGTATTACTCCGGTCGAGCTTGCCCATTTATGCCGAAGCGTGGCACTCCCTCGGTAAAAAATGTATTGTGGTATTGGACCTTTTATAATATGATTGTAAAGTCTGTTTTAATAAGATACCAGCCGACTTTCATTGATAAGTGATTCTGCCTAGTAAGCCACATACAATATATCACTCCAATCGAGCTGGCCCTTTCGTACCGAAGCGTGGCTCTCCCACGGATGAAATGAAAAAGTATTCCCAAAATAGGACTAAACGTATTTTGTTCCTTCTTATTTTGAGCTTTTTAGTGATGAAATATAATTTATTTCGACAGAGCGGATCCAAAATTGTTGGATAGATAAGTTAAGGGCGCTGAGCCCGCCTTTAAGTACTACAGACGGAACTTTGAAAAGAGATTAACAAAATTCAATAATACAGTTTTATCACAGCTGGCAACTTACAAAACAAAAACTTCCTGTTTCCAATTTTATTTGAACCTTTAATAAATATTTGTTATTATCAAATCTTTACAACGCTTTACCAAATTTCGGAAATTTGCGAATACTTCGAATTCAAGATCAAAAATTTGTTTATTTAGTATCGTTAGTGTGTTACACAATGCAACATAGGGGCTGGAAATCGATGTAAAAAAAATTTTTTTAAGGTTACAACGTAAAGGTCAAGTGTGAGTCGGAGAAAACTTGGTCTTCCAGGATCTCTCGCGTAATAAATCCTTTAAGGGACCTTCGCCTTAATTACATTTAATTGAAGATGCACATTCGCCGATTCTCCGACATAAGATGTTGTATGATAGCCATTATCACATTTAAATGAGCAATAAATTATTTCTTTATTTCGAAAATCATTATATTATTATAGTTACCTGTCTAAGTTAACCCGCTGGTAACGCCGCGGGTCGAATTTTTTTTTAAATCCAAACCACTCACAAACCCTAAGGAATAGCCACAAAAAAATCATTAAAATTAGTGTAGCCGTTTAGAATGAGTTTAGTTACATACATACACAAAAGATTTATTTAAAAAAATTGAATGTACAATTCTTTATTAGGAAAACGGAAACCTTCAAGTTTTAAAAAGACAATTGTACAAATAGAACACATCCGCCCAACAGGTGCAAACAAAGTTGATATATAAATCTCTGGCGTCGTGATTTACGTGGCAACTTCGCGCGCTCAATACGCGAGGAAATATAGAGGCAGTTGTAACTTCTGTCTTTTGTGTTTTTTGGGACGATCGATCGTTATTGAAAGTGGTTTAGGCTGAAATTTTACTGGAAACATTTCTTCTTCGACTTCCAAAAGGTATAACGAGTTTTTGTACACTAAAGTTATTTAATCAGTATCCACAGTTATCACACGTTCTTTCAAAGAATTCGTGTTAGCTGATTCATTTTCGTGTTTTTAATAATCTGTCTGAATATAGGATGGTCTTACAAGTACATAGCTATAAACTCTTTCAGTTCAGTTTCAATTTAGTTTCTGTTCTCCACTCCAAACAAGCCCCAATAGCCAAGTTGCAAGCGTTTTTCAAATTATAAACGATAAACTCGAGCTGAACCTACCTACTGTTCTACATGTCCGTCAAAGTATGAGTCTACTAGCAATATTTTATCAATGAACGGTACTAAAACCTATCAAATGATTATTAATGCCAGGGCATGCTCGCAGCGACTCGGCAATACGTCTGATGTCAGACGCAGGAGTATTATTGTGGCCTAACTTTGATTTAGTATTATACTATCATATATTGACGAATATGGTTCCTATAGTTTTTAGTAAGAGATATGTTAATATCAATCATAGTTAGAAAAATATTTTAAAATTTATTTCGAAATCATAAGAAATAACTTTCTTTTTCTGATTAATTGATGTTAAAAAATGGGGCGAGTGCGAATCGGACATCTAAATAAATCGGATTCTAATATACATAACTCTCGTGTCGCGGTATTTGTAGTTAAACTCCTCCGAAATGGCTTGACCGATTCTCATGAATTTTTGTATGCATATTGGGTAGGTCTGAAAATCGGACAAGATTTATTTTTCATCCCCCTAAATGTTAAGTACAGTCCAGCCCTATTTTTTTAAAGCAAAGAAACTTTTGCCGGCATCCAGCAAAAATGATAATGAAATCACATTTGTTTACGTCCCCTTTAATAAATAAAATAAAATAAATACTTATTCAATTTGTAGTATTTATTGCTGTATCGACAACAGAAATAGGTCATTTGTGAAAATTTCAACTATCATGCAAATTCACGGTTCATGAGACAGACTGGTGACCGATAGACGTAAACGAAGTCTTAGAGATCGTAATAGGGTCCCGTTTTCTCTCTGTAGGTATGAACCCTAAAATGAACTTAGTTAAGTAGAAAAAAACTCAAAAATCGAATCAAAAACTTTTAACGTGCCTAGTTTTTACCGAAAATTGATAGCCTATTTTGAAACTATTTTGGATTGATGGCTTATTTCAACACAAACCTCCTTTGTGAAAATCACTGGCCACCTTTGTTTAGTTTCTTTATAATACGTTTAAAGATTATCTGCCACTCTTCTTTTGAGGGCAGCTTTCATGCTATGATTTTCTATAATAACAAACGAGGGTAAACTTCGAGGAATCTCTAGAAAATTTAAAAGCTGCTTTTGGGGAGTCTGGTCCTACGTTAGCAGTTATGACTTATAGAATTCATGAATTTGAACTTCATGTCATGAAAACTTCATCAGGGTAGAGTGGCTATTGAGAGAGAATAGGAATTGCACATCAAGAGATACAAGCTGAACGAAACATTGGATCACAGGCAGTTTCCACCAGAACCTTGCTTTGCAACGGATACTTGATTCTCTCACCAATGAGTAAAAATGTCGTCGTGTTGATTGGTGCAAATTTAAAAATTCGAAGGAGGAACTTTGCAAAACGTATTCTACATTCTTACAAATGAAGAATCATGGATATATAGCTACGTTCCTCTCACGAAGTAGGAATCCACACAATGGCTCTTTGAAGAGGACGATTTGCTCACTAAGGTTGTTCACGGTTGGAGCGTTAATAAATAAATGATAGCAGTTTTTTACGCAGTGGACCAGTAGTGGGAATTTCGCTAGAACACCGTAAAACAGCTACTAGTGAATGATATAGCGAAGTTTATCTGCCTCAAGCTTTCGGATAGCTGGATATCGAGCGCCCAAGGAGCGGCATCCGTGGCATTTCTTTTCACCTAGCTAGAACTATGGACTATTTGACATGTTCGGGGCTACAAATCTTACCCTATCCTTCGTAAAACCCAGATTTAGCTCCATGTCATTGTTTTTTTTTTACTCTCCATGGTGAAAAGTGCATCATGGACGGAAATTTTGCGCTGAAGACGAGGCCGTCGAAGAATTTCGGCTAGACAAGGCAAGACGCCTCTATTCAATGTTTTGAGAGCTAATTCATTCGAATGAATAAGTGCATTGCGATTGGAGGGGGATAGTTTAAAGAACTGTAAATAAACTTTTTATATTGTCACTATTTTTCAATTCACTAACTATTTTTGGAACAGTCCACGTATACTCAATCCGAAAATCAAATGAACATACGCTGTATCTGTTTACTGAATAGATTTCAATCTAACTAAATAAAATAAAAACTAAACAAACACTTTACCCAGATCAGGTAAACCGGAATTTCTGAGCTCGATCACTAAACCCGACACTAAACGCTGGAATCCATTCCGATACTCTCTCTTCAGCATTCACGTGTAATACTTTACTTTGAACGATGGAAAAATGTTTCTTTTTTCCGTGTTTATTTTAGGAGATAGAAACCGATTGATAAAACAAGAATGATTTATCAAAACAGATGAAACAGGTGTGGTGTTTCGTTTCTGTAAGAATGATTACGGTAAATAGGATAAAGATAATAAAATAAATTGATCATTCCTTTGTGCATTACTTTTTTCTGCAACTTCTTGTAGAATATTGCAGCTTTTTTCCTTCGGTTTGGAGATGCACAAGCGGGTCACCCATATCGTTTGTGTTCCGTTACAATTATGTATGGATAGAAAAGAGTAGTTAAAAAAAATGTCAGTCATGAGGACTACCGATAATAGTAAAAATTTATAACTTAAAATGTTACGTATAAAATTCATGTAAAAATGATAAATTTCATAAATTAAAGTTTAAAAATTATTAACATCAAACATTAGCAAGTCGGTGATGCGAGCTCATAACATTTTCGCCTACCAAAAAGTGCTCAATGGGGCTAAAGAAGTTTTCACTTCAAAAATATTCAGATTTAGCAACTTTACAATAAAATTCAATTTTTTTTAATCGCTTTACCTGGCCCTACAGGCCTCGGTAATTGATCAAATCGGGTTAAATCACGTCACCTTAACACGTCAGTACCTCAGATCGTTAACTTCAAACAACTTTCAGTAATGATTTTCTAAAACTATTAAATTGTTACCGGCTAGAGATTATAAAGGTACCTATTACTGATATATTTCAACTTTCTCAGCTTAAAAGTTTCATTATTAGATCATTTTGGATTAATTGCAATGTCACCGATATTATAATCATACACACATCGTTAAAAAAAAAATTAAGTCAAAGGTTTTAGAAAATACGCTTTTACTGAGAAATTGGATTAAAATTTAACTGAAGAAGGCTTATTGGATTAGAGAAGGATGGGGCTGGAATAAGGAGGGGTTTTCAAACCAGTTCAATTGTTTTAAGCTAGTACAGAAGCCACCCGTATATTGGTAAGTTGTATATAAATTGCCATAAACACTAAGAAATCTGAAGATAAACTGGATTGTTGTTAAATCTATCTATTTCTATATTCTTTTGTAGTTATTTGTGATCAGATGGAAAAAGTATGCTCAGTAATAGATGTCTTGTATATTGAAAGTGATTATTTACCGCTGTATTCCTTGTTATACTTTTATGTCTCTTTGACAAAACAAAAAATGTACCTCAATTTCGTAAACAAGACACAAGTTCCACTTAAGTTGTACACATCAATCGAAAGTGGTACTTTCAACATTGAACCATACAAAAAGTACACTAGAAATGAGAGCTTCAAACAAAAAGAAAGCACAAGTACTAAATCTTCAAGTAAATAGACTGTAGCTTGGGACATAAAACTTTGATGGTAGATTATTGTTGGTTGACTGAATTAGTTACATTTTAAGACTCTATTGAAAGTGATCTTAGTTTTAGTGTATTACCTGTGGTTATGAAATTATATATATTTTTACCCGACTGCGAAGAAGACTGGAGGGTTTTGATTTTTGAGTGTATGTATATATCTATATTTCTAGAGCATAAATGGCTTGTCGTATTTTTAAGTGAGTGGTGTCAATAGATTCATCTCAGTCAGGGTGCAGCACTGGGTATATTAAAATAAAAATAAAATAATATTACGGATATTTGGCGCCAAAAAAAAACTCATAAAAAAGATTTCAAAACACATCGAGTGTGGTATCAAAATAAATAATATTTATACCCACATAAATAAGTGGAGAGCCACGTTTCGGCATGCATGGGCCGGCTTGACCAGAGTGATACCACGACCTCACAGAAAACCGGTGTGAAACAGCGCCTGCGCTCTGTTTCACCGAATGAGTGAGGATACCGGAGGCCCATAATCCAACCCTTCCCCTCATCCCCCTCTTCCCATCCTCCAAATGCCGGTAACGCACTTGTGATGCCTCTGGTGTTACGGTTATCCATGGGCTGCGGTAATTGCTTACCATCAGGCAATACGTCTGCTCGTTTGCCCCCTATTCCCTAAAAATAGAATAAAAAATAAGTGATCGTTAAGTGATGACATCAATGTTCCAGTCCATAGCGCTACAATACACATTATTAACACATAATGCATTTTCATCCCTCATTTTAATTAAAACAGTTAACACATTCGAAACACTAGTAACAGGCGCCTTCACCGGACTATCGTGTGATGGGAGAGTGTAAATCCCTCTAATTGGTCTCGTTGTTAGTTGGTAGCTCACGGCGTTATTGATAACAGAAAAAAGATTCTGTGAAATAATGAAAAGCTAGAAATTTCCAAATGGTTTTTACAAACGTACGAATGTGATGGAATATATAAAATTTCTGCCGTGATCCTTGTGACTTGTTTTTTACGCCAATAAAGATGTAGTCACAAGAGGGGACTGCGTTTTATTTCAATTCAATAAAAAACTATTATATCAATCTATTGTAACGAGGCTAGTTTTATGAGCCAGCTGTAAACTTTAGGGCCAAGATGAATAAAAACCATATACTTAACGATTTGTAAATAAGGATTTTCCAAAGAAGGTAATTAATTATGGATTTTTGATAATATATACAGTCTATAAGAGCATGTATTAATGCAAGATGAATGAAAAATTTATACAATTTGTAAATAAGGTTTTCCAAATCAGTTAATGTATTATGGGCTTTTGATAATATTTACACCGTATAATAGAATCTATTAATGAGACATGTATAGGAAATATGTTATTGCTATACATATATATATACATCGGCGCGCTGATTATTTGTCAATACGTGATTATGTATCCTAAATAACATAATTGTTAAATAACGTCTCAATTGAATCATAGCTTGATTTATTAATTGTTTTAGTTTTAGTCGATTCTGTAAGCAATGTTAAATGATTCTAAAATAGCGCGGTAGCGAGTAACCCCGAGTGAGAGCGGGTAACCCCGAACAGAGTAGTAGGTGTCACCATTAGTAATGGCGGCTGGCATTGTACGGACAACCACCGCACGAGGTGCACACGTGCTAACCTATTGGCTCTTAATTTAACTTAATCTTGCCAATCGCGTGAGACTTCGTGTGAACTTGTAATACAACTAAATAATAAGATGTTAGACAACACAAGTGTGCTCTTATTTTGAAATTCCTGCCGTTACACTGTTCACGATTGCATGCGGTAACCAAGACCGCTATGAGGCCCCGTCTGTTGCTCCTACATATACATTTAAATAAATAACCGGCCTAGGGCAAGCTGCACTCGCGTATCGAGGGTTCCGTACCACCAACCTTCATTATCGCAATTTTCCTATGTCTGTGCTATAACTCGATGCTTTGTACTAAAATTCAAGACGCCAAGTACTCGGAGAGCACCTGTAGGATTTAATTCCCTTGTGAGTGTCGATATTTTCCTCTAAATATGAATATCACAATGATCGATTTCATAGTTTATGGAACCGAGTTCAAACTTAATTTATCATCATGATGTTGCTATAAACAGAGTCAGTTAATTAACACGTGCTTACTTGTGACATTTTGATGGCAATTTGGCCAACGCATTCCTTAGTATTTAAACTAGCGGCGGTAATGCTACCATTGTGAGATTCAATTCGATTGATACGCCATCTATCGATGCACAATTAAAATAAATATTAGTCAAACGTTTTATATGACTGTTTTATTTTATTTAATTTTTCTTGAGTTCAACAAATTAACTTCAGGAATTTCAAATCTTATTTTAAAACTAGTGTACTTGTAACAAAAACCATAGAAAAAATAATGCGATGACCTATTAAAATAAATCAAATAACTACCCCTTTCGACACGACGAAAAGCAAAAAAGATTTTCTAACGTTGGTTCTGGATCATATGTGCCAAAATATGGCTCTACCGCATTAAATTGATAAATAAGCGATTCTAAAATGTAAAAACACATGAATCTATTATTGGACGTTCTGTCAAATTTGAACGTTAGTTATACAAATATATTCCTATTAAGATATCCACAAGTAGATGCATTAAAACTAAGACCATTTCAATAAAGTCTGTCAGCACTAATATCGTCAACCAACATCCATCTACCATCAAGGTCTTATGTCTCAAGCTAGAGTCTACTTACTTGAAGACTTAGTACTTGTACCTTCTTTTTGTTCTAAGCTCTTATTTCCTACGTATTTTTGTATGGTTTAATGTTAAAAGTACTACTTGCGATTGATATGAACTTTAAGTAAAAATGTATTGTCAATCAGATTTAGTGAAAAAAGTTTAACATTAGTTTGGAGTTTATGTAAAAACTTACATCTTGTTTACAAACTGATCAAGCAAAGCAATAAAACAATGCATTTTCATCCCTCTTTTTAATTACAAAAAGTTAAAACATTCGAAACACTAGTAACAGGCGTCTTCACCGGACTTTTGTGGAAGGAGAGTGGACATTCTAATTGTTCTCATTGGTAGTTAGTAGCTTATGACATTATTAAGAGCAGAAAAATATACTATATAAATATAAATGTAATAATAAAAAGCTAGAAATTGCCAATAAGTTTTCTCATATATTTGAACGTGATAAAATGCAGGAAATTTTTGTGGAATTAAGTTATTATAACTTGTTTTGTAAGCCAATAAAGATGTAGTCCCAACGTAGTACATAACTACGTTTTATTCCAATTCAATAAAAATCGATTGTATCGATCTATCATAATGTGGCTAGTTGTATAAGCCAGCTCTACACCTTTGACCAAAATGAATGAAAAATGCATATAATTTGTATATGTTGTTATGCATGACTCAGTCGTCGATTTAGCGGTTAGCGCAAGCGACTGCCAATTCAGAGGTCTCGAGTTTGACTCCCGGGTCGGATTTCTGTTGGGTTTTCCTTACAGGAAATTATTAAAAGCAGCCCAGAGTATGGAAGATAGGGGTGTTTTCTGCTCATGCCTCGGAGAGCACATTAACTCTTCGGTCTCAGTTGTCATAAACACCTATGACAATTGTTATTAGGAAGTCACTGCCCTCAAATACACTGACAACCATTTTAACCTTAGAATTCAGTGCACCCTCACTCCGATGCTAGGCGCTGCATTTAAAAACTGATATCCAGATAAAGCCGGTTAGAACTAGTAGTAGATCCCAATTAATCTTGAGAATAATAAAGACTAGAAATGAGAAGATATAGTTATGTATGCAATGTTGTGTACTGTTGACTTTATTTATTTTGTTATGTAATTTATGTATGCTTATCTCACATGTCGACTGGTAGAGAATACCCTAGGCCTTGAGACCACCGATGTTCAAATTGCATAAAGGTAAATTTAAAAAAGAAACCGTCTAGGTGCACATTCTTAAACTACGTGTTTAGTAAATTTTATGGCAACTTGGATTATAAGTGGCATTTTTGTTCGATTTTTTCTTAAGATAACTGTACCACTAGGAATATAAGTAGTAGAAATACTAAGACTTCAAAAATGAAACAATAAATACCCAAACTTAGAGCAACAATTTGTAGATCACACATAGTGTCGTCTCTTGTAGGGTTTAAAACCACAATACGGAATGCAGTAGAAATCGGTGAAGCGACCGTTTCAAACAATACACTATCCGAGTAATTTAATATTGTGTCAATATATAAGTCCTTTCTCTCAAAATATAAACTTTTTGAATATTCTCTTACTTTAAATATAGGTTTAGGGTTTTAACTTACACGTGCTCTTCCACTATATAACCTTGAATTATAATGACACCCTACTATATGATATCGTTTAAATCCTTCGATAGAAACACTAACAGCGAAACATCACACAAAAAATTGTATAAAAAAAGGTTCAAAACTACTCCATTCAATCATTTATTGCACTTCATAATATACATAAAGACGATATAAATATATATAATGAAACGATATTGAACCCGACTAAGTTAAAAATGGGTCTAAAAAGAACAATAGGCAGGTATACACTCGGTTCAATCACGGTTCTACCTTAACCGTTTTTGTACCTGAATTTCTGTCTGAATTATTGTCTTGTTTCGTCCTTTTTTGAACACCCTTTTGTATAGTTGTGTTATAGATTTAAAATATTATTATTTTTAAAAAAAAATTACTGTTTTTGTATTCAGCACATACCAACGCTAGCCGTGCAATTAAGCTATAAAATAATATTATACGTATATTTAATGGGCTTGCCAAAACCTTTATAATGATACCAATCACGTGGTGATGTTTTTATTTTACATTTTTTCGA
Organism: Hyphantria cunea; assembly: GCA_003709505.1. Taxonomy (NCBI): domain Eukaryota; kingdom Metazoa; phylum Arthropoda; class Insecta; order Lepidoptera; family Erebidae; genus Hyphantria; species Hyphantria cunea. The sequence continues at coordinate 440,689 of PKRV01000518.1, read as the reverse complement.
GGTTAGGATCTGAGATCTAAATTTGTTTATTAAAAGTTTTGATAAAATGTACATCACCTATAGTCCAGTGCAATGTTACATTTTTGCACCCCTTTTTCCGATGTGGAGGTCGGAGGACAAGGATTGCAACCCCACAAACTTGGATTTAACTTTAGAGTAACACCTCCTTTATATAAAAAAAATAAAATTGCGTCCTCTGAGAATTACAACACTAAATGTTACTTTTCAATGGACAACTATGTCAACCGGGCTATTATATAAAAGACTTGACAATTCATTCATAAAATCAGTTCAATTATTAATTCGCTATCGTGGACCATACATACAATAAGATTGCCATAATCAATACCCTTCATTATCACTACGCCATAGTTGGCTAAAATAATTATAGAACATAGATCTAAAACAAAATAATAAGATCATAGCCTAAATTTCAAAATCATTTACTTTACTTATACTTTTATCAGGTGTGGGGATGAATATTAATCAATATTATAGTCTAGTTTTCCGAAGATAATGATATCGGAATAATTATTTATCTAGGGTCACCACCGCTTCTACATTAAATGGGATGGGCAAGATGCACAACTGTTTATCATCTTGTATGTATACAATAGTACTAATTGGTCAAGAACAGCGTCAGTCATTCATCACGTGTCTCTGCGATAGTTGAGACACGAGCGAGCGGATTGTAATCACGAAAATCATATCCCATATCATCATTCGCTGTTCAGTCGAGTCAGTTAAGACTTTCCTGATGGCGAATTGAGAAACGCGTTCCTTAGTATTTATACTAGCGGCAGTAATAAAAATATAGTGAGATCTAATTCGATTAGTACGCCATCTATCAAAGTGTTAGTAAACCATTACGATTACTTATCGGTTAAATGTATGGTGGTAACATTAAATAATACTATAAAGTTTGAATAATATTTGATTAACACATCCCATGGTATGCGTTATTTATACGTGTTTCCATTTGCGTTCTTTCACAGTATCAAGTAAATTACTTAGTTTTGTCAACAGTTTATTTATGTAATGTATTTATTAGTGTTTTCTGATCTTGCACAATAAAATATTTATGACAAAGAAAACAAGGTCAACCCGAATGAAAACTAACTTTAACAGATATTAGTCTTACAATACCCAAAAACAAAAGCAATAGATTAAATAATAAAACGCCACGAGTAGGAAAGATAAATATTACAAAAGTTAAATGTACATTTAGAATAAACAACCAAAACAATTACAAACAATTGCTCGGAAGATACTTGAAACTCATTATTACAGAGTAAATATATATTTTAAGACTGACAATAAAACTTACTATTACATAAACTTATCAAAAACACCTAGTGCAAAGTAATGAAATAGAGAGCAGAGCATAATTAAATAGTTTGTAAGTATACACGGGTACTTAAGCTGCTTACAACTTATAACTGAAACTTAATTAGAGCTAAGTTTTAAAGAAGTTTATAGATAAAACAAGATAAAACAGTCTCATTGATATTCATTCACATGCATACAAATATGTATATTAATAAAATGGCTAAAAATACTCATGACTGCTAATGTCATTTATTCTCATATAAACATGAGAAGGAACATTAAAGTCCATTCTTTTTTTTCTTTTTTCGATTCCTTGCAGGACATTCGAATTAGTTTAAAATTTACGTTACTAGAAATTTCAAAAAAGCTATACCTTCATACATAGACAAAGATATTAATACTGCTATAAACCGATTATGTACAATAGGCAGTTATCGAACTTTGAACACTGAGCAATAAAACGGCTTTAAGTGCGAAAATGGCAAAAAGTTCCATGAAACACAATGTGTAAAGTTTTTAAACCCGACCAGTTGGGTTTCGAAAACTTCTGCGCCACGGTATAAATCTAGATTTTAAACCATTTCCTGGTCGGTGTAGAGCCTCAATAGTCTGCTATCGGATATTATTTTATAGCTTTTAGGGTACCTGCACAGCGGTCAGTTTTGGTATGGCTAAATGATTGGTTTTAGCGGCTTTCCAAACTGTTCTACAGCGGTAGATTTGCTATAACTTAAATTGGGGCTGGATTTTTATAGCTTGTATAAATCGAAATATTGCAATGATATTTTGACTTTTGCGTTGAAATATTTTGCAGATATGTGTATGAACTATGAGCAATTTTGATATTAATGATAATGTGATTTAGTAGAAGCGAAACAGTTTTAAAGAGTGTAAATATGTGTTATTAAGTTTTCAATTGAAAGTACTTTACAGTATATAAAATATAATAGTATAATTGAATGTAACAAGATACATATACTATGAATGAAACCAATCCCAATTTCTTAAAAGAAAGTTTAGTAAATGATTAAAATATTATAACGACGTATAAAAATATTTATTGTACATAAAATACTTATGTTTACGGGCAATAATATTTAAGAAGTGTCGAACTTGAAATTTCTATTTGAGCTGTTTTTACCGCCCATATTTTTAATGTATTTACATGGACTTGACGTGGTTAGTAATCTAATCCAAAACTTTTAAACGCGAGTTCTTGTAATATATTGCTTGTATCTGAATCTCCGAAACGGCTCTAACGATTTTTGTGAAATTTATGCAGGGGGTTTTGGGTGTGATTAATTAATCTACCTAGGCTACATTTTTATAACATTTATGAAAAAAAGTGGCAGTTATAAGGACTGCTCATATAGATGAAACTTAAAGCTTAGAATGTTATATGTAAAATTAATGTGTAAAATTAGAAATTTCATAATGTTTACATTAAAATTATCAACAACATACATTAGCATGTTGGTAACGTGAACCCTTAAGATTTTTGCCTATCAAAATTTGCCAATTTTTGGTAGGCAAATAAATAAAATAATAAATAAATAAATATTTCGGACATCTAACACAACGCCACCTAGCCCCGAGCTAAGCAAACCTTGTGTTATGAGTACTAGACTACTGATGTGAATACATATATACTTTTTCTTATGTAAACACATACATATTATACACAGAAAACACCCAAACTCCGAAACAAATATTTACAGATCATACAAACATTTGGTCCGACCCAGGATTCGAACCCAAAACTTCATGAACAGCAGTCGCATACGCTACCACTACGCCACCGAGGCAGTCAAAGTAAAAAGTAAATGATTGAAGACATAAGTCATTTGCTATAAAGAAAAATAATAAAATACTAATGACGAATTAGTAAGTTTACCAGAGAATTCGTTAGAGAGCATCCATCACCTACGTGTCAGATATTAAATGAAAGTGAAAAAACTCTTGACGGATTGCAAATGACGATTCCGTGTTCAGACGCATCTGTACCATTGTGTTTAACCATTGTATTTAGATTAATCTTCCTTGTATTGTTTTATTGGATCGTCCTACGAAAAAGGGAGAAGTTGGAGAGCCACACTTCGGCATGAATGGGCCGGATCGACTGTAGGAATACCATGGCCTCACATAAAACCGGTATGAAATAGCGCTTGCGCTGTGTTTCACCGAGTGAGTGAGGACACCGGAAGCTATACCCCAACCCTTTCCTCCATCCCTATCCTCCTCCCCATCCTCCAAAGGGCAGCAACGCACTTGTGACGTCTCTGGTGTTGCAGATGTCCATGGGCGGCGGTAAACGCTATCCATCAGGCGATACGTCTGCTCGTTTGCCCGCTATCCCATAGAAAAAAAAAATGTAGTATAGATGTTAGGAATCTTTAAAAATTACACCAAACTTCGAAATTACTGCTAATTCTGTATCACAATGTGATAAGCTCTCACTTTGATGAGCATATAATTAATTCACCTCGGCACCTAGGCATAAATACCTCGCTTGGTCAGAGTTGTTCTTTTAGTATTGAAAGGACATGACCCTCATTCCTCTACATATAAATATATTACCTGCTTTATTTGAAACCATTAATTCTGTGTGCTAGAAGTACCTGCCATTCCAACATGCAATAATACTGGGTTTACAGTTCTACAATATCGCACGAAAGTAATTTGATAGAGTATATTTCATTCGAAACTCGTTTAACTATTGTAAAATTTCAATGTATTGCGGAAGTTACGAAGTTTTAACTGATTGCATAGTATTCAGGTTAAGCTGATCAGATTATTTGTTTGCAAATATGTAATGGATTTAGTTTTAGTGCATAGTTTCAAGTACCGAAGGGATTTGATTGTTTCACTGTTCATGGAAATAAATCGATGTTTAATGTTATGCATTTAACACTAAGTTTTGCTAATTAGAACCTGAGAGTTAATATAATATGTTTTAAATTTATTTGGAAAATCCTATTAGTATTACATTGAATAAGTGATTTTATTAATTTCATGGAGTTAGCAGCTAGACGCTTATAGCGGAAACGAACAATGCTTTTTTATGGATTAGGGAGAACGAGCAGACGTACCGCCGGATGGTAAGCGATTACGATCGACCATGAACACCAGAGAAGTCATAAGTGTGTTTCGAGAATAGGGACGGGGATGCGGGCAGGGGTTTGGGTATGAGCCTCCGGTGTCCTCACTCACTCAATAAAACACAGCGCAGGCGCTGTTTCACACCGATTTTCGGTAAAACCGTAGTTTTACTCCGGTCGAGCCGTCTCGTACATGTCGAAACTTGGCTCTCCCATGGTAAAATGTTTTAAGAATCTATAGGGTCTTGCACCTTCTTGCTATAAGATGAAAAGTATTTATTTTGAAAAATCCTAATTGACACTTGTACATAGGTATATAAATTATTATGCTATAAACTATATATATATATATGCTGTGCTATATAATATAATATGAGGCACTCATAGCCCAGTTGCGCTCGGTGATTAGAAACAATCACCGAGGGAAAGCTACGACGGCGCGGTCAGTACCTGGATGGGTGACCGCTGGTGTCCTGTTAACATGAGCGTCTCCGTGATTCGGAGGTCGCGTCAAGCAGTCGGTCCCGGTTGTTATCATAAGATATAACAGTCATGAAGCTTAGTTGGAGGCGTTTGGGCGGCTTAAAAACATCCAACGGTAAGACTAAGTACCCACAACGTTGTCTTGCCAGTCCCGCACTTGGCCAGCGTGGGGACGTGTGGCCTTAACCCTCTCCTAAGAGGAGACCCGAGCCCAGCAGTGGGACATTATGGGTTGTTGATTGATGCTATAAACAGATAAATAAAAACATGTGGATATGCCGATAGCCACACGTTGTATGTACCTATTATAGTCTTCATTTTTGGTAGACGGATCAAAAGTAAATACTTTGAATAATTGTATATGAATGAAGTTAAAACGAATAACAATTGTTTCTGCTTACATAGCTTGACCGCACACTTTAAGTTTTCCTCTTAACGTACAAATAGAGCAAGTGGTATTTACTATTTTGCACGTAAATTGCAACTCTTTTAAACTACTTTTTGACTGAGCTGACCTCTGAAAATATAGTGGTGCCGGAACTAGGAAATACCTTCAAGGAAAATTCACTTAACGGAACTATATGTTCTTCAAGTGAGACTATTGGACGGGTATTATTGTGGTAGGTTGAATGTCTTGCAATTTTAAGTAAGTTGACATTANCCAACTTAATTTGAACTTTATAACTTGAGTGGATAGATTTAAAATAGTAATACTGTTATAGATTGAAATAAAAATATAAAATACGTCTTTCTTTGGCAAAACTACGGACGAGAATCTGTTGATGTTGAGAAATTGTACAAGGTGCAAGAATTTCATTGATACAGGTTTTAGGTATTAAGCTGCTAGGTAGATACTGGAGGTATTATTATATTTTTCTTATACGTATGAACCTTAATTTTTTTTAAAAGGGTGTCCTTATAAAGTGCATTCGCTGCCAGTACAAAATTCTCATTCGACACAAACAGTAGTTTCAAAAAATGTTATCACATGTACAACAGGCACGTTCCCAAGAATTCTTTTAGGACAGTATAGATGGGGGAGGGATTGGGGTACAGGCCTCCGATATCCTCACTCACTCGGTGAAACACACACACAAAGCGCAGGCGCTGTATTACATCGGTTTTCTATGAAGCCGTATCACTCCGGTTGAGCCAGCAGGGGTTGCATAGGAGAGCCACGCTTCACATGGCATGCAGGGGCATGCCATGTGAAGCGTGGCTCTCCCACGGCGAAGAGAAAGGTGAGACTACAATGCAAGAAATATATGTGAAGCTAAAAGCAAAATTAAAGAAATTCAACGAACTTTATCAAACAAATGAATATACTTAGTTAGCATTTAAGTCATTGAATAATATTCACCCTTTTAATTTGTAACGTATGTCCTAAAGCCACGCTTAGCCAGCTCTTTCAACCGCAGAACGTATAAAACAGATCTCGCGACATGTTGAAATTACTACCTTTCATTGTCAGGCGTGACTAGCACATGTTAACCGTGCGGTTGGAACACATTTTGAATTTAAATAATGGTTTTTAGAAACGTGACGAACTTTTGTTTTAGGAGTTTGTTCGGGTGGTTCGGATGACTTTGCCGCTCTACGTGGAGTTGGAAGCTGACGGGTAAAGAAATTATAACTTTAATGAAAACTTATTTCTCCGCGTCTGGGATGGAGACATATTTTAAAAAGAAAACAAATTGAACACTGACAGAGAAAAATACTTAGTACTGCAGGAAAGTAAAAACTTCTGTTGGATTGTAATCGAAATGCTGTAGGATAATAATACTAGATCTACAATCATTGCAGATCCATTCGTCAAAATATGCTCAGTAATTTTATAAATAATCCGCTTTCTTTGGCTGGCCTGTTCCTAGAGAATTATTAGAATAAGCCACGGGACGTGATATCTTTGTATGATGAACCAGACCATTTTTCTGAGAGTAATATGTCTATTTTATATTTATACATTTAAAAGAGTGTTTATCAAAAGTCTGGTTACCATAGCCAGGCTTTGCCTAGTTTGGGATTAGACGGCCTTGTGTGTGATGTCTGAAGACATTATTTCTTCCGTAGCGATCGTAAGACACGAGAAATGAGTTTTCAAAAGCTTTATATTAATAGTGAATTGCAGACCGAAGGTCGAAAACTCATAGAACTGGTGACTTGATATTCCTATTTTGAAATTGGTTTAGGCAAGTTATGTGTTACCAGTCTAAAACTTATGTTCGCAAATTTCTCTAAACTACGAATTATGTGTTTTTGCATGGAAAGTTTTCGTCAACAGGCTTTGACTCACCAAGTTGCGTAACGTTCTTGTTTCACTGTTAACGATAATTTATGTTACCGAGTTATGCTAAGAGTAAGTTGCACTGAATCAATATTTCAAAGTTGGAAATATGATAAATAATTATTCGTTGTAGCTTTTAATATCAACGTGAGTAGAGGCAGTTAACTAGTTGCACCAGTCTATATTTTTCTCTCTGAATATTTGTGGCTTCTATAAGCACCTGGTTTTTTATGTAATAAGGGGTAAATGAGCCAACTTGTCGCCTGATGGTAAGTGATAACCGCTGCTCATGGTAAGTCGTAATAGCACGGAGGCGGCACAAGGGCATCACCGGATTTTGGGGGATGGGGAGGAGATGGGGGAAGGGGTTTATGGTATGGACCTCCGTTATCCTCACTCACTCGATGAAACACAGAGCAAGCGCAGTTTTACACCACTTTTCTGTGAGGCCAAGTATCCCTGGTCAAGCCGGCCTACTCATCCCGAAGCGTGGCTCTTTTTATGCTATTGCTCATTGGATACATCAGTCAGATTTTATCTTAGACTAATTTGATGAGTTCAGAGTAGTGAAAGCATTTACGGTTTAGTTTTAATCTCGACATTGTTTACACTACCTAAATGGCGTAATAGTTTCATTCACAGTAATAATGTAAGGTATCAAATGTATAATATATATAATAAAAAAGTGAAAGGTAAAACATCCCAAAGTGAGGTTTTACCGGTCATGGTTACTCCTACGAGTGTAAATTGTATTGTTATATAAAATGCCAGACAATTCATTGTGACAAAGAGTGAAAAGATTTAATCTAATTGGATTAAAGCACGACAGAGTAATTTTTAAATAACAAGAAAAGATTTACAAGATTATCCTTTCCTGGGATATTATATTTAGCATTAAATTATTTTATCAATCCGGGCTTCTTAGAACTTCTTGTGCAGTTCCAATGTAGTCTAAAGTTCTCAGGTATTGCCAGCTAGACTTCTTTATAATATGCTTGCGGCAAATCGTACAAACTGGATGATAATTCTTAAGTTTAAGTGAGTTAAGTACTAAGTTTCTTGAATCAGATTGTGTACTGAAATATTATAACACCCATGGTTTGTTATAGTGGAAAAAGAAAATGAGTCTTCAATTTGTGTAAAATATTATTGCACGGTTGGCCTAGTGGTTTAATCGTCCTCCGCATCGCAGAGTGGCACACCGTGTGGTTTTAGTCGGTTCGATTCCGACACACCGCCCCGCCGCAAACCCCGGTAGGGTGAAAGTCCGATGGGGTTTCCACACGTAAAAAAAAAGTGGTTCAATCGTTCGCCACGCCGCTTTCTATTTTGCCAAGTGTTGTGAGTTCAATTCCCACATGGGTGTGTGTATGTGTGATATAAAAATTGTTGTTCTGAGTCTGGGTGATTTTTATGACCATTTAATGTATCTTTGTAAAGTCTCCTGCCACACAGAATATATATTTCTTATTCGGGAATTCTCTTTTTCAAAAAATACTTTCAACTTTCTGAGTCTATTACTAGACTTTTGTTCTGAGGATTTAAAGAAAGAACGTATAAAAATAAATGAAATGGATATAGTTACCTGTAAATATGATGTATGTTACCACACAGAATTCAATATTTTTGTCATTTCATACCACAATTTAAACGTAAATGAACAGCTTCGGTCCCATAGAAAACCGGTATTAAACAAAATTTTCGTTTATTTTTAATTTGTTGGATTCACAACCCTCGGGATGGTCTCAAAAGAGGTAACATAGTTGAGGCTCACATTGAATGTTATAGGTGTTAACGGTCGCCGGTACTTTTACATCAATAAGTGACTCATCTTCCACATCTGGCCCTAAAACATAAAAAAATTTGCCGACTATAATGCAGTCAAACTCAGATAAAAAAAGCCGAATATCGTCCAGGAGCCCCTGGAGGAATTGAAGGTATTTATTTAATAAAAATTAATTTAACAGGGAAATTAGATGTGACAGGAAGACAATGGAATGATATTTTTTATACGGAGAAATTTTAAACGGTGAGCAATCGTTGACGGAGGAGGAGTTCTACTAGTTTTTAACCCCAACGCCAAAAGAGAGGTGATATAAGTTTGACGTCGATGTCTCTGAGAGTGCGTATATATCTGTGGCATCATAGCTCTCAAACGGATGGACCGATTTTCTTGTTTGATTCGAAAGTCAGTATTCTCACAGTGGTCCTTAGCTACGTTTGATTAATATCGGTCCAGCAGTGTAAGAATATCAGCTCTTTTACAAAAACTCTTTACATCAGTAAAGCGTTTTTGGCGTATGATTACTCGATTAAATACTTGCGTGGGGTTTTCTTATCTTATTGAATATATCAAATGCAATTGCACAAGTTATTTGTATATGTTACGTCTATTTAACACACACACTTTTGTACAATATTTTATGTTGAACGTAAATTTAAGTAAAAGTGTGCCCGACTGTAAAATTAATATTCTTTTTAAACTCCATATTAGTAAAAAAAACTACGAAATACAAATTATTAAGCTTTGTAGTATATAAGAAGATATAAATGAGGAAGGCCTAGAATAAGTTATATATATAATAACAAGGTAAAGAGAAACTAGGAGTCGTGGCCTATGAAAAGGTTAAACAGATCGCAGAAAATAAATAGGAGTTGCGATTGCTCCATCGACAAGAGGCTAGCCATTAAAGAGAGTGGGAGAGAATAAGATATAATAAAAAAACAGTTGAAAGGCGCTCTAGAATTAAATAAAATTATTAAAATTTTATCGTCATACACAGTCCATTGAAAACTTATTCAATCACCATATATAAAATCACGATAGACACATACTAGAATAAAGATTATGGGTTTTCGATACTTTTCTACCACCAGACGGCGCTTCATGTCCATCAGGTCCAAACTGCTATCAGATAGAATAGATTTGAATTTATTTCTTTGAAATTTTACGCATCTGGTAGTATCACTGATTTTGTAATGTATATCTCCTCCTATTTTACTTGCACACATAAGAACTGCAAAACACTTTGACTTTTAAGAATATTATATTCCTTTTGTAAAGTTTTAAACAATAAATAAACATTCGATACATAATATCATACATAACCACGAAATGTACATATTCTTTTTATTGTAAGCATATAACTTTATACTCCTACCAAACGCGACACGTCATAAATCAGTATTAATATTTCCCCCACATAAAATAAGAACCATAAATACAGGCTCTCTAAATACGTAGCGAGGAAGACGAAGCGTTATTTGTACAGATTTCCGATGACCTTGCAGACAATCAGTGATTGATATCGGTATACCGGTAGATAGATTTATATTCGACTGGTTTGCTCAGAAATTTACGGATAAATTGGTATTTAACATATTTAAAGGTAATTTATCCGAGAGTTGTAGTCTTTGTTAAATACTCATCAACAGTTTTTAACAGTCCTCTGCCGGGCATAGGCCTTAGAAAGATGGTCGGGATTGTTTTTTTTATGGCGATTAAGCGATTATTACAGCGCTTGCGCTGTGTTCCACAGAGTGAGTAAGGATACTGGATGCCCATACCAAAACCCCTCCCCCTCTTCCTCCTCATACCCCAAATGCCGACAACGCACTTGTGACACCTCTGGTGCTATGGGTGTCCATGGGCGGCGGTAATCGCTTACCATCAGGCGATACGTCTGCTCGTTTGCCCTTTATACCATTAAAAAAAGTTCAGCAATGGATAACATGTTCTTGGAAAAATAAGAATAAAAATTTACTGCAAATTTAACTCCGCTATTAATTTCGGCTAGGTCGATTATTTATATGTGTTTAGAAAATTTAATAATAATTTATTTCTGGAATTCTATTGAGACATCTTCTAAAATCCATCATGAAGACTTTAAATGTAAAATGTTCGAGGCGAGCTAAATATCCTGAAGGTCCAATAGTTTTCAATCAGCCAAATACGGAGGAAATGATTGTTTCTTCGGACGGAATGCCATTGGGTTCTGAAATCCATGAATGAGGATTTCTTATTGAATATCAAATCAACCTTTCGCTTTTTTAAGATATTTCTATGATTTTCCGAAAACTATCTAGTGTTAGAGACACTCCTAGAGTTGTAAATTTAAAATGACTGAAATCAGAAAAAAATAACGAATAGATAATTATATTCTTTTTAAATCGAAGAATGTATTGTACAATGTCAAAATGCAGTATGAGTTATTTTTTAGATAATCATTTTTTTTATTATTTTTAAAAACAACTTCCGCACTAAGAGTAAATCCTAAATATATAATACATGTAACGGACACAAAGAACACTCAGACGCAGAACAATAATTTGTGGGTGACACTAAGTAATTGCTTTTAAGCGATAAGGCCGCCATTTGTACACGATAATTCAATTGATGTATTATGTAAACTAAATATTTATGTAAACTGTTATATCTGTTGTATAATAAAATGTATTCTATTCTTTTCTATTCTCTATTCTATTATATTGTCATCAGTATTACACAACTCTGTCATCCTTTTAGGTTTTTCACAGTTTGGAATCTAGCATTACATCAATAGTGTCAGTCACTTTTGAACATCGATCACTTCACATGTCATCAGCAAGAGTGACGTGTGTCTGACGTTTGATGATTTCAACTCCATGCACAGCCTCCTAACCGTTGACGTTTCAGAATGCATAACAATGTCAATTAATAATAATCATACATATAAGATATAAGCATAAATTAAGCTTATACTAGACTATTCCAAATGGTTTTAAATTTACACTCTTCTTAAGAATATTAGAAACTTATTGCTACGATGGTTTCGTAGCGATAAGTTTCTAATATTCTTAAGCACGCTTTAGAGGCTTTTATAGAGCTATTTGATAAAGACTCTTTTTTGTAGAGAAGGTTTCGTAATATATTTTTTAAGCTTAAAGCAGTTACCATAATATGCAAGTCTTTGAAACGTAAATTCTGAATAAATATGATGACCAATGACTGGCAGGAGCTGGATGCGAGAAGCCATAGATCGAACTAAGTGGCGTGAAATTGGAGAGGCCTATGTCCAGCAGTGGACTGCGATAGGCTGATGATGATGATGATGATGACCAATTGCAGAAACTATTTGTTATTTTACTGCATAAAGCTATATGGGACATATTTTAAATGTATTAAAATAATACTTAATATATACTCCTGAATCAAAAGATATTCAATTCGTTTAAACAAAAACGAAACAAATTTGCTTGCCAAATATTGTTATTACTTGATGAGCAACTTAGAAAGAAGTTTGACTTTGACATACTTTAACTTAACCCATTTATAACCTCAAAACTAATTATCGAGAGAACTAAACGTTCATGTGTCACTGTATAAATTGTTCAAGATAAATTAGCTCTGCTTAGCCCTTAATGGTGTAATCCATCATCCATAGTCAACTAGTACTTGACTATTGTTAGAAAAACTTAACTTTAGTTTGCCATATTCACTTTGACCTTTAAGATGCTGTACAGAAGTGGTTTGGAATCTGCTTTTCAAAGAAAGCTGCAATATTCTTGGTTTGGTCATTACATGCCATTAAGTTCACAAAAACTGAGACTAAATGTAATACCTTTAAAAGGGTAAATCTTTTATATATAAAAATGTGAATCTCAGGAACGGCTTCAACGATTTTTATTAAATTTAGTATGCAGAGGGTATTAGGGACGATAAATCGGTCTGGGTAGGATTCGTTTTAAAAACAACGGACATCCTGGCACTACATAGTTTTGCATAGATACATTACGTTATTTAATAAAAAAAATGTTATGTTAAAGTGTGAAATGTGTGTGTGTGTGTGTGTGTGTGTGTGTGTGTGTGTGTGTGTGTGTGTGTGTGTGTGTGTGTGTTTGTGTGTGTGTGAGTGTGTGTATGTGTGTGTGTGAACGTGTGTGTGAACTATCTCAATATAATCAGGTCAAAGAGAAATATATTTATATCTTTCAATCGATTAACAGTATCTATATGATATATTGGAAAAAATATTATTCAAATGTTACTAATGTCAGTTTCAATAAAATACTCAACTTTTATGAAGTTGTCAAAGATTAATCAAACACATTAGCAAATCATTAGGACATTTTCTAAGTCTCCAGTCCATTAACCATCCATTGTTATAATCGTAAAAAAAATCAATAGCCCTGTAAATTGAGTCGGCAGTGCCATGATGGCGGCATTATGTTAATGTGGCTCGTCCCGGGATTTGACGGATCTCGGCCTCTCCCAGACAATTTATAGCTTATTGTGACGTTCGTGGACAAAGCATCACGAAATTCTAGTAAATTAATGCAGCATAACTGATGAAATATTTTCGCGATTGAAATAATGTATTGAAAAAAATCTTAACTATTGGAGTTGACGCAAATCAAGAAAAAAAATGACCAGAGAAATGATGGAAGGGATGCTAAATATGTCTAGAAATGGAATAAACAGTGAACTAACTAACAGTAGAATGGAAGAAGAAAAGTCATTGTACCGATCGCGAAGAAACTTAGGCAAGTGGTTAAAAGACAACGATTTAGGTACTCGAATGAATTTTTATATTTCATATTGTTACATATTGTTAGAAAATACCATTAAACTGATGAGATTACACACACTGTTGAATATAATCTCAATTATTCTAAAGTAATGAAGACTAGAGATAATATGATATTAGGAAAGTTTGGAGAGTACTGAAGTACACAAGTTGCGTGTAGGTTGATATCACCCATTAATTATTACAGGTTACACATATTTGTCAAGAAATGGAACATTTACCATGTCAAAAATCACTTTTTTTAAATAAGTAATTCGAGCCGGCCCATTCGTGCCAAAGCGTGACTCTCCCACAGTAAAGATTACTTGAAAAATTCTTTTACCCAAAATATCTAACTTAACCCGGTTTTCAAACTTTATTCTTTTCTACCATCTGAAATTTCAGCTGAATGTTCTTAAGGTGGGTCGTAGATCCCTTTTGTTCTATTGGACCAAAAAAATGAGGGTGAAGTAATGCAGCTTGAATGAAATTATTGAAATTATAAAACTACGGGCATTAAAAGATCTGACGCACAAATATAGAAAGTTTTTATTATTATTACATATAAATACTCGTTCATATAAGTATTTGCACTAAAAACCACTTATGCTTTTAGTCTTTGTCTTGAGGTTATTGCTTCAACAAAAAGGTACTGAACTTTGACAGCTTACTTAATACAGTAGAGGATGCATACTTAAAACGAAAGTAGACCAAGGTGAAACCAAGACAAGCTTGCTCTTAGCTGAAATGTAGTATTTTAAATGTAAAATTGATGGGCGTTATAGGTATTTAGTCCACATCTTCGAATTGTTTGAAGCTTTGATCAGATTACACTAATTTTGAGTATTTCGGCGGTACTTGGCTTCTGCCTTCGAGTCAGCGAGGTAAAAGTTATTCTTATTTATTTTAAAATTTCATGTACACGTGTACATTAGCGGGCTTGATGCCCTTTATCCACCCACATATTTCTTTAAAATGTACCGTTAACACCTAACATTGATAAAAACATCGAAACTGTTTCGATATATTTGATGGGAAGTATATTAACAATTCCAAATAAATTGAAAAAAAAACATTTTTAAATAAACTTAATCTATGTAGATCCATACTAATCTACACGGAACAGCTTCATAGCTTCGTAACTTTCCTTTCAAGGTACCGCAACTCCTTGTACTAATCCTATAAATCCTTCATCCTCCATCCCTAATGAACCAGCAATTAAAAAACAACGTCTAATGAAGGAAACTTAAGGATAATCTATCATTCCGATATGATCTGATTTTTCTCAAATCAATCATTTTAATTTGACTTCGAGGATTATCAAAAAAGCTATCGATAAGTAGCGCTTCAATCTACGCTCTTAATTTGATTGATGAGGTCAATTCACTGATTGAACAAAACTTAAGTATTCGTTGATTTGACGGCTTTAAGTTTATCGACTTTATTCTCTCCAGTAAATTTCCTGTGAGCGTCGGTTCGATGTAACCTAAAAACAAGATTGTGAATTACATTCCGCAAGATAGGAATATCACAGCCTCCTAAACGAATTACGATAAATCATCTCTGATTTCTCTTGGAAAACGTTATTAGAATAATAATAGATGACAGATGTAGTTTTTTATGGCTTCTCAACTTATGAGCGTGAAGAAAATATAACGACAATACTTCAAACAACAAGTAACTTTGTAGGAATATTGGATTACTTAATTTCCTGGACACAGCCCTTAGGGCAGCGACCCTGATCCGTCTTGACAGCACAAATGATTATGTTTGATGAGCATACTCATTAATTCTGTATTAGGGTATAATTTATCTTTAATGATATATTATGTGTGTCTTAAGCAATAAAGCTATACAAGTTTGACTGTACTGTTGACCTACTGGCTTAAGCGATCGCCAAATGTTGTGGGTTCAAATCCTACATACAGATTTTGTGATCCACAAATTGTTGTTCTGGTCTGGGTGTTTTTGTGTGTGTTTATTGTATGTTTGGTAAATGTTGTTGTCTTTTTATAGAAAAGAAAAAAGATATGTAAGTTATTGGGTTTTGAGCGGTATTTGGGTTTCGGTAATACAGAGAGTTCTCGGCGGTAATCACTTAGGTCACATGTCTGATTATTTGTCTCATTTGTCTTAAAAAGGCGGAAAGGGGCATTAGTTACTATTTTACTATGATTTAAAATTCTAGTTGAGCCGCAGTTTTACTCACGGTTCAACGGATACCGCGGGTGTTTAACCTAAGTTAACCGATATATCGTCAGCTATTTGCCAGTGAAAGTTCCAGATATTAGCAGGAACAAGCAGACAGATAGACGGACAGAGTGTCTCTCTCTCCGTCCGTCTGTCTGCTTGTGTGTCTGACAGAAAAACATGTAATACTGTTATTTTGGTATATGGACCGTGTATTATTATTACAAACACACACTCAAATTTTATTTATTTGTATAGATGTGTTGATAGTAACCTTATTGCTTTTCATTCTTTATTTCTGAGACAGAGAAAGAAAGTTCATATCATCAGCCTATCGCAGTCCACTGCTGGACATAGGCCTCTCCAATTTCACGCCACTTAGTTCGATCTATGGCTTCTCGCATCCAGCTCCTGCCAGCCGTCTTGCGCAAATCATCGCTCCACCTGGCTTGTGGACGTCCTACACTACGTTTGCCGAGACGCGGTCTCCACTCAAGAACTCGTTTACCCCAACGGTTATCGGTTCTTCGGCAAATGTGGCCAGCNCCGGGAACTGGGGGCCGTGGCTTCTGTTGCTTACTCATGGAGGGGGTCAGCCCATAATCACCACGCTGGGCAGGCGGGTTGGTGATCGCAGGGCGTAACTTGTTGCACCGGTGACGCTGCTGTCCATCACCAGCCTATTGTATTTAGTTACGCCTTTTAGGATGGATATACCGCCATCGGTCGGTCGCCAGAGCCTCGTTTGTTATCTAGCAGGGTGCACCGCGTGCAGGTGAGGTTGGCTGGGGGCGAAAGATTGTGGTTCGCCCCCACACACCCCCAGAGAAAGAAAGTACAGCTACGAAATTGATAGAATAAGAATAATAATGATAACACAAAGGCAGTTTTTATGACTTAATTAAAACGTTCTTATTTAGTAATTTTGAATTTATCTTACTGATTGAATAAATTATTCATAGCTGTAAGTAGTAAGTAAGAGTTACTGTAATGTTACGCAGCAACAACATAAAACTTTTCGATAACAATTAAATACTTAACAAACTATTTTCTTTTGTTCCAGATATAACACAATCGTTGATTTCAATGGAGCTCGAAACGAACAAACATGACACTACCAACTTACCACAGAATTCAAAAGACTGAAGCAACTATGATCCCAACACTAACTCCTCATAACGGTATACACTACACAACATACCTATACCCATCAAAACGACCACCCGACTTTAGGAACAGCACCATAAAACTCGAAGTCAAAGAGACGAACTCAAGTGACTTCATGAAACTAGTAGATGATTTCAGTGACTATTTTTATAGTAACACATCGCAAGATTTTACAAATACCAGTGTAGATTTAGTTGATGTTTACGGATATACAAACTGTAGTTACAATGGAACGTTTAATGTCTCCTGCTTTAATAGACAAGTTGATGATTCTGAACAGAATCTTTGGGCTCTTTTGCTGTTAATATTTCCTTTCTTCACGCTGTTTGGGAACGTATTAGTGATAATGAGTGTGGTGAGAGAGAGGACGCTGCAGACAGTGACTAATTACTTTATAGTGAGCTTGGCGGTTGCTGATCTCCTTGTGGCAGTCGTGGTGATGCCATTTGGTGTATATTACTTGGTGAGTATTGGACTAAGTTTATACTTAGTCCTTTTTTATAATTATTCCTTTATGGGAATGAATAATGTTGTTATATTTCAGTATTTAACACTATTATGAATTAGTTTTAAAAAATTGACTTCAAAGGGTTGTCGTTGGTTTATCGGCATATACTTTGTTTTAAGAAGGTCGTACAATTCCTCAAAAACGAAAACTGAAAAAGGATTTGTTTGTGAAAGTATTATTCGAAATAATATAGCATATGTAATTGTTTGTAAGGAAATAGCAATGAAGTCATCTTTGTGAAATCTTTTTTCGTTGAAGAACAATGTTATTATCTTCTTCTTTTGATGAGATGGCAACCAGCCGGATCAGCTTTTTCTGCCAATGTCAAGTATTTAACGTCTTCAATTCCAAGTCTTTGAGTCCTTAATTCTTTGTCTTGATGAAATTAATGATAAAATTATAAAAAAATGTGGATGACATGAAAGGAGGACCGTCTTTCGAAAAAACGAAAAACGATCCTCAATGTTATTATCAAAAATGTGGAAGATCATCAATCATGTCAATTACCATAAAAACGAATGACATTTAGAAATCAAACTTACGTTAGTAAACGTAAACCAAAGTGTATTTATATACAAGCGAAGTACCACTTACTGAAAAATCACGAAATCTCAGAACCTATAACACCTACGAACTTGAAATTTGGTAGGTAGGTTCTTTTTAGGGTGTAGACATCCGCTAAAAACGCTAGATTTTATGAAAATCAACCCCTAAGGGGTAAAACACGGGTTGGCAGTATGTACGAAAGTCCAATGTTAACTGTCAAAATTTCATTGGTATTTAAGTGTAAGAATTATTGAAAACAACTACTTATTAGTGTGAGGAGGGATGTTTTATTTTAAAGCTATGTCCAAATGACTAACTCCACTCGTACGAAGTTGCGGGCGGTAACTTACATCTTATAAACAAGGACACACGATGTAAAATCTCAAACCGTTTATGTCTAAAACAAAATAACTTCTGTAACCGAAACATACCGTACGAGTTACCTAACTGTGTTCTATAAAACACTTACGATTTCCAACACACAAAGTAGCAAGTTGGAATCCTCGAGAATTCCAATATATTCCAACATAGATAGCAGTTGCCGAGTTAGCAGTTGCGATGCTAACTACTAAACAAAGAGTTAGATTAAATGGAATTGAACCAACTGCTATAAATATTTGCAGAAAATGTTTGTACATGTTTGTACTATCGTTTGTCTACGAAGTTCTGTGAAGAAAATGGCTTCTATTACGTGATAATGAAAATAGTTTTATTGCTTATAGTAGGCATTTTCCCTAGCCTTTTTATTCCCAAGATTATTTGTGGTCGGCTACTAGTTCAACCGGTTTAACTGAATATCAGTTTTTTCACGGAATGACTGGCATCGGACCTCTACAATTCTGAGGATGAACTGAATTCAAAGGCTGAACAAGTTGGCAGTATATTTGAGGGCACTGACTTCCCAATAACGATGGTCATTGTTGTTAGTGGCAACCGGTACCGATAGCTTAACGTACTCTCCGAAGCACCAAACTCCAAACTGCTATTAAGAATCTCTTTTTGAAGAACAACCCAACAGCAGCCCGACCCGGGCATCGAACCCGAGACCTCTTGATCTGCAATCGTTTACGCTAACCGCTAGACCGACGAGGCAGAGGTATTGCTCATAGTTGCAAATCATTTTTATATGATACTAACTGAACCGTTTATTTTCATATTACAAACAGGCACTCCAAATTTTTTTCATTTATATAGATGGATTGTCATAAAATATTGTTACCTAAATGATGAATAATTATTTCTTTATACATTAAATAAAATTAAATACTGGAAAATTTACTCCACAATAATTATTACACTATAAAACTAACTGTGTATTTTGCTTCTCTTAACTCGTCTATTGTCTCTTTTTTTGGATTTTTCTAAGTAAAATTAAAATACCTTATGACATATTTACCCAAAAAACAGTAACAACATGAAACAACTTTCGATATCACGTTGCAACCCACATCATAGCGGAATTAGAGCGTAAAGATTGTAGAATAATAGCCTGAATACACGAAATCTGTATATACATAATTATGTAGACATACATCAATATGGCTGCTCCAGCAGAAGATGCGTACAAATACTTTTAGTTCATATTTTATAGTTCGCCTACGTGTAAAACATTTTATGTGAAATACCCTTCGATACAGAAAAAGACATAAAATTTTTAGAGTTCTACACGAATTCCATTTCGTCATAAAAATATAATAAAAAATATATATGATATTATGATTAAGTTTTTAGTGATAGCCGCTGGCCATGGATCGCTTAGTAATAGATTTGAGTTAATGTTAAGCAAGGAATGAGACAGAAATGATTGCAGACTTGTTTTATATCTATAGGCATAAATATATCAAATCAATTTGTGCAATGTTGAGAATAATTTAGGGACATTCTCTGTTGATATCTAGTAGTAAAATGACCGGACGAAAGGTCTAATGAAGAAAAAGGAAGTCGAATAAAGGTGAAGGATGTAAGTAAATGAAAGGTTCAATTTCTTGTATTAAGAATTGTGTCTCTGTACTTATATTGACTTATTATTGCTTTTTGTCGTATTTCTGTTTCCTAATTTTCGTCATTTTAACACAGATCTTTAAATTAAAAGCCTTGCAGAATGATTGTATTATTCTATACTGACTCAAGTTTATACATACATATATTTTTTAATATATTTATTTATTTGCATTCAAATAAAGCGAGGTTGACCATTGCTTCATCGACCGATTTATTTAAACTTGTATTTGTTGCTTTTTATTTTTCTGTAATATTCTTCACGTTTTCGCTTAATGGTTTTAACTTATTTTTATTGTTCCGTGTCCAGTTGATCACTATCAGATTCCATTTGTAAAACAGGAATGATCAATATTTTTTATAGGTACACACGTCCCTCACGATTCCCACAAATATCTCATATCCTACATTTCCATATTCTTCTTCAAACAACCAAAGTATTACGGCTCCCGGATCAAGTGTATTTACTTACTACGAATCTCTTCTGACAGTATTATTATACTTGTTCGTATATTTATAGGATTGTGTTAAATCTGTTATATTTACGATGTTTTTGGGTTCATGTTAAAATGATTAAATATCTTTTGAATATACGGATATAGTTGTGTTGGAATGTTGATTTAGGGCTTCAGTTAGTAGAGCACTTTGTCTTCAATCAACAACCCATAATGTCCCACTGCTGGGCTCGGGTCTCCTCTCAGGAAAGGGATAAGGCCATACGTCCCCACGCTGGCCAAGTGCGGTTTGGGAACTGGCAAGACAACGTTATGGCTACGTAAATCTTGCCGTTGGATGTTTTTAAGCCGCCCGAAGGCCTCCAACTAAGCTTCACGACTGTTATCGTATGACAACAACCGGGACCGACTGCTTAACGTGACCTCCGAATCACGGAGACGTTCATGGTAACATGCCACCAGCGGTCACCCATCCAGGTACGGACCGCACCGTCGTTGCTTGCCCTCGGTGATTGTTTCTAATCATCGAGTGCAACTGAGCTATGAGCGCCTTTCGCGACTTTGTCTTAATGCATAATTACTGTTCTTTAAGGGTAATGGATTAATCATAAGGTTGGAAAATAGAAAAATTAAGTGTGTGACATGATGTGATTGATAGCCACACGTTTTATGATTTATGTAAGTTGTGTCATGTATTATGATTTGTGTTCTGGAATAAATTGAATAATTTTTTTTTTCGAATATCTAACAAGCAACACCATTCAATCCCAAACTAAGCAGAGCTTGTACTATGGGTACATAACTACGGATAGAGAACTGATATAATACTCTAGAAATTATACATAGAAAATAACCAAACTCGGAAACAAATGTTTGCAGATCATACTTATATTTCGTCAACCCTGGAATTGAACCCAAGACCTTAAGCACAACAGTCACAGGTACTACGGCTACGCCACCTAGCTAGTCGATTTAAAGATAGCCTGCAAATATACATGAAAACTTGTATTCCGAATTCAAGGACGTGCAGTGCGCACTTGTGAATCCTGAGCTACAGGCAGAACGACAGTACGTGACCTTTATTCTCTTTGTCCACTGAAATATATAGCTGATAGAAACCAGCTCAATTCTCAGGTCGAGATAAGTTGTAATGACCATTCGAATGTTGTAAATGGCAGTATTCTCAGTAAATATCCGCAATCTGTGTCTTGTGCTCTCTTACTGGTAATGTCTTTAACACATTTGATTCCAATTCATGTAACCATTTGTCGGCCTGTTTTGTAATATTCAACCCTAAAAATGTTTAAGATTTACGAACTAATTTATTTTAATTTCTTCATTTCCTTCGTTTCTCCGTAGTTTGACGTATGACTACGGCAGATGGCGCTGTAGTATTTTTATGTTGCGCTGTATGTGGAAATCGCCACAAGCGATGGGATTCAAGAGTAGTGATCACAATTCTCATTGTGAATGCACACATTGCTGTGATTTTAAGCAGATCTTCTGAGAGAGAGTAGCACCGCCCCAGTGGAGAAAGCGCGCTCGTGCTGAAATCAGAGTGACTCCACAATCTTATTAAATTAATCATTCGGAGTTTAACAGTTTTTAAAGTTCCCTTAATACGTTACTGTAGAAAAATGACAGAAAAGAAGCAATTTTTTACAATAGTTTTCAGTTTTGTAAAATAATAGTTAAATGTCCAAATAGTTTTCATCGCGCACCAACCTATTTCAAGAGCTCAAGCGACCTGCTCTGTAACTATGATAACTGTAATCTTAGTTAGAAAGTTTAACAGGATTTCACACAATATTGCCTGATTGAGGCTCAGTGTTTTCCAAATACAATCATACGTCCGCAACTAATTACAATTTTATTCAAATTATATTAATAACTGAAACTATGTATTTTCCATCCTTATAACTTTGAAACATAATGTATGAATTTAAATCTATAGGGAAAATATGAAATGTGTAAAGTTAAATACAGGTGTATACCATTCAATATACGTGAGATTCCCTTTGTGTGATCGCAAAAGAAGGGAGTAGGTATCTAAAAATTTTTTCTGTATCGAATAAGCAAATTTTTCAATGTCTATATTTTTAATACACGATCAATCATTGATATTACTGAGAGTGTTTTCAACATTATCCATTCGTAACTGACTGAACCTGTGAAATCATTTTTGTTGAAAATTCACAAAAATATATATCAAAATGTTTTTTATGGAATCGCGGGCAAACGAGCAGATGTATCGCCTGATGGTAAGCGATTACCGTCGGCCGTGGACACCTGCAACACCAGAGGCGTCACAAGTGCGTTGCCGGCCTTTGGGGGATGATAAAGAGAATGGGGATAGGTAGAGGGGCTGTGGTATATGGGGTATGGCCTCCGGCACCCTCACTCATTCGATGAAACTCAGCGAGAGCTGTTTCACACCGGTTTTCTGCGAGGTCGTGGTATCACACCGGTCGAGCCGGCCCATTCGTGCCGAAGCGTGGCTCTCCCACGGTATTAGAGCATCGCTTATTCACATTGCACAACGTCGGCAAAGTACTTCAATTAAGTTCCCGAACTTCGTTCAGTTTAGTTCACGCATCGGGGAAAGGCATTCCGAAACACTAATCACATAATAACCAAACGTAACACAGTACTTTTTAAGGTGGTAGAGCTACACTGATTTCAGCACGAGCGGGACGGATTGGACAGGTGGTACTAACCTCAGAATAATAGACCTTATGCCGATATTCATAGCGTCGAATATCGATTGTTTGTTGCACACTTGTTTCCAGTGCTTCATACGGCGATTATGTGTACGAGTCGTTTCTAGAATGCACTAGTAATAATAATAATGGGTATAAATAGAAAGTCTCGCGGGCCGCAGTTCAGTTCAGTTTGAGCTACAGTGCAACAAATATTAGAGTGATATCCGTGATTATCCTGGCGAGCACGGTGAAAATTAAGGATTGTTATTCAAAGTGATATTCTGATTTCATGAGTGATTTTAATAAAATCACTTGTACACGTAACAGTATGTTAAAGCATGGCTCTGCCTTTAAGCATAACTTGCTTAATTGTATGATTCTTATTCTCATACTTCCTAATTCTCTTGTAGACGTAAGTAAAATAAAGAAAGACCAAAACAGTGTTATTTTTCCAATCAAAAAAAACTTCTTTTAGAAATCAAAAGCCTACAGCAAAATAACCCACATCGTATTAATCCTTCGAGGATTATATCTGTGAAGCTTGCGGTCCATTTAACACCAGGTAGGGGACCGCAACACCATTAATCATTGATGTAAAAGACCTGTGAATATATTCGGAATTATACGTTAAAAATAAAGGATACATCGGTAAAAGGTACAAAATGAAGTACCTAATAAAAGTCGTCATGAAAATAGACGTTGCAAAATATTTATAGCTCTGCTCATCAATCTTTTCACACTTTTCCTTTTTAATGGCCTTATAATGTTGCCTGGGTTGTTATTTCTTTTTTTTTCATTATCATTAGGGTACTTGCCACGTTTTGAGGAGAAAACAAACTGCTCTGCTGTATTTTTGTATTGATATATGGGATTAACGAGACTCTGACTGTAAGTGTCTTCCGCCAGTAACAGCTGCAGCACTGGGTAGTGTTTGAATCACTATATTTAGCTCTGTGATGATATTGGCGTGTGGCGGGATGATATACACCACTGTACATACAATCTACAACTTGTCAACATTCGAGGCGCATTCCGCGGTCGCGTCCTACTCTGACGACCATATGCCACACCGCAAACTGTAATTACAATTTTAGTACGCATTTCTTCAATGAACATGTTCTACAGATGTGAATAGACTATCTGGTTGCATCTCATTTAGTAGAAACTGAATACGGCTCGGTCACAATAATATCACGGCTTTACGAAAAACCAAAGTCAACAATTTTTTCGTTTATTTTCACGGAATGAGTAAGATTATAGGATCAATCTGCTGACTCTGGGGAAAATGGCTTAAATCTCAATGATTAACTATAGAGTTGTAGATATACATGGATACTGATAAACACATAAAACAAGGTGACCCAATGGTTTGTTAATTTTTTTTATAACTATAACTACACGACTAAGTAAAAACTTTTGATAAAATTAAAAAGTCTGTCACCCGGGCTGTTATTACAAATCTATGAACACCTCATTCATTAAAATCGGCACCGTAATATAGGTGCTACGGTGGAGCATACATAAACTGACGAAAATGCTTTCTTTTTGGCTTCAGAGCAAAAGGATCAATATATATTTTATAGTTTTAGGAGGTCCCTACCTCAAGGAGAAAATAAGTTTGTATAGAATAATTTTGTTTTCTTTCCGTTCGTCTGTCCGTGTAAAGAATGGAATATTACTTACACGGTTAGATGGAGGAGTGCAAGCAATAGCTCAAACAGACCAGGGTCACATGCTTCTAATTGGCTGATACGACCCAAACAACTCACTATTAAAATAAGTAAACTAGCAACAAAGAGATCGAAAAAAAAACTTCCTTTGTAACTAATTTTCTTCAGCCCTACTGCCTCATTCTTCTGTATTATGATTATTATACCGAAAATTCTTCCAAGATGCTGATTATTACATCAATTAATGAACTACCAACTATATTGAGTTACAAGAAAAGATCCATCATAATTAGGCAACTATCTTTAAGTATATCGTAGTAGCAAGTAATAATTCTGATTAATACATTATTGAGACTTACAACGTACAAGTAAATCTCAATACAAGTAATTACAACCGCTAACGTACCAATAGACACGTCATGTTATATGAGCCAAGTTATCTAAGAAAACACATCGTTCCAACACCCACACTATAATTTAAATTCTAAAGTCTAATTTTAATTGGAAATTATTCCAAACATCCTTCGCAATGTCTTGGAAATTTCGACTCTGTTCTCAAAGGTCTAAGGTTGCTATTTGGCTGGGAATACTATGTCATTCCATAAATTGAAATCTGATTAGGCGAGACCCGATTTTCGGACGTGTGGTTTCTATGGCACAGCCCAATCTGGAATTGTTTATTGTTATGGTTAGTTTGTGGCCAGCTTTAGAATGCGTTACTGCTAGAATTAACCAAGGCTTAACCTGAGTTTATAGTTTGACTTTTCGTTGCGACTAGATTTTCAATTCTATTATTAGAAACTTAATTAAAATGAAATCGAACGTTTCGTAGTTGAAGTGGAATTTATTAACTACAATAATAACAGCTGAAATATCTAAATTTAATTTTGTTATATTCATATATGTGTTTCAACTGCCTCGTTGCTGTAGTGGTTAGCGTAAGCGACTGCAGGTCAACAGATCTAGGGTTTAATTCTCGGGTCGGTCTGCTGTTAGGTTTTTCTTATAAGAAATTTTTAATAGAAACCCAGAGCATGGAAGATGGCGGTGTTTCCCACCCGTGCCTCGGAGATCGCGTTAAACCGCCGGTCCCGGTTATCATGAACATCCATGGAAATCGTTATTGGAAAGTCAGCGCTCTCAATTATACTGACAACTTTTTTTTTTACATGTGGCAATTCCTTTGGGCCTTCATCCCACCAGGGTTTGCGGCGTGGCGGTGAGTCGGAATCGAACCGACTAAAACCACACGGTGTGCCACTCTATGCCTGAGACGGTAGGGATCCGGGAACCCGTTCTTACGCCATCCGGACCCCTCCCAGCGCCTGCCCGCACTGAAGCGGGCACCGTCTGCTGTTAACCAGCGTGTGCTGGGCTGAGTCCTCACTGCAGTCGCAGTGTTGGCAGGCGGGACTAAATTCCCTCCTGGCGACCGAGTGCAGGTACTTCCCGAAGTAAAGGGAAGGGAAGGAAAGGGTCCCGTGCTGCCACCCTGCCCACTCGAGGATGACCGGCTGGAGCACCTCCGCGGTGGCGAAACCAGCACGTGGAACCTCCAGCCGCGACGACCACCGAACCATAGTGGCTCGACGGGCAGCTTCACGCGACTCGCGTACCTAGTCGGGCGGAGGGCGATCGCCACTCTTCGCCCGAAGTTGAGCCACCCGTCGATAAACTTCGGCAAGCACTTCCGCCTCCAAATCCCACGGGGGTGTTCCGGCCAAGGCGCACGCCGCCTCGGTCGACACCGTGCGGTATGGCTCTGACCGCCAATACCCGCTGAGGGCGCCAGAGACGCACCTTATTCTGGCCGATCAGAGCCGACACCCACACCGGTGCGCTGTACAGCGCCATAGACCGGAAAAACCCCGTGAAGAGACTTCTCGTTGCGACACTGGCTCCACCCAAATTGGGCAAAAGTCGCCATAGGGCGGAGGCAGTGTCGACCAGCTTGGGAGCAAGCTGTCGGAAGTGCTCGTTGAAGAGCCACCTACCGTTGAGGGTCAGGCCCAGATACTTCATCTGGGCCCGAACCGGTAAGATGACTGAGTTGACCACTATGATAAAAGAACAGGGCCTCCGTCTTGTTCAAGGCCACCTGCAAGCCCAGCGCCTCGATGCGCCCTGCGCCCGACAACTGGTGGCCAGGCATGCCGCCTCCTGGAAGTTCACCCCCCGAGCTGTGACCGACGTGTCAATAAATTACGCCCAGCCCGGGGAGGAGACGCTCTCTGAGGGCCCAGTCGTACCCTAAGTTCCACAGGAGTGGTTCAAGGACAGATCCCTGCGGAACGCCGCACGACATGGGTCGCCGTCTCAAGATACCCTCTCGGTCCTCGTACACGACTGTACACTACTCCAAATAGTCTGCCACCAGCTGCCTCAGGTACTCTGGCACCCCATTGTACCGGAGTGTTTCCTTGATGCAGTCGAATGACAGACTATTAAAAGCGTTGGCGATGTCGAGAGACANCTCCAAATAGTCTGCCACCAGCTGCCTCAGGTACTCTGGCACCCCATTGTACCGGAGTGTTTCCTTGATGCAGTCGAATGACAGACTATTAAAAGCGTTGGCGATGTCGAGAGACACCGCCAACACCACGCTGCCGCAGCTCATCGCCTCTCCGGTCGCGGCCCTCAGGCGCATAACGGCATCAACAGTTGAAAGCGCGCGTCCGACAGGTCTGGGCCCACCTCGCTTAGATACCGGACGATGCGGGCAGAGAGCACCCTCTCGAACAATTTGCCCGCCTCGTCCAGCAACAAGATGGGCCTGTAGGCCGCGACCGAATTGGCAAGCCGTCCCGGCTTATGCAATAGGACCAGCTTCCCGCTCTTCCAGCACTCAGGGAAGCGTCCGGACGCCAAGCTAGCGTCAAACACCTCCCTGAGGCGGTCTGACATATGGTCAAGGGCTCGGGCCATCACTTGGCAGGAATCCCGTCCGGCCCGGGGTGGTGTTCTTCGAACGAATCCGCAGAACAACCGCCCCTACCTCCGATTCCCTAACGGGCGGAACGTCATTCTCTTCGCCCCCGCCGTCTCCGACCGAATAGGCCATCGACGGGGGCGTATGCTCCGCCCGCTGCGGGAATAGGCCCTCGACCACTTCCTGCAGAAAGCTGGGCTGGAGAGTCTCGGTAAGAGGGAGACCCGCCGTGCGGAGCTTCTGACGCACCGCACGATATGGGCGACCCAAGGGGTCACGGTCGAGACCCTCCAGCATCTCCTTTCTTTGCTCCTCTTTGGCGCGGCGAATGGCCAGCTTCAAAGCTTTCCGTGCTTCGCGGTACTCCTCATGAAGCTGGTCCTCCCCGCCGTCTCCGCGGTGACGCCGCCGGCTGCGGATGTAAGACCTCCGGGCACGAGTACAAGCCTCACGGAGGTCCGCTAACTCCTGGGACCACAAGTAGACCTCTTTTCGTGGAGGCCGACAACCTCTAATCCGGGGCATGGCCGCATCGCAGATCTGCGTAATTGCATCAATTATACTGACAACTAGTTCAATCTTCGATTTCAGTTCACCCTCAGGGTTGTGTAGGTCAGATGTCAGTCGCTCCGTGGAAAAACTGATATTCAGGTAAAACCGGTTGAACAAGTAGCCGACCCCAAATAATCTTGAGAAGAAAAAAGGCAAGGAAGATGATGATTATGTATGCTTCTATACAAAAGCAGGTTCATATATAAATCACTTCGCAAGGAATCTAGTAAAAACGACCATGTCTACTTGAATTGATGGTTGTCCAATACTTTGTCATAATTCTTTTCTAATACTACAGCAGAAAATGGTTCTAATACAATTAGGAGCTCTTAGTCGGAACTCTGAATTCCAACACTTGCTATTTCTGTAATATCATGTAAGTACCGCAGTGCCGAACACTTTATCATTTGCTCGCAGGGTTTAATTTCATTAAGACGTTAATGGACTAGTTCGACCCAAACTTATACTCAATAACCGATTTCATTGGTCGCTTTATTGATTTATTATTACACAGGAATAGTGATATGGCACTATGAGGGCAGCAGTATATAAAAATAAGGAGATATTAAACTAAAGAAGCCTTTAATAATAAAACTTATTATCAGATAAGGCAGAAAATTCTTTAGATATGTCGTTAACTTTACAGCCAATTTTTAAATTATTGAAAGTAAGAAAGTAAAAAATAACAAACCTGGTCACTATCCAACTCACCCCTTATTTGCCTCCGTTTTTTTAGTTTTAATAATTAATTAGCTTACCATTTATATCACTACAAGAACTAAAGTCGTCAACTATGTTTTACATTCATCTTAATTTAAAGTTTTAGAAATAGATGAACAAGAAAACACTTTCCACCAAGATACCAAATTCCAAATTAAGAAATAAGAATGCATCACAAGCTTCCTAAACAAAGTTGACACGTAATATCTGAAAATAATAACATTGAACAAACACCTGCTCATATTTTGTTACTTTGAATATCAATTTCACTTTTGAAACTTTCCAAATTGGATATTATTTATATTTTGTTAGAAATTTACTTGTACTACAAGAGAAAAGACTCCAAAAAGTTATTTAGATATACAATTTCCACAGCCTATCGATGATATTTTACTCAAAAAGAGTGATTTTTACTATCGGAGCATAAATTTCAAGTATAAGTTATTGTTAGCTTAGCACTATAAAAAATACATAGCGAAGCAATTAGTATGGTAAATCGGGGCAGACGGGTCCCTTGATAATGAAAAACTAATAACAATATTGGACATTTATCTTTGGTTCTCATAACATTTTCAACAGAATTTTAGAGCAACTCTTTGTTTTAACGACTGGAAATGCTTTTTTTTCATCTTTGGATTGCTTATTCAGTTTTTGTTTACTCAAGCTAGTACTCTTGTCACAAAGCCATGGCTGCATACAGTTCTTTTTTGCATCTAATTAGCTTACTTTTTTACTGACGTCGCAGTATTCAAAACAGACTTCGTTAAAACAAGTTGACTTCTCATTATTTTTTGTCTATGGCGCTTGAGTATTGCAACAACTATGATCTATATAATCTATATTTATAGCCGACCCCAAATCTTGGAAATAATAAAGGCTATGAAGATAATGATTGTAACAACTCTAATCATGTTTCGTATTCTTTTAATTGTTATGTTTTATTCATTTTACAAAAAGTTTTTCACTCCAATGATTATTTCAGTACTGATTCGATCGAATTTATATTAAAGCTTCATGAAATACCAGTGTTAAACAAATCTTTCGTTGCATTTTTCACTGACTTTTTAAAACGATCAAAGATGATTTTGGGAAAAATCTCTACTTCAGAACAGAATCTGTTTGTACTTCAAAAATATAGTTTTTTTCAATTAGACGATCATGACCTCGACAATAATCAACAGTTTTAAATTTCAATATAATAGAGTTCCGTTCCAGGAATATTCCGTTTGTAGTCAGCACTTGTTGCAAATGACAGATTTAATTACTCAGGCGATGTGGTTTGGATGTTCATTATCTGTGGCATCCAATTAAGATATATATAGATCTCCAAGCAAAATCAGGAAGTGTTCATAACACGTTGATTAAGAATATTTACACCTCGACTGAGAAAGCCACGTCGATTTATTGTTATATTTGATATTATTTTATAATCAGGTACCTAAGTAAAAATATATTATCTCTATGTGCGTTACTGAAGAACTCAATCAATTTAAACAGCACACTGTAGTTTATAATTACTCTATGCCATATTAGTAAGTCTTGTAATCATATTAATTAAATATTTATAAATCACATTTAGTGCATAGAAAATTATTACATCGGCCATCGGTTAGTGCGGTATATTCGAGCTTGTGTACCGAATGTAAATAAAATAGTTAAATGTCTATGTACAGTTTATTCAGGTAATGACTAGTTTATAAGCCAAGCCCAAAATAAATTCCAAACTATTATACATTGCGACTTGAGCATTTTTAGTCAAACCTTTAAACATCTAATCTTTCAGTCAAACCTCGAATTTGACGGGCTAAACTCCCATTTTATTAAATAAAATTTCGAAGTTTGACTGACCAAATTAAGTCGTTCAAGGTTTTTCGCAAATTCTAAAGTCTGAGCTTTGTCTGAGACTTCAAGTCAGAAATGAGGACTGACTAGTCAAACCTAGGATCGCTATAACTTCGAGGTTTGATCATAGCTTGCTAGCTGTATAGAACTCGATGCGCGCAGGTATAACTCACATTTCGAAATTCATTTCAATTTAGGAATAACGATTGAGATTCTATTAGTAATTTTTTGTTTTGTTATTTTTTATATCTTTTCTAATCAATCCATAGTCCTGGAGCTTCTGTAATATATTGGAAAATAAGTGTGTAAACTCACAAGCTTCATTTGCTATTCACTATTACACTTATTGGTTCATTTTGTCTTTATAAAGCTAATAACCAAGGTCGAAGACATTCAATCATATATGTGTCATTATAAAGGAAATTAAAAGCTGGCTTATAAATTCGATTCTTAAATCGATGCTTTGTTTTATAACTTCATGAAAAAGATTTTCTGTTTAAAAATATGTCTTTTATTAAAATATTTCTATATAATTGCAATGCAAAAGCGTAATACTGTGAAAATATAACAAGAATTTAAAAAATATGTAGATCTGCGTAACCGTAAAACTAAAAATAGTAATAATTTACAACTTATTCTTGTCGGTCCAATGTAGTATAATCTAATAATGTATTATTATTGTAATCTTGACTTTAAATATTTTACCACCAACTTAAAGTATAAGTTGACGCAAACGTTTTACTTAAGTAATGTTATAAAAATTATACTTTTAAAAGTATCACGAAATGTCAAAAATAAATTTTTCGACTGCCAAAGAGAAGCTGAAGTGCCAAGATTCTGAACTATTTAATGAATGCTTATCATTCAGTCTCAAGGCACTACTATTTCATGCTTAAAATTTGTGTTATAAACAAGGAACTTTGTGAATACTAACAAGACTTTTAATTTTGTACGCTAAGTTGTAGAGGGGAAATTAAGTTTTTTGATGATATAACTAATTAATAAAACTATTCGCGTAGTTATCGCACAACTTGAGGCTCTCTTTGCTTTGAGTGTTTTGAAATATTCAGAAAATATTTGAAGCATCACTAGGCCGCCATGGTGTGGGTCACTATGCTGCATCGTTGCATTCGCAAGGAGTATGGTGGTAACCACTACACTTAGATTCTGCTTATGCTTTCCATCAGGCAGAAGAGAGTCATTGTGGCAGGGCCATACATAAAAAAATTGTGTCAGGGAAATGAATAAATCAATGCATAATGAAATCTCCTGCAAACAAATCCCGTTTTCGTTAGAACCATATCCTTTTAGAAGCTTTACATTGTGATTACATTTTATGTTTTGGGTAGTTTGGAATAAAGAAAATAAATAGTTCACACGATATTTGTCCTGGGTGAAATGGAACCGACAAATCCCAGCCAGTGGATAGCCAGTCCCAAACCACTAGATAACTTCAGAAGAAAATCAATCATGTACAGTTTATTTTTATTTTATTTACTTGATTTTGCGCGACTGCCTCGCCCTCAGCGGCGCAGTGGTAGCAAATGTGATTCCTGTGCAGAAGACCTCGAGTTCGATTGGCAGGTTAAACCAAATGTTTGTAAAATCTGTAAATATATTAGTTTGGGTGTTTTCTACGTATAGTGTGATTGTATTTACAAAAAAAGTATTAGTGCATTTATCAAACTCTGCTAACTGTGTTTATATTTTAGTTTTTGCATTATAGTCATGTGTTATGTCCGAGAACTACAGATACGTATCACACATGGGTGCACGTATATCCACATAAACACTCTCTTTAAAACATGTATAAATAGAGTGGATTACTGCTTTGTAGACGGACGGACGGATATTTTCAGTACATGATCTTGGGACAGTTATTTACCTACATGATATATTTAACAGTTTCTGAACACAGATATTTATTCAAGGGGATCAAAGGACGTCTCAAAGTTTTATCCCGTGAATTTTATAAATTCGTTTCTCATCCTTACACTGTCGGTTTTACTCTTTTATCGGATCAAAAATATTTCACCAAAATGTGGTTATAATACTGGTGAAGATAAAGGTTTATTTTTACCTCTTTTTAAATAAAAAATACATCTTAAAAGCAGTTAATGTTCTCTATTTATTTATTTATTTAATACTTAGCTACTTTATAAACAATATTGAGACTTAAAAATGTGTACTGATCAAGTTTATATTTTGATATATTTATTTAGCTTCAGCGTTAACTTTGTTCCTTGTTTCATCAATGTTATTAGAATGTGCCACAATTCATAGTGCTAGGGTACAGTTAGTAAAATAGCCATTTTTTTTACACAGAAGCATATGAAGAGCGTTTTTAAGAAATTGTTCAGAACTATACTGACCGAAGATTTACGCCTACGTTATGTGTAACAAAATTTTCAACCCCTCCACTCGGATATGGCTTTTAATGAACCATTTTTCCCACACAATCAACCTCTGGAACAAATTGTCGCCTGCATATTTTGCGAATCATAAAGAAAAGAGCGCACTGAATTTTTATTGCGTAGTAGCGGTTACTACGGTAAAATAGTACTGGTTACCTGATGTTGTAAACTACACCCCACCCTCGGGCTCTTTTAACGTACTTCAAAAAAGGAAGAGTTCCTCAATTCAGCTGTATTTTTTTTTAGTTATCTCAGAACTTTCGACAGGGTGACCTGACTTTGATGAATATAATTTTTTTTATTTGAGTGATAGTAATGGGATCACCCATTTCAATTTGGTCCAGTTCTTGAAGTCGTTTGTTTTTGTAAATATTTTGTTTTTGCAATTAGGTTGGGATTTAGTATCCCCACATACTTGGTAAAAACAACAAAAACATTGCTTATTATCAGTTTTCTACAAGACTGTAGTAATGTAGTAACACACCAATCGAGTTATTTGTGGTAAAGTATAGCTCAAATCATTCACATTAACTCATTACCAAAAAATACATCTGCTGTATTTTTAAGGGGTACGCGTAAATATATTATAAATAAACTGAACCATTATTAATAAACTCTTACTGTTATAAATAAACTGAACTGTTACTTAAATTGAGCTCGTGCTATCCGTTATTCAAACTATACTCCACCACGTAGATGTCAGCTATCTTGATCTTAATAAGGACCGCTTTGAGAAATTAGAACGACTTTAAATTTTCTGTATAAGATTCATTTTTGGCTTACTCACTGCACGTTTTCCAATTTTCGATTCTGTATAAAAAAATCCCGTTCTCAAAGATATCTCACACTCTACAAGAGTAAAATAAAAATAATAGTGC
Source organism: Hyphantria cunea (assembly GCA_003709505.1). Lineage (NCBI taxonomy): Eukaryota > Metazoa > Arthropoda > Insecta > Lepidoptera > Erebidae > Hyphantria > Hyphantria cunea. Next base: position 406,379 of record PKRV01000518.1, on the reverse strand, counting down.
GACACGTTTCACATTTTTTATGGCAAATGTCGTAAAAATACAAAATTTTTCGATGTACGTGACTTTCTACTGTAGGATGTAGGTTTAATATCCGTCAAATTTGAAACTACTCACAGATTCAATAGGAAAAAAACTGTATTCGATGTTTGCTACTTGTTTTACTAAAATAAATTTCAAAATTTAGGTGAAATTTCTTGCTAAGATACTAAAGTTTTTTTGGAACCTAACATTAGGTGCAGACGAGCCTTGTTATGTAAAATAATTACCAATTGCTGTGATGGAGTAATGCTTTACAAAAGATGACTTTCAGGAATTAAATACTAAAAACTGACGATCGAACAAATTATTTATTATTATTATTATTTATTCAAATGGGACTGCTATGCTAGAGGTCTCGGGTTCGATTTCCAAATCAGACCAAATGTTTGTATGATATGCAAATATTTGTTTCGGAGTTTGGAAAAAAGTATATATGTATTAATATCAGTTTGTCTAGTACACATAGTACAAGCTCTGCTTTGTTTGGGACTAGATAGTGTTGTTTGTTAAAATGTCCGAAAATAGTTATTATTATTAATTAAGACACTAAGTGACATTTATGAAGGTTAAATCGAAGCTACATTTACAGCACAAACACACGCCACAGCAGATACTGGATTGTCAAAGGTACATTTAGGTGAAAACACTAAAATCTACTGGCTGCTTGTGTTATAACTTTCAGTTTCCAAAACGCGTAGAGCCTTATAAGAAGAGTACTGGAATAGAAACTCATGGTACTCTTACATCTCACATTAGCTCTATCACTGTAAAATGTACATACGTTTTACTTATCACATACAGGTAAATAAATATAAGACATATTTGTCTGCCATCGTATACCCATAGTAAATGCTTTTCCTTGTTTGGAATCAGACTGTTTTCTTGAGTTATTTTACGTACCATTGAGAAAATAAATCTTTGAACGCCTTCGGTTTTAGTATTACTAAAGTTTAATTTACGATTATAGATTTTCATAAATTTTGTGAAAGCAACCGTCGAGTCTTAATCCATTAGAGAATTGATAAAGTATATAAAATTTTCACGATTCATCAATTTTACTTAGGCTAGCTTGTTTGCCGCTAACGTAAATTTTTGAGGTTTTATATGGTTTTAAAGATTTTGTTTTATGGTATCAGCAACATCACAGCGCGTGTTTCCTTCCCCTTATCATAAGGGCCCTTTACGTGAGGCGTGAATAAGCATCTCACCAAGCCGCCATAGTGTGGGTCACCAAGCTGAATTTACCTTATTCACATTGAGGATGATGACCACCACTCAATGTGGAATCAAAAAGATACTGAATTCTATTAAAAATTAAAGTCTATGTAGGTAGAAATATAGAAAACTTTACATCAGTGGAGTCAATGTCCTAGGCAATATCTACTAGCTAACCTTTGGCTGATAAAGGAATCCGTAAGTTGTAAAATGTGAGTGTATGAATGCTGATGATGTTCTCCTAGCCGATTACGGCCGCGGCGGCCAGTCTCATCGGAGACTAACCAACTACGCAGGAGATATTATAGGGCACTAGTGTGTGCGGAACACAGGTGCCCTGTATGTTCCCTCTCTCTCATAATCCTATGGGACGGTTAACCGACAGGACCGGGGAGACCGCAGCGCAGGACCGACAGCTTTACGTCTCCGAGGCACAGGGGTCCAGACCCCAACTTCCAAACTCCGAGTTGTTATTAAGTATTTCTATAATGAAAACACAATTACACTTTTGGCCCGACCCGGGATTCAAACCCGAGACCTCTTGATTGGCAGTTGCATACATCGACCGCTGGACCAATGGGGCAGATTGTACGAATATGTACTAGGTGACTTGCACAACTTCTTCTACGTCTCTCAAAAGTTTGGTTCCCATAGCACAGGGTCTCATTAATTTGGCATCCAACTGTCGTATGTGAGATGTATGGGAACTAGAACCATGAACTCTAAATTGGTTATAACGGTCATCATCAATCATCATCAACAACCCACAATGTCCCACTGCTCGGGCTCGGGTCTCCTCTCAGGAGAGGGCCAAGGCCACGCTGGCCAAGTGCGGGTTGGGGACTGGCAAGACAACGTTGTGGCTACGTCATCTTGCCATTGGATATTTTTAAGCCACCTGAAGGCCTCAGCTACTAAGCTTCACGACTGTTATCGTATGATAACAACCGGGACCAACAGCTTAACGTGACCTTCGAATCTGGGTCGCTATTCACTAAATCAAGAAACCATCCTAAGTGAACACACACGAACATAAAAGTAAGCAAAACTACGGGTTATTAAAACTGTAATGTGTAAAGATGTTTTATTGACCTATGTCCATGCAACACGTCACAACCTCCCACAACACATCATGCGCATGAATGCTCCAGTACACATTGTGGCGAAATGGAGTTTTTACGATGTCACTAAAAATTATTATTGTTGGAAGAAAACATAGTGGTCGGCCAGCGAATTTTTTACATGACCGAGCACTAAAATTGTAAAAGTGATAACAGCCTGTATACATTTCTTTAAGGACTGAACATAAAAGAGCAAGGAATGTTTGTTAATGTCCGGTGACATTAACGTCAGAATTTGAACGTAAATATTGGTTGAACAGGTATTCATTTGATTTCTTGTACTTAAAACTTTATTCACGCTGATGATAGTATTTGTTTTATTATTTTAATATTACACAAACCAATATAATAAATAGCATACTTTTATATTTTATTATATGTAAACTTCGTCTATACAAGTAAATAAAATTGCAGTGCCTGTTTGTAATATTAAAATAGCTATTTTTTACTAAATGCATATACGGTATAGGTACCTAAATAACATTTCTGACAATTTTTGTCTGTTTGTTTGATATCGGACGGGATTTTTACGGGTAGATAGCTGATGGATGTAAATAGGAATAACTTAACCTACTTTTTTCAGACTAGCTGTTCCCCGCAATGTTACCCGTGGTTGTTAACTTGCAACAATAACTGGGGAAACACTTTGGGACTCGGCTAGTATTAAATATGTAACAACATAAGCATAGTTAATCGCTAATTATATTATAACTTATAAAGCTTAAGAGCTTTAGAATATGTTTGTTCATTTCACTCTTTTTACACGACTGCGAAAGAAGGAGGGTTATGTTTTTCGAGTGTATGCATGTATGTATGTCTGCATGCATATACATTTCTTTGGCACGCCCTAAAGCCTATACGTTTTGTCGTATTTATATGTGAGTGGTGTCAGTAATTTTTTTTTAGTCGTGAGTGACTGGGTACACCAAAATTAAAATAAAACAAAATTATGGAATTTTGGTGCCAAAAAGCAATTTCAAAAACAATGTTTTCCAAATACATCGAGTGTGGTATCAAAACAAAAATTGTTAACGGTTTTTCAATATATGTATAATTTTTAGGTTTTATTTAAAAAATGGATTTAATAAACATGACAGAAATTGACGCAGTCAGGTTTTTTTTTAATAATTTTAGTCTTAGTTTTATATAATAGCTGTGAAAGTGCCTCTAATTTGCTGGATGAAATCATGAATAGAATTAAGTGGACAATGAAGCATGGTGACCCACACAATGGTGGTTTGGCGAGATGCTTTTTCACGCCCCGCTTAAAGGAACCGGGATCATAATGGGAGGGAAACACGTGCGGTGATAGTGAGTTCCAGGTTTTGACCGCTCGGCACAGAATTAAAGATTCGAAACGTTGCGTTCAAGACCCTTTGTCCATACCTTATTATCTAATAATTTATTTATTACTAGAACGAGCTAATTTTAGTGACTCTGATTTCAATGAAAAAAAATATTGTGCTCTATAACGGATAGCCACACTCTCTCACACGATTGTTTGCCCTTTGTGGAAATCGAACCCGTGACACTCGGCTTGGCAGAGACTAGCCAGGGGACCTATAGGCAATGTCAATTCATGTTACTTGATAAACACAATCGTTATTGAATCAATGTATCGTTCGGGAGAGCCACGCTTCTCACACGATCGTGGTGATACAACGGCCTCACAGAAAACCGGTGTGAAAGAGCGCTTCCGCTTTGTTTATCTATATATGTATGATATTAAAACATTATCACACGCGTATTTAATCGCGCAATAAAATGATAATTTTGGATGCTTATAATGTTTTATATCGAGTGCTGATATTTCCCGTACGCGTACTGTTCTTGTTTCAATAAAAATGATTTATTCAGCCACTCTGTTTTGTTTTATCTCATAGGTTTACGGAATCGAGTGGGCGATTAATTCTACTCAATTCTATTTTGTGGCAGATTTCGGGAAATATAAAATGTGGTTTCATAATTTTATCGATGTAAATACTTTATTTATTTTGTGGGTAGGACACATAGTCTGGAGAACCGACGGCCGATGGTGCAGAAAGGTTCTTGAGTTGAGACCACGTGATAGCACGCCACGTTGGAAGGCCTCCCGCAAGGTGGACGGGCGACCTAGTTAAGATTGCAGGGACTCGTTGGATCCAAGCTGCTACCGACCGGTCGAAACGGAAATCAATAAGGGAGGTTGGCGTTCAACAGTGGACTTCTTGCAGTGGATATGATAAAATTCTTTGAGTGATAATAGCACCGGTTGATACATATAATAATAATATAAAAGGGAGTTAACTATAGCTTATTTATACTTTTATTTCATAAGGCCACACCAACAATATATCGTTTGTCGCGGACTAAAAGAAACATTAATGATATATATCATCGGACCGAATATGGATCGAACCTACAACACCTCCGCGCTGAAGAAAGCAGCGAGATGACCGTTCAAGTCATCAGTCAAGCTATTGGTGTAGTCAATTTTGTATTCTCCAAAATTATTTATTTGTAAAAATATCTCCTCTTTTTCATTCATAGCTTATACTTTTTTCGTACGTAGTCCCCGTGTATACCTTTGTTTATGTGCCTAATTATTAATAATCTCGAATGAATGTCGACACATACACCTATTTAAGCTTCTTGAAGCTCAATCTAAGTAACATTTTCAAGTGCAAGCCGCAGGGTTTGTAGCGAAATGGAAACATTTGCAATTCAAAACTGTTCACGTCTTATATACAGGGATGCTGCAGTTAAGTTTACTGCCGAAATATTTAGCTAGCCTTAGGAGTATGCTAATTTTGAATTCATTTAATATAAGTTACTTTACAGGGACTAATATCGCTATAGAATAAATTATATTATATGGTTGATGAGTGTTGCTCAAAGGCTATTTATACATAGCCAATATATTGTAGCAGGGGATAAAATCTGCAATAGTATAATAACAATCTTTCGATATCGGTTAATGTTTACACATTTAATTTATCTCTGTTAAATGGCCCTGTCAGTCGGATTACTGAGTAATCGTTGCTGCTAAGTTAAGGGTTGGTACATACATTTAGATTATGGTACATCATTTTATTTTTGTGTCTGAATAATGTATCTATAAGTAGAGCTAGAGAGCGAGAGCACGTTAAGCCGTCGGTATCGGTTGTCAAGAACACAAGGTCAACCTTCGAATTCAATCCACCCTCAGGGTTGCGGAGGTCAGACGCCAGTCACCCCGTGTAAAAACTGATATTCAGGTAAAACCAGGTGAACTAGTAACCGACCCCAAAAAATCTTGGGAATAATTAAGGCTAGGAAGATGACAGTGCTCAATTAGAGATAGCGGTGTATTTCTTTATTGGTAAAGAACCATGGAGCATTATATAGGTTTCTGGGTATCATATTTTATACTGGTTGTAGTATCATGCTGTTGGAGTTGCTAGCGCTGCCCCATAGTTGTAAGCCACACATTGGCTTAAGCACATATTTGTAGATGAGTAGTTTGTTGTATATAAACAGCCTGCTATATCTGTCCACTAACCATGACATACTGTGATAACGAAGCTTGAGTTCTTGTCTCTTGGTCGCAATGTGTAGTCTCTATGTGAAGCGTCGATCACGATGTAGTCCGAGATACCGTACTGTGTCTTGGTGAGGGAGCATAGTATCTCCCAGCTGCACAGCAACTTTAATAGAAGTAATAATTTGCTTGCTTTAAAACAGATTACTCCCGTATTAGGAATATACATCCTATATCGTAGGGGACTTTACAAATATACTTGAAACTGACACTGATTGTGGATTACATCAAGTGTTGAACCATATGGGATTTGAACCCACAACATTTGGTGCAATAAATAGCGACGTGGCAACTGCTTAAACCACTAGGCCAACCGTGAGATTTCAGGATATGAGTGAATGACAGATGGAAAATGAACGGAATTAATAGCTGCACTATGCCAGAAATTCAGTTTCAAAGTAATGTAATTATTTGATGATTAGGTAGTTCTTCTATTACTTACGAAATCTAATGTAATGTTTATTTATGATACTCGCTTTTGCCTGCGGTTCCACCCGCGTGTTTATAGGTAAATCGTAGTAAAGGATAGTCTATGTCGTTTCTTAAGAATCAAAGTACCTCCATTTATCAAGTTTATTTGAAACTACTGAAGCAGTATGGCCGTAAAAGCATGATAGGCAGAGAGATTTTTATTTATTTATATCTATGATTATGGTTGTATTTTACAACGTACATGTTTCACTGAAACGTGGCTTAAATATCCAACATAAATTCACTTGGGGACCTTTGAATATTCAATTTTGTCTAGTCTCTATTTAAATCTTGACATGTTAAAACTTAATAAACATTTCTGTACCAAGAAATTTCGATCAAAACCCAAGATTTTAACCATTCATTAGTGAAAATACAACCTTCTTGTATTACAACATTAATTGATAATGATACCTGATAATTTGAATGATATTTGACTAATGTCCTTAATAACTTTCCGCTTTGAACTTTCACCCCAATCCAATGTTATTTGAAACTGTCACCCGTAAAGGTTACAGAGTATATAATAATGACCCAGTGAATAATGCGTCGCTCAGTGAAAATCTCACTGACAAAGGACGACGCGTCGTAACTTATACCGACATGGCACCGAATAGGTGTCAGGTGTGGCACTTTGTCAACAACACAAAAAATATCGAAATACATAATGTTGGACGGTTGGGAACGTTTGTTTCACTTAAACCAGGTGGTTATGCGTGAATTGAGGATGTGATACAGTACTTTATTTAAATGTGGAGGTATAAATGTACAAATTTGGTGGCAATCTTTTTTATGGAATAATGGTGAAAGTAGCAGACGTATCGTAACTCATCATAATGATAAGCGAATACCGCGCTCATGGACACCAACACCAAAGGCATCACAAGAGTTACCCACGGCCCAAGCCTACATTTCTCTCTAATTAGGAGGGAATGGGAAAGTTCAGGTGCAGTTACAGTTTTTCTTGAGTTGCAGAGGTCCAAGGACGGTGGTAGTTACTTCCTAGTTATAATAGGTGACCCAACTGCTTGTTCCACATAAAATAAAAACAGACAATGTACGATAAAGTTACCAAGCAAAGTGTCTGTTTTCCATTCCATTAAAATGTATTTAACCAAATTTTTATGAATCTTAAAATCTAAAGTACAGGGTGTTATATTTAGTTAAGTCTATGAAGTGTTTTGTAAATAGTATAGTGTGGAGCAGCGTAGTGTACGCGAGTGGTCTGAACGTTTTCCGACCTGACCATGATGCAAGACATTTTTTTAATTAAAAGCTTTCTTTAGTTTCACCTGACCCGATATTTGTCTGTAATCAAATCTTGCAAGTTAAATTTGATCCTACCCCACTTTCCGATTGTGCTGAAATTTGAAATATACCTTTTATTCTGATGACAATGCAATTTTTCGGTTTTATTACTAATCGAAAATGGCCGCCATTACAAAATGGTGGTGTATTTTTGTACAACCTACCCAATATGGCGCACCTTTGACTGCCTCGGTGGTGCAGTGGTAGCGTATGCGACTGCTGTGCTAGAGGTCTCGGGTTCGATTCCTGAGTCGGACCAAATGTTTATATGATCTGCAAATATTTGTTTCGGAGTTTGGGTGTTTTCTATGTATAATATGTATGTATTTACAAAAAAAGTATATATGTGTATTAATATAAGTTATCTAGTACCCATAGTACAAGTTCTGCTTAGTTTGGGACTAGACGGCGTTGAGTGTTAAAATATCCGAAAATATTTATTTATTTAATATGGGTATTAAATAAATGGGTTTAAAGTTTTTGCTTTTAATAACAAGCAATAAAATAATGTATATAAAGAAACATTAGTTAATTAATCACTTTTTTCTAAAATACATAGTCTCCTTCAACTCTACCCACTTCTATCAGATACATAATGCTAATGCAAATTTGAACAACCGTTCTCACTAGTATTTATTAACGAGTAAGTTAGTAGAACTGTTCAGAAAACCTGGTATATACTCATCAAATTAGCATGATTTTTTTTATAATTGTAAGTAAAATAAATATTATTAAATGAACAAATTTATGTATTTGTAATTTAGATTCAAGATTACCCCCACTTTCATGACAACTTTCCGACTCGACTGGAGAGAGCTCAGGCGCAGAACAGACGGCATTATACGAGACGATCCGAAAAGATCATTGGCCCAACCCGTAAATTGAACCCGAGATCTCTTAAGCGACAGTCGCTTAAGCTAACCGGTAGACCAACGGAGCATGTGAAAAGAGCAGTACCATCATGGATCGCTATTTCAACTAGAAAGTCTGTAATTACTAAACACTTTGCAGATATACGTCTAATAGGTATTTATTTGCAGTAAAATATGTAGAGAAATAAGCACATTCGCATGTCCACCCCGTGCGGCATCTGTTTCGAAATTGTTGTACTTGTCTATGAGAACAGAACTTTGGCAATTTGCGTGGGCGTTCCGACAAGACAATTTGTACATTGTGGACGTAGTTTGTATAACCATATGTTAACACATTTTCACAAGGTTAAATTTCGACCCTTTTTTATAGTCTTTATGATTCTTAGCTTTTGTTTTTTATAAACTGGACAACTTTTGCTATTTAAATATAGCACCTTGGTGACCGAGCCTTGCTTAATTGTTTTTGGTACATTTCATAAAAATAGATCCTATCCGGAACCCCCTGCATACAAAATTTTATGTAAATCGTTGAAACCGTTTCTGAGATTCATATAGACAGACATATATACTGACGAGAATTGCTAATTTAAAGATATTTAATATTTTTTTATAAACTCATGTAGGTACGAGTATGACGGGTATGGCCGATTATGTTTGATTTATTTTTAGTAGATATTGATTTATCATTACAATAAAATGCAAACATATAATTTATACAGTCTAATATTTAGAATATAACTTTCTTCCTAAACAACTGCGTTTTTTCAGTATCCCGGATACTTTAACTAGAATTGGCAGTATAAGTATTACAGCCTTATAAACAAACACATATATTTACATATAACATAATACTAATTAGTGATTATAAAAGACATAATTAAACTTTAAGTTTAACAAAGATTTATTTAAGAAATTATTTTTCTATAAAATTTACATCGATAAATAAGCAAGAGAGTATGATACTTCACTAGTCGGCGCCCGGGCATTGAACAATCGCGTGCAATAATTGCATATGTATGTATGTACATATTATATAATGTGAGCCCATGACTTGGTACTTAGACCAGTGTAAATATTATTACCTATGTGGCGACTTCCACATACAGCGTCAACATAAAAATATTTGACAGCGCCATCTACCGAAGAAACATCGATCCACGGAGTAACGAAGAAAACTAAGGAACTACCAATCCTAAATCGCGCAATAGACGATCTCTCGCGCCAATTAACATATATACAACTTCCCAACATCAGGGGGAGTTCCCCGCTCGGGAGCTGATAACAGCCCCCTCGAGCGGGGCAACGGCGATCACCTCGGACAACGAAGGACCGCCAACCTCTCGCAGGCGCATTGCAGGTCACCTCTTCGAAGGGACGACCGGCGGTTCGAGCCTCGAGGTCGGCTAAACCCAGCGACCGGCTCATAAGAAGTGAGCCGCGAAGACAACCACTTTAAGGAGCCCAGCGCTCCCAAAAGTTTCCTCGCCCCCCACAGGGCGGGAAGAAAGCTGACTTGACTTGAACCGTTGGGCAGTGGCCCGCCAAGCATGGTCACCCTCGCCTGGTAGGAGGATCCTCCCTTTGTGTTGGAGGGACGTGACACCCGTTTCTCCACAATCTACAGTTATAGAGGAGGCTTGTTGCTAGAAACTTTATCATAAATTTGTATTAATCATAAGCTTATTAGTCTGCAAGCCTTCTTTAAAAGTAAAAAGTAATAAATAATGAAATTTTATTATGTTAAGTAATTTGTTTACAAACCATTGTGTTCAAAATCTTCTTTTAAGCAAATAATGCCTGAAGTAGACGACTCAGCTCCTGCTCCTCCACATTAAACACAATGATATTTAACACCATAAAGCTTAGCTTAGCTGTCTCTTTATTCTGTTGTATAGTTGATCTGATGGGGATGACTTCAAGGTTAGCAATTGTGTTTCGTGTTTATTTGTTTTATTTGAGTAGGTTATAGATTTAAATAAATAAATTAGTTTATATTATAAAACATACTAGCAGTTGTAGTCGAGTACTTTACTCTATGTCGCATCTGTTAATAAACCAAGTAGCTCATATTATGTTCTGTAATCTATGTCAGTACCAAATTAGATCCAAATGGGTATAGTTGTTCTGGGTATAAATTTTGCATGACAATTTTATATAGCTGTCCCTAATTGAGTACCTAACATTAATCGATCGAAACTTTCGCATTTATAATACTAGTAAGATTACAACACCACTCAGACTAAATTTCAGAAATATCATTATAACAAGTATCATAGTGGCAACATTATGGCATCAGGTGTTGGTATTCCCTTAACAAAAACTGGCAAAGTTGCCAGACGAAATATTGCTTGTCTGATGCACTTCGATACATTAGCGTGTGTCGGTTGTAACTTGACACGAGATAAACTAACATATCAAAATGTGTGAAATCACTTTGACGCATCTGGTGTTACGGGTGTCCATGGGCGGCGGTAATCGCCTAACATGAGGCGATACATCTGCTCGTTTGCCCCCAATTCCATAAAAAAGTAACCTATCAGCCTATCCTTTTTCAAGAAACAAAGTACCTCCACGTCAAATTTCATTAAAATCGGTATAGCGGTTAAGCCGTAAAAGCGACAGACAGATAGATAGGGTTACTTTCAATTCAAATTTCTCTGCCTATTCCCCTGGTAAATAGGCGTACCGTATTTAGATATATATTATTGTTGTTTCAATGTGCTATATAATACGTCAAATCTCCTAGAATAACACGACTAAGGATTTTGCTGAACCATTTCTTATAATAAAATGATTTCTGTCGTATTGTAAAACATAAGCTGGTTTATCCCCATGATCAGAAACATCCACCTCAGAGAGCTTTAGTTCTAATCAATCTAAGTCTCAGACTGATACCAATATGTTATGAAGAGGCTAGAACAACGTAATCATATTTTGTCTCAATGTTTTCGATTATATCTTGTTTGATGAGAGTACTCTATCTCAAAATTTATAAATAGAAACTATTTGAAATGTAGTTTCGTAAAGTATTAATTTATATTCATTTCTGTATATATAAAAGAAAGTAATGTTAATTACATTATTTAGGAGATAGCTAGAACTGGGAGACGCACATAGACGGACATGCTTTTAAATAGGTTTTTTTTGTTTTTCTTTGCCCCGCTGGCTACTAGCATCGCGGGGCTCAGCTATTAAGTATAATAAAATTCACACGAGTATTTTTAATTTTATTGTTTTTCCGTCTGCCTTTCTGTTATTTTTTCACGGCTAAACCGATTGAGGAAGGACAAAGGCTACGTTTTTGAAGAACTTTGACCGTAATAAACGACATACACGCAGACGAATTCGCTTGCAAAAGTTATTAATAATAAAAAGAAACTTATGTATTAAACCAATTTCCCCTTTTAATCTATTAACACGTGGGGTCAAAACAACTGATTCTCTTCGTCGTCTCCTACTGGTAGCGTTCCCGATAGGCTAGTAGTTGCTACGTTGAAGGCTTATTTTTATAATGTAATAAAGGTTATATTTAGAGAAGTGGTCATTAATTCTATGATAACTCTTCAATAATACAACTAGACCTGGTTAGTATCTCGAATATTATATCCCAAACGTATTGACTTAATAATCTATACATATATGTAATTTAAAGCATTCTGCGGAAACAACAGTATTATCCTTTGGCTTTATGCCTTTTTTTTCTTAGCAAAGACTTTAAAGATGGAAATAAAATCAAATTTTAGGTTCTGCCAGGTCCTGGAACTTTAAATTTATTGGAACTTATGATTTTCCTTTCCTACTCGCATTTTCGTTTCTTAGCCCCAGTTTATATTCATTTCTTGTCCTATCTGGGAATTCAAATTTATATTTAGAAGAATGTTTAACGACAGACAGGCGCCTCGCTCACCTACTTAACTATTTAAGTTTTTTTGAGTAGTCTATAATTTTTTGAAACAGATCTTTTCCCTTTATCTTGTGGAACAGTTCAAGAAATATATTATTATTCTATTGTCTACTAGTTGAGTATACGCTGAATCACAGGGTTGAATAATGATCGATAAAATGACAAGTCATGTCAAATCTGACATAAATGAATTTTGATCGATTTACCGCTCGAGTGGTGATAGGTTTTTAGTTGCCACAATACGAACGCTTCGTTCGTGTAAAAATAACTAAGAACTACGCATAAAAATAATTTAACTTCACGATTATATTTAATGATCTGAGTATGTTTTACGCTGACATGAATTAGGAATTATAAATTTTAAAATACCTTAAAATATTGACAAAAGGTTTGGGCTCGTCCGGGATTTGAACCCGGGACCTCTCGCACCCTAAGCGAAAATCATACCCCTAGACCAACGAGCCAGCTGAGTGGTACAACAAAACATACACTGACATGGAAATAATGTTATTTAATATACCTTTTACTGAGTATAAAGTATTATGCCATAAAACACAGTATGTTTACATTCCAATCAGTCGCATGTGATAATTTTTAGAATTACTTCTTTATAACAGTATACAAGAGAACATTGTTTTATGAATAAAGGTACATATAAATATAATATATCATAGAATATATATTATCAATCGGTAAATTTAATAGTCAGCACTGGTCTGATGCTGCGCGTTCCTCCCTGAACTGGTAGAAGGATCAATCCCTATGCATGGATAATGATTTAACTGGCAATGGTAATCAAAATTTACTAAAATTCTCAGGAATTTTAGTCCTAATAATTCATGTTTTGTGACTCACAAATGAGAATACAATTTACTGCGATCTCTGGTATGGTGATAACCCTTGCATTCCACACGACGAAAAATGATAATTCCATACCTTTCACTTTCAAAACGTAATGTATGGCGCTCTGCATTATGATAGACCGACAACTTGACGAAATTAGCTGACAACAAATCTATACGGACTGGTCAAGACTGAGATTGTTTGCGCTCCTTGGGGATGTCTTCATTCAGCAGTGGTTGGCAATAGGGTGATGATGAAAAGAGAGCCAGGTTCATAAAACTTGTGATCTATTTTATTTTTTGTTGTATTTTTAACAACAAAAATATTATTTAATGGATTATTTTTTTAAGGATGTATGGCCTTAACCCTCTCCTGAGAGGAGACCCAAGCCCAGCAGTGGGATATTTTGGCTTGTTGATAATATTTTTTTTATTATTATCTTTGATCTCGAATTCAGTCTTCGCAACGAAATATTATAGATATTTGGTGTGCCTTTTCAGTACTTATAGTTCTTGTCCTAGCTCTTATTTTATCTATTTCTTATGACTTCTAGACTCAGCTGAGATAGATCAATTATATGTTTTTATTCCAGACATGTCTCGTTTGGTTTAAATGTTTTTTTTTGTTATGCGTTTAAGTTTCACGTGTCAGCGGTAGTATTATTTTTAACAAAGCTGACTTTAAAAGAAATATCATCACGAACTAATTCTAGAAATGCAAACAATAAACCCTAGTTGCACTCGGTAATTAGAAACAATCACCGAAGGTAAGCAACAATAGTGTGGTCAGTACTTGGATGTGTGACCGCTGATGTCATGTTACCATGAGCGTCTCCGTGATTCGGAGGTCACGTTAAGCTGTCGGTCCCGGTTGTTATCATACGATAACAGTCATGAAACTTAGTTGGAGGCCTTCGGACGGCTTAAAAACATCTAACGTCCCCAACCCACACTTGGGGACGTATGGCCTTAACCCGCTCCTGAGAGCAGACCCGAGCCCAGTAGTGGGACATTATGGGTTGTTGATGATGAAAAACAATAAAAACGTGATAACTCAAATATAAATTGATTGTTACTAGTTTTAACGAGTGAGTATATAACTAAAATATACTACGCCTTAACTTCTCTTAAACTATCTTTGAATTAGTTTAATTAAAACTATTCTAAAGATAATTTTATCATAGCCTAAGACGTATTTGATTAAATACAATTCCAATCATTCTAAAATACAATTTTAATGATAAAAAGATTTTAATTAATCTAATTTAATTATAATTTTAATGATCATGTATGATATTGAATGTGAAACTGTAAAGTATTGGTGATTAGAAACTATTGTGGCGACTTCCACATACAGCGCAACAACATAAAATATAGGACAGCGCCATCTACCGAAGAAACATTGAACTACGGAGCAACAAAGAAAACTAAGAAACTACCAGTCCTAAATCGTGCAATAGAAGTTCTCGCGCCGATTAACATATATACAACTTCCCAACATCAACCGTTGGGCAGTGGCCCGCCAGGCATGATCACCTCGCCTGGTCGGAGGATCCTCCCTTTGTGTTGGAGGGACATGATATCCGTTTCTCCACACTATAAATATTTTTGTCGTGGATCATAAATTGTTTTACTTTAAACAGCTACCAAAGAACGCTTATGAAGCAAAATCAAAGACTAGGTTAAATAAAATGTGTGTAATAACGTGTTTGGAAGTGAAGTCAGTCAAGATATTTTTTATGACTACTATTTTATAATATAATAAACCTATCTATTATAACTCTTTTTTTGTGTAAGCGATGGTAAGCGATTACCGCCGCTCATAGGCAACTGCAACCAAAACCAGACGCGTCACAAGTGTGTTACCGTCCTTTTGAAAAGGTGTGTAACACGGCGATTGGTTTATGGCAACTGTCTCTGCTTAGAATTAGGACCATGCCTAGCCTTATTGGACGCTGCCCAGGGAGAAGCTATAAACTCCCCTTGCCAAATACTCCGATAATAACGCGCGTGGCACTTCGATGTCGTCTTCATGCGAATTATTTGGATTATTGAGTTAGAAATTAACTCGCTCTTTTAGTCTGTTTCCACTTACACTGCGCGTCCCACCGTCAGATTAGTGACAGGAAAACAAAATACTCGTATCACGGCGAAAATGTGTTTTAATAATTTGCGTGTTTTTACAAATAAAATAACTTGGTCCTTAACTACTATGTTGTTAAGGACGTCAATATTGACGCTAAGCACACAATCAAACAAAATGTTAAGTGGGCTTAGACTGAATGAACAAAGAGCTGGAGAGAGAACATGAGCGTTCTTTCTTTATCTTTTAATGTAAACGAAAACTCGTTTACAGTGTTTACACCAAAATAGCAACGAGCAAGAATGAGAACCAAGAACTAGAATTCTAACGAAGTTGCAACTTTTCGCGCGCTCTAATGCCGTTTACATCAAGCAAATGAAAATGCTTAGAATGTTCTAAAGAATCTTTTAGAACGCGATACTTTAGAATCGATAGAACAACGAAAGAATAGTTTATGTCTGTTTCCATAAAATAATTTTATAGAATAAGCATTTGCTCGTCTGATGTAAATTTTATACGAACACGGTCTTAATCTTGAATCATCTCTTAATTTGATTATACAATGGGCAGACGCATTAAGTCAACTTTCACTACAGCTTCTTAAAAACTACTTGGTATTTTTAACACCTAAGACAGTCGGCTCGTTGGTCTAGGGGTATGATTTTCGCTTAGGGTGCGAGAGGTCCCGGGTTCAAATCCCGGACGAGCCCAAAATTTTTCAAGTTTTTTTTTAAATAAAGTAAACAACTTAAAATTTTTATTAATATATATAAACTACACTACTGATACACTTTTTTAAAATATAAAGACAGGCAGACACTTTTGTGTGTGTGGCACACAGCGTATATGTTTGACATAAAAATAACAAGTACCGAATTATTCAAAATGAAAAACCCGACTGCGTAAACACCTGCCATCTTTATTAAATTCATTGAAGAACTGAAAAGATAGAAAAAACCGAAAAGAAAAGACTATAACATTATTATATTTTTTTTATTGTACCCAGTGTCACTCTAACGACTAAGTCGAACCTATTGGCACCACTCACATAAAAATACGACAAGCTGTTTAGGCTCTAGGGCGTGCCAAAGAATTATACTTACATATACACTCGAAAAATATAACACTCCTTTTTTCGCAATCGGCTAAAAACCAGTGTTAACTGACGTCAGCTTCTTGTATTACTAACTAGGACATTACAACCTGTTCCTACTTTTACCTATTGTCTGAGTAAAATATATAATGTATAATAATATTTTCTACTCTCGTGAGCGATATTAGCTTTATTATATAAAATAATCAGCAATAATATAAAATAATCTCGAATCAAATAAATGTGTAACACCAGGTGATAAATACATAATATGTATTTATCACGTAATGTGTTTTATACAGTTATGTGAGTGGTTATTATCTAATAGTTAATGATGTAATACAATATAAGTACCCATTGTGATACTAGTGATTAAGGGTTTTATTACTGTGGATATTTTAATGGAAAAATAAATATGTCTTGTTAAATACTATTCATCTAATATATATATACAGAAAAATTAATCACTGAAATGTATATAGGCGTATAACTTCCAGTCGACTGCACCTAATTGGATAATTCTTCTTTTTATTTGATTGCCATTGTCAGGAGATATAATGGAGGTATAACAGATACCTCCATTATATCTCCATGTAATCCAAGTCAATCAGCTACTATTTCAATCGGTTACAATAATGACATCAATCTTTCATTCGTTTCTTACCTTTCAATTGAATAATATTAAGAGATCATCCAGAATTGCTATTAAAATCATTTATTACTAGAGTATCGAAACTTAAGTGAAGTCGAGTACTAAGACAGTCTGAGGCTTGTTGTGTGGTGTTACTAGACAGATATATACATTTTACTTTTTTATTGTCCTGCCGAAATAATTCTACTTTGCCTGATGGAAAAGTGATGGTCACCATACTCATAGCGAATGCAGACAATGCAAAAATACAGCATGATGACCCACACTGTGTCTGCGTCATTGGGCCTTCGGTCTCGCACTCACCAACGAAACACTATAGCAAAAACGCTGTTATTTTATGTTGATCTTCTGTGCGAGGGTAGAACCGACCCGGTCAACAACCAGCGTGACTCTACTACCTTAAATAACTAAACTGTATAACCATTCATTACATTACAACTTGAAGTTAGCTTTTGAAGTGCATTCAAATTCGATTGCTATAATTTAATATAGATATTCAATGTCTACATTTCAATTTTGTATAGAGTTATGTGTTTTTAATTCAGCAAATAATATCATAAATAGTATTCATAAATATTTGCCTCATATGTAAATTAGATCTAAAAGTTGATGGGTACCTGGTTATCACTAATCCTCATTGAAAAAAGGCAATATTAGTTTAATATTGTATTTCTTGTGGGCGTGAAAACACTGTTCCTATCTGCCGAATACGCTTAATCCTCCATGAATATTTAATTTCTAGAAACAAATGTAAGAACTTATATTATCCATAGGAAGGCTTTCCTTTTTATTAAAATGTTTGAAGCCTAAAACCGGTAGCGACTATTTTACTGTAGCAGGCAGAGAAACTTATCGAGCATTCATGCAGCTTTCCTGCAGCATATGAATTATCGCTGCTGTCATTTTAGATATACCTTTAGTACAATTGGTTGAGAAGCTGCCCAAAGAAACGACTATATTTCTCAATAAAGATACCCCACTGAGTTCCAATTCCATTATTATATTTGAACCGTGGGAGAGCCACGCATCGGCATGAATGGGCCGGCTCGACCGGAGTGATACCACAGCCTCACAGAAAACCGGTGTGAAACAGCGCTTACGCTGTGTTTCATCGATGAGTGAGGATACCGGAGGCCCATACCCCAATCCAACGCCCCCTATCCCCCTCAGCATCCCCCTTCCCCCCAGGCCGCCATAGTGTGGGTCACCATGCTGCATTGTTCGTTTTCGCATTGAGGATGGTGACCACCACTCTTGGATTCTGCTCATGCTTTCCATCAGGCAGGGCAGAGTCATTTTGGCAGCATAAATATTAAAATAAATAAATAAATAAATAATATAAATAAATATTTCCGACATCTAACACACAACGCCATCTAGTCCCAAACTAAGCAGAGCTTGTATTATGGGTACTAGACAACTGATATAATACTTATACACTTTTTTTTTTGTAAATACATACATATCATACATAGAAAACACCCAAACTCCGAAACAAATATTTGACAACAAACATTTGATCCGACCCGGGAATCGAACCCGAGACCTCAGGAACAGCAGTCGCATACGCTACCGCTAGGCTACCGAGGCAGTCATCAAAAAAATATATATAGATGTTAGTTCTCGTTCGCATAGTTTTTTATCCAATTTCTAGACATTCTCCGTTCTTTAGAGCTTTAATGTTTGTACAAAGTAATCTGTCTTCTACTTGATTGGGTATTTTCCTAGATCAAAGTATAGGTCAAGGGAAGGCTATTAATTAGATAAACGTGTCCATGGTCAAGGTCAAAGATTGAGTGTTGTCATCCATTTTCACAGCTCGATGCTCAGCTCCCTCGAGGCTCTTATTTATGTGAGGGTTGATGGATTGATGACCACGTTGGGGTAAAAATCCTCAACGAAGGTTGCCTGTCTTTTGCAATGTATTAGTTAAGATGAACTGTTTACTAACTCGTAGAAGGTTTATAGGGGTTGAATATATTTCTTGAAATATTGTTGTAGTACCGTAAACACTGGCTTAATTTCTTTGGATGAGGTTCGATAATCGAAATGTAAATAACAACATCACTTTCTTTGTAGGAAATTAGGATATTTAATACGATATTGGAAACAAAATATTATATAATTCGGTGACAAATTGAATTTGAAAATTGATATATCTGTGATTTTTAACTTATCGTTGTATTTTAGGAAATGCCTTCCCATCATTTCATAAATATGTTTATAGAATATTCAGATTCTACTACATAAAAGATTTCGATAAATACATTCACATGGCGATAAGAATAACTTAGCAACCACTTTTTCAGGGGTCTTAGTATCACTTTGGTCCAGCTCTTTCATGGCGAAGCATGCCTCTACCAAAATAACATTCATGCGAATGTGTATTGTATGATGTGATGATGCTTATTTGCTATATCATCGATATAAAAAAATAAAGCTGATATGCATTGTACAATTCCAATGGTATTAAGGTCAGGTGTTGTAACACAAGCGTTAAGCAGTGGTTCAACTTTCGTTGTGGTGAAAGTCACGTACGCAAAGTGACATACTTGGCTGACTTGTCATTATTAGTTTCGAATTGAACGGTATCTGGCTCGTTGGTCTAGGGGTATGATTTTCGCTTAGGGTGCGAGAGGTCCCGGGTTCAAATCCCGGACGAGCCCAATATTTTTTAACATGATGTAACAATACCTGAAACTACTTAGAGATTATTATATCGTGGAAATGCATTTTACATATTTTTATCTAAGTAACTAATTTTATGAAAAAAAAATAAAAACAGTAAATGAACTGAATTTTATATTATGAAATATTATATATATAATTAATATATAGTATAGTTATATATTATAATATAATGAATATATATATAGTATAGTATAATTAATATATAATAAATATTAATATGGATAGATTTAATAAATTGGTATTTGATCTTCCTTTAATTGTTCATATAGTTTACCATATGATCACGAGAATTCTATGTCGATACTAAATATTGTTTGTGTATAAAATAATGGGTTTAATGGCTCTGGTAGCTGGACTGGTGGTCTAAATGGATTTGAACTTACTCCAAAAGCTATTACCAGACTGCGTTTTGATTAATACGTATATAGTTACGAGAAATTTGTAGCAAACAGTTTATTCTGAAAATCAGTGCAAGTACTCTGACTATTCTATACAAATAAATGAAATTAAACTATCTGTTTGTAATATTAAATTGATAGCCTTTCACGAAATGCGTATTAAATTCTATAAGGTGCGAAGGTAAAAAAATTGGTTTAATTTTTTTTTCACCTTAATTAGCGCGGTCACTTATTTAGAGGTATTACATACCTCTGATTACCTGGATTTTCGACCAGGTTGTAGTTGATTCAGCCTGTGACCACGGCCACGTTATATCACAAAACGCGAAAGTTTAAAAGGACCTTTACTTGCAAATAGCTGATAATACTAGGACTACACGGTGGGCCTAGTGGTTTCAGTGGTCGCCACACCGCTTCCTACTGCGGCAAGTGTTGTGGGTTCAAATCTTACATGGGACAATACTTTGTATGATCCATAAATTGTTGTTCTAAGTCTGGGTGTACTTTGTGTCCGTTTCATGTTTGTTTGTAAAGATCATCGTGACACAGGAATGTACATTCATGATACGAGACTTGTCTTTTTTAAAAAAGAAAGAAAAAAGAAAAAGAATACAAGGAGTAATTTAGGCTATTTATAGATTAACTTCGTTATGTTTTGGCACATAGGGACCGGCTTACCTGAGTTTGTTCAAATAATTCCTTCCTTGATTTTTATTCCTACGTTATATATTATTTGAATTAATTGATAGAATTCATACATAGATAAGCCTGACCTGATGTTTCTCGTCAAGATTAAGATGTGAATATATGCATTGTAGCGATAGGCTTTAGGATATATAATGTAGCTGTAAGTCAGTATCATTAGCCACAAATCACCATGTAGTATTAGAGTAGTTAAGAGCAGGAGCTCCCTATTTCTCTCATTTATTTAAAAGCCAACTCCCTAGGAATGTGTCCTATCTCAAGGGAGACTTTACAAACCTTATATGAAACAGACACAAAGAATACCTTTTTTTTTTATATTTAAGCTGCCAAAATGACTCTGCCCTGCCTGATGGAAAGCATGAGCAGAATCCAAGAGTGATGGTCACCATACTCAATGCGAAAAAGAACAATGCAGCATGGTGACCCACAATATGGCGGCCTGGGGGGAAGGGGGATGGTGAGGGGGATAGGGGGCGTTGGATTGGGGTATGGGCCTCTGGTATCCTCACTCACTCGATGAAACACAGCGTAAGCGCTGTTTCACACCGGTTTTCTGTGAGGCCGTGGTATCACTCCGGTCGAGCCGGCCCATTCATGCCGAAGCGTGGCTCTCCCAGGGTAAAACCTAGAGTTAGAACAACAATTTGTGGATCACATAGTGTTATTTCATGTGGATATCGAACCCACACACACGGAGTAGAGAGTGGTAGTAACCGCTTAAACTACTACATTATTCGTACAGTTAATACTGGTGTTGAGTAAAAGGAAAGTGAACGTGAATCTTACTTACGTAATCTTGCGTACGAATCATTTGTGTTCGTTTCTTTCGCGTGTGTAGACAGCCGGCTCGTTGGTCTAGGGGTATGATTTTCGCTTAGGGTGCGAGAGGTCCCGGGTTCAAATCCCGGACGAGCCCAACCTTTTTTCTCCCTATTATTTTATATTATTTACATATACGTCATCAAATCCAAATTCATTTATTCAATTAAGACACTAAGTGACATTTATGAACGTTAAATTAAAGCTACAGATACAAATCATATATCGACACAAACAGACGTCACATATGTCAAAGTGAATTAGGTGAAAACACCTAAATCCACTGCGTGCCTGTGTTGATCCATAACTTACAGTTTCCAAAATTTGTAGAGCCTTATGAGAAGAATACTGGCAAAGAACATTCAAAAACTTTCAAGACGACCGATTTAATGTCTTTTTTTATAATTACCTGCCGTTATCACTTTGCATGATGGAAAGCTTGGTAACCACTATCCTTAATGCAAACGTGGACAATACACCACGTTGTCCCACACTATGGCGGCCTAGTGAGGTGCTTTTTCCCGCTTAAAGGGACCATAGTGCCTGTGCTAGTGTAGAAATTAAAAAGTTGTATAAACATCTCTTTGTTGGCAGAGTGGTAAATACAAGTTCAACACTCACTGAGATAACTATTATGATGCCCTCGGCCGTTTGTCCGTTCGTTCGCAGTAATCATAATATAAATACCAACTAGATATAATAAAATTTTTATTGATTTTAATGGAAAGAAAAACACACTAAGAACATAGGTACATTAAACAATAACGAAAACTAAGCAGAGCTTGTGTTATGGGCACTAGACAACTGATATAATTAAATACAGCCTTTTTTTGTAAATACAAATAAACAGTGTGTCA
Source organism: Hyphantria cunea (assembly GCA_003709505.1). Classification (NCBI taxonomy): domain Eukaryota; kingdom Metazoa; phylum Arthropoda; class Insecta; order Lepidoptera; family Erebidae; genus Hyphantria; species Hyphantria cunea. The sequence goes on along the minus strand of PKRV01000518.1, from coordinate 383,750 downwards.
TTGTAAGGAATTCTCCCTGAAAAATTAACCATACTTTTTTTTCAGGGAGAATTTTAAAGGGCAAAACCGATCAGGTGTAATTTTAATTAATACAGTGGAATATGTAGTTGTTTGATTTTAGAATGTATTGCAACAAGTGCATTACTTTCATTGTGACTCGCTACATAGGTGTTGATATTAATACATAATAACAATAGTTACACTTAACAATGCAAGTTTTAAATCTAAACTAAAGAAAGAAGAAGAAACTAAAGAAAGATTTATTTTGCTCAAATGGTATATAATAATGATTACAAAGTCAGTACGATGGCTAGGAAATTCATACTATATATAAATATACTATGATATAAATTCGAAACTAATTGTTTGTTGGTATCGCTTTCACGATTAAAACAATTTACCGATATCAATGATTTATTTTTCATGGAAAAGTGGGCAATCGAGCAGACGTACCGCCTGATGATAAACGATTACCGCCGCCCATGGACACCCGGAACACCAGAGGCGTCACAAGTGCGTTGCCGGCCTTGGGGGATGGGGAGGGGGATGAGGGGAAGGGTTGGATTATGGGCCTCTGGTATGCTCACTCACTTGGTAAAACACAGCGCAGGCGTTGTTCACACCGGTTTTCTGTGAGGAGGTATCACTCCGGTCGAGCCGGCCCATGCATGCCGAGGCGTGGCTCTCCCACGGTAATTTAAATATTGGTATAGATATTTTAATTCCTGAGAAAGGACATAGACACTTTATATCTCGATAACCGACATATACGCCGGCGGAGCCGCGAGCAAAAGCTAGTCATAATATACTTAATACAAACTTGTTGGATTTTAGGGAAAACTAAAAGGCTTTTGTATTTTTTATTATACTTTATTTTGGTAGGAGAGCTTGTGTTTGTGTAAACGAGTTTTTTTTTTTTTACTTATTGGAATGCCTTTACGCACTTCGCTCCCCCCCCGCGGGGACAGGGGGTTCACTTCGTGTGGGACTCCTGACTGACTCGCCAGACTACCCACTAAACCACCACGGTGTGCCACTCTGTGCTTGACACGGGAGAGATCCGGGAACCGCTTTCTTACGCCATCCGGAATGTTTGTGTAACCGAGTAGATCAAGCTATCGCAACGTTAAAAAATTCGAGGCAGGTCAGTTTCAGAATGGGTGACCATTCTTAACATATTTAGATCCCACGATAACTCGAAGAGTACATTAAGATGGAGATCACTGTTGCCACACGATCTTTGGCAATCGTTACGGGCACTCAAATTCCTAAAACAACAGTTTTTCTACAGAACTTCGATATCGCCTAGTACTTGTTTTGTTTTTTTTTATGGACGGTCTGCCAAAGCGTCTCTACTCTGCCTGGTGGAAAGCATAAGTGAGTGGTGATCACCACATTTATTGCGAATACATACAATGCAACAATGCAGCATGGTGATCCACACTATGGCAGCATCTGGAGGTCTGATGGCAGTCGTTTCATCCTAAACTCAGTGTACTTACCAACCAACGCCAACCTAGTTATAAAAATGGGCTGGGATAAAGAGGAAGATAATAAATTTGAGGTATAAATATCAACATTTTTCCTTCTAATAACATGTTGTTGTCATTAAAGAAAAAATATTTAGCAATACAGATTATTTACTAAACAATGTATCAGCATTCATGTATGTTCCTCAGGCCTGATAATAGCTCACTGAAATATTTTTTTCTAATCATAAGTTATTGCAAGATACCAATAAACTTGGTAGCAACGTGCATACGAGCGATAGAGGTAACCCAGTAATTGCATTAAACTTGATTAAAATCTAATTGCTAGGCGGCTCTAGTTTTAATACTATTCTAATTGTACGACACGACAAACATCGGAAAATATGCATGTGTAAACTATGTGATTAAATCTTATCTATATTTGATATAATTCAGCTGAAGTTTGTGTGGAAAAACTAGTTTGAATTAAGATTCTATTATAGATGACACACTTGTCTAGAAAGTCTACAGGCCATACTAATAACCATTATGACCAAAAGGTGTGGAACATACTGGCAATTTCGCAAAAAGTGTTTTTTTTAAGAATAATGGTAAATTACATGCTTTAATTTGCAAATATTTAAAAGAAGGTCATTGGAACGTTTCATTTCAATTATTTCTGAAACTAAAATACGAATGTGATCTTTTATATTTTTCTTGCAAATATAATTGCAATATAAAATGATAACTGGATTGATCTAAACAATCTTTAGTTTGCTATAAATTAGTGCCAATACGATTCGACTTTTTGTGTCAAACTCATGTAGTATTGAAATTTGTGTAAAGCAAAGTTTATAGGATATAAAATTGTAACTGGATTGATCTAAGTAACCTTTTTGTATCAAAAACGTGCAGTGTTCAAATGTGTATAAAGCACAGTTTATACGGCCTGATTACATGTTCTTTATTGTATATTATTTACACATTTATTCATTAAGTTGAGAATTTTACATGTTACTTTTATCTTCTTTGAGTTGAACATAAAAAAATTGTTCAAGAAAAAGAAATATTCTTTGACTTATCAAATTGTATTGGAGTAAACAGGCTGACGCTGACGATACCCGCAACATCAGAGGTATCACGGTTGTCCATAGGCGGCGGTAATCGCTTACCATCTGGCGATACCTATGCTCCTTTGCCCTCTATTACATAAAAATGTAAAATTTTTTAGTCGGTCGCCGTCAAGCCGAAGCCAAGCAAGCGAAGCAGACCCAGCTTGTTAAACATGAGCTCTCGGAACGCTCTAAGCTCTTCGGAGACTCGTGCCACAGTTTCCTTTGTGTTCCCTCCGGAACGCAGTTTTGCTTCGAGTTGAGCCATTCTTTTAGAGAAGCTTTCTTCTAAGGTGCTCTGAGGCACTTGGATGTCAGCAAGTTGAGACATGATTATTTGAAGATAACAGTGATACTTTAAAGTAGTTTGTTTTTCGAATCAAGTTGAAGTTGTGCAAAAATGCTGGCAGGTGGTTAAACACTCAAATCAACATAAGTATGCTATAACAACTGTAAGTGCAGTAAAAAATATTCATTAACTCACTTTATTTAGGGCTTAATTAAATAAAATTAATTTTTTAAATAAGAGCCTTTTGAAATGTGTGTCGAAGTTTTAACACCTACCCACAGATTCGTAACATGGCTACCATGTTACATCTTCACTTAAACTTCCTCTCTTTGCTGCAAGCCACTTCAGCTAGGATATCTCACCACTTAGTGAGGAATGATTTAATACATATCTCTTAAGTTTTTTTATAGTTCTAAAATCTGTATAATTTCAAAAACAATTGTACTATTTAATTAGATTTTTCATAAACAATTTAGAAGCAAATTACCAGCACTTATGAAATTCGTATTCCAAATCAACAAGAACAAGGGAAACCGAGGATCGGCGATATCGTATCGTCTTATCTAAAGTAACTGTTTGCTCACGCTGACATGACCCATTAATTACTTCGCGTTGTAATTAGAACCAGTGAATCGTCACAATTAGTTCATGTGATGTTCTGATTGGAACTTCGATGTACTACCATGGGTTATTTGTGTTTTTTTTCTAATGGAATTTTCTAGAAATTAATTCTGCATTCAGATAGATTTACGTTACTGAAATAGGATCTGTCATTTTACGCAATTCAACAAATCTTTAAATTTTATGAATCAATTTTAATCTGATAGACAAGCTAATATTTTTGTCTCGAATCTAATCTTTACAAGTTTGCAATATTTAAGATTACTGACTTCAGCGGCTCTGCCCGCTAATACTGACAATTTGAATGTAACATTGAGTTTGTAGCAATCAGGTGTAATATATATTTTAAAGAGTGAAAGGATTTCGAGAACCGAATCGAAAATACACGAAATTTACTCATGAGAACCCAGAAACTTAACTAAAATATAATATATTTCTTATGCATGAGCCTGCCAAAATTAATTAGTTCTGCCTGCAAGAACTCTGAAAGCATAAGCAGAATCCAAGAGTGATAGTCACCATGCTGCAACTATACAGCATGATGACCCACACCATGGCGATGATCCTGCATCATTGGGTCTTCTAATATTTAATAACATAAATTGTTTAGAACTAATCGAAATAATACAAATCATTTTTTTTTTATAAATTGAATTGTCACTTTCAATCGCTATCAATTTAATTTAAAAATATTATGAATCACAAAAGTAATAAATAAGCCCAAATAAAATAAAACAGATGTCCAGCATCATACAACATTAAAATAAAGTTTCAGTACGAATACAGCTGTTCAAGTTTTTCTGTGGCCCGCACATTCTGCCCTGAAGCACTCCTTTGTTGTAAACATTTGATTAGTCGGTTTTAGATAAAATAGAAACAAATTGCCTTTTACAAATCTGTTAAATTTGGTTTCAAATTTAGCTATAGAGTTTATTTCAATATAATTTAATCAAAATTGGTCATATCTATCATTGTCCATTGAAAAACATTATTGAAAGTATTTGAAAAATGTAATAATCGACGTATTGTTTTTTGATTGAAAATATCCTTTGATAGAGATTTATTGGCAACTTGCGTATCACACTAGAGTTGTCTCAACTAAAATGTTTTTGTTCCTTTTAATGTAGGTAAGGTAACATTTAAGTTATTTGCAAAAAAATTACACACCTCGATCGTATTGAATGGCAGTGCCACCCAAATTTGATGAAAATATAAATCAAGCAATGTTAAAGTAAAAGGTTGAGGATTATTATAAAATAATATGTTATCTCCATCGTGGTTTATTCTAAGATACGAACTAAATATATTGTTATTAGATACAGAGAAGGTCGTTGTTATGCATATATCTCAAATAGGTCTAACGCCGCCTTTGAATTCGGATTACTTAGGATAGTAATGAAAATACCTACATCGTATACATTAAAATTAAAATATATTTGCGCGTCAACGATTTCTTTTGGCTTAGAGTACAACTTATTACAAGTAATAATAATCGCAGATTTTTTAAAGTAGCTAAATAATGTGGACCAGAATAAAACGGGTCTCTATCATGATAAATGACTGATAGAAGAGAATTTCCAGACCGCCATAGTGTGGGTCACCATGCTGCATTGTTCTTTTTCGCATTGAGGATGGTGACCACCACTCTTGGATTCTGCTCATGCTTTCCACCAGGCAGGGCAAAGTCATTTTGGTAGCTTATACATAAAAAAAAAGAAGGGTGACTGACTAAGATACGCAGAGATTACCGCACAGCCCATACCACTGAACTAACAATCCTAAAATTTTCCATGTGGGTTCTTTATAAAACGTAAGTGAGCAATAAGAAAGGAATTTTGGAAATACCACCCTTAAGGGGATAAAATAGTGGAGGAAAATATCTAATATAGAAAAAAAGTTAGAGGCGTTTATTATAAAGTAAGTATGTACTAACGCTTTCTTATCTATAGGTTAAGGCACGTATCACTCAATAAAGGTGAGTGTTTGTTACGTCTACTACTATGCTAATCATTTTTGTAAAATGTCCTCGTAAAATAAAATGTATTGTTTATGTCTTTTGACAAAATAAAGTTCTTTACCTATTTAATGGTGGAGCTAAAACCAATTTCTTTTAGGCAAACTATTCTAAATTTCAAAGCAAGTTTATTATGGCGCCATGAGTTTGCTTCGATCATCAAACTGATAAAAAACTGCTCAAATTTTCATAATAGAAGTGATCATACAAAATCTCAACAAAGAATGTGAATGATAAATTTTTATACGCAGTTTCGTCTTTAGGTCTAATTTTTATTTGTATGACTAATTGATCAAAGGATATGAATATCCTTTACAAATATGTTGACCGATAAAGAGTACACAAAACAAGCATTGCTTAGGGTGACGAAAGGAGCAAGAGGTTCTACTTTCGATACTAATTACCTCATTAATGACAAGGGATAAAGGCAAGAAATGAATAGAAGAAAATATCACGTCGATATTAGAAGATAGGAAGAGCGATATTAAGGGACTTGAATCTTTTTAAAAAGATTGCAGTTAGTAATTAACTGGCTGCAATCTTTTTATTAAATATTAGCTGCGCCTGTCGATGTTAACTACGGTTATTGCTAATGCTACGGAAATATGTGCTTTTTTTGTGCTGTTTAAAACTTCATTCCGATCCAAATTTAACTGAGATCCGTTCTGCAGTTGCTCCGTTTAACTGTTTTAAATACATTAAAACTGTCTTAATACTTGTAAGTTTTCAAATGTATTGGTTTTTAAATGAATAATATAGTATTTATCAGTAAACTACAAAAAAGCAATGGCATCTCTATTGATCGCGAAAAAGTCACTCAGGATCATAGAAATTAATTTTAATTTTTAGATATTAGGAGAAGAATTCCAGACAGTCCGACCAGATTAAGGAGTTCTGAAGATCCTCTCAAGATCATAATTAAATGCCTTAGTTATTTATACTAGACATTTGAAGTTTGGTCATGAAGTAGATCGGAGGGTAAAGTTAATATTTTACGACAGGAGAGCTCATAAGCGCTTCAAGAATTTCTTCTAAATGAATTAAATAATTGGTGATGCACAAAGATATCCGGGTAGTCAATTTACAAAGCTCAAGGTTTCTTCATTTCTGTCCATTGCTACTATAGACCAATAGGCACAAACATAGTTACTGAGTTTTATATATATAAACATTTTGCGAATGAAAGTGGTGCCTGAAAAGATACCTAATAGGAAGATATATAAAAAGTGCACAACTCCAGCATAATTCTAAAGCACGAGGACTCCTTACACAACCAAATTTTAATTAATTTGAAATAGCATCTAACCTCAGGTACTTCAACGCAAGAGGCTATTAGTTAGGACGTGCCAAGTTGCAGCCAAGCTTGGTGCGAGGTGTGGCTTTGCAGACACTTGGCAATTGTGTGCACGGTCAAAGGGAATTTGCATAAAATTACTGACTCATACAAATAATGTTCATGGCTGGATTTAATTAGTTTCTCATTAATTTAATTACCTTTTATAATAAAACACCAAAACAATAAATTATTAGACATTTAGCGCCATCATTATTATCATGCTCGAAACCTCTTTTCAAATAAATTGGAATTGGCGTTCAACCGACTGTGACAAGGTTGAGCTTCATTTTTAAAATGAACCTACTGCTATCAGATCTCCACAACATAAGTACTAGCCCCATTATCCAAGATACAAGATAAAATCAACGCTGAAAACTATTCCTATCTATCTTGTACTACTAGCTAACACTTTATTTTTACCACGTGACTTATTGTTAAAAGACATCATTCTCATATATTAGTTAGTTTTCTAAAATCGTTTAAGTTTGTAGAATATCAACTTGGATTAAGCAATATTGAAGTTTATAGATACGTTAACAGCTTCACCGTTAAATAGGTAAAGAACTTTATTTTGTCAATAGATTAACAATAGATTTTATTTTAGGACAACATTTTACAAAAATGATTAGCGTAGTTGTGGATGTAACAAAAATTTACCTTTACTGAGTGAGACGTGCCTTAACCTGTAGATAAGAAAGCGTTAGATAGGCCTACTGTATATTATACATTTATATGCCACTAACTTTTGTCCGTGGCTTCGCTCGTGCAGAAGTAAGTATTTTCCTCCCCTATTTTACTTCTTTAGGGGATGGTATTTTAAACTATAATAATGACACTTATCCTTATTAATTTATTTTATCTGAGTTGAGAATATGACTAACATGAAAAGGCAAAGGGTAACATTTCAGAAAAGATAACTGCAGACGAATGTAAAACTTCATAATGAAACTATTAAAATCAAAACACCTCATTCAAGCCATAAATTATATTTAAATTCCTTTTATTCACCCGAATCACCCATAAATTATGTTTTCAACGATGCTATAAAGTCTGATTAAGCTATCCAGTACAAAAAGTGGCCATAAATTCAAAAGCATTTTAATATCGATCGGCCAGCCATAAATTATGAACCTTCAAGGTCTAAGGAAGAAAGTTGTAACTATAAATCTGCCAGCAGCACTTGATTGCACGGCTGTACTTGACCGCTGACATTGGCCTCTATATTCTACAGCACCCCCTACAAGTTTCGTAGTAAAAGTTTCTTGAATAAATTTTGCTCGAATTACTGTAGGTACATGGTTCAGACGTAAATAAAATATATTGCCGTAGAATGAAGCTTAATAATAGCCTCTTGTAAGTGTTTAAGAGAAGCTTATATTTACAAATGTGTGTTATATAATTGAGATGATCCTTGATCATTACAAAACTGTTGCTGAAAATAGTGACAATGGTGGTGGTTATGATGTGAAATGTGTCATCATGCTGCTGGGCTCGAGTCTCGTCTCAGGAAAGGGTGAAGGCCATACGTCCCCACGCTGACCAAGTGCGGGTTGGGGACTGGCAAGAATATGGCCTCAAACTAAGATTCACGACTGTTACCGTAAGATAACAACCGGGACCGACTGCTTAACGTGACCTCCGAATCACGCAGTGAAATGTGTAACCGAAAGAAAGTCAGTATTTTCTTTAAAGAACATATCTCTCGTCCTAGGAATGTATCAAGTGGTGTGAGGGCCCAATTGCATAAAACTAGCATAAAGAACTTTGGTAATCATACAGTGTTTCATGTAGGCTTAGGAATTGAACTCACACCAGTCAACGTAGTAGAAAGCGGTGTAGTGGTCGTTCACCTCTACACCATTCGTTGTTTCGACGAAAGGAAGGATGTACCACTGCGATGGTCATCACGATTAACAATAGTTCACGAATAGTTCTATTTAAAAGTGATTGGCTTAAACATATGTGGTATCGATTTAATTTTTTATATTTTTAATTGCGGTAAGTTTTTATTCAGTTCAATGTAAAAGTAATTTCATATTTGACTGTAACGTCTAGAGTGAAAAAAAACAAGTAAAATTATTGAATGTGTATTCATACAATATTAAAAAAAAAAAACTTTCTTTAGTAGCATTGGACAGGAATAAAATCTTGAGCTTTGTGAATTGACTACCCGGTGATCTTAGTATATCGCCGATTATTGAATTCATATAGAAATCCTGAAATCGCTGAGCTCTCCTGTATCCACGACTGTCGTAAAATCTTAACCATACCTCCTATCTACTTAATGACCAAACTTCAAGTGTCTAGTATAAATAACTAAGGCATTTCATTATGAACTTGTGAGGATCTTTTGGGATCTTTGAATTTTCTTAATCTGGTCATGTCGTAATAAATTATTTTAGCGGAAGTCGCCTCCTAATTTCTAAAAATTAAATTAAATTCTTTGGTCTTCAATGACTTTTTCACGCGAGATAGCTCTTTTGCCTTTTGCAGCGATTTGATAAACACTAAAGCAGCACTATATTGTTCGTTTAAAAAGCTATCCATTGGAAAACTTACAAGTATTAGAACGTGACAAATTAAATATATTTAAAACTCATTCACGGAACAACTATAGAATGGATCTCAATAAAATTTGGATCAGAATAAGGTTTAAAAGCTATATCCTGTATAAGCTTATATCCTGTATAAGCTACTTTTTAATTGAAAAACACATGTTTTCGTAGGATTAATAACAACTGTAGTTAACATCGAAAGGCGCAGTTGTTAAATATATTTAATATTTCCGACATCTAACACACAACGCCATCTAGTCCCAAACTAAGCAGAGCTTGTATCATGGGTATTAGACAACTGATATAATACTTATATACTTTTTTTTTGTAAATACATACATATCATACATAGAAAACACCCAAACTCCGAAACAAATATTTGCAGATCATACAAACATTTGATCCGACCCGGGAATCGAACCCGAGACCTCAGGAACAGCAGTCGCATACGCTACCGCTAAGCTACCGAGGCAGTCATTTAATATATAGATTCAAGCCCCTAATCTCGTTCTTCCTATCTTCTAATATCGACGTGATATTTTCTTCTATTCATGTCTTGCCTTTATCCCTTGTCATTAATCAGGTACTTAGTATCGAAAGTAGATCCTCCTCCTCCGTTAGTAACCCAAAACGATGTTTATTTTTATCGGTCAACATGTTTGTAAAGGATATTTATATCCTTCAATCAATTAGTTATACAAATAAAAGGTAGGCCCAAAGACAAAAGTGCATAAAAAATGTATCATTGACATTCTTTATTGAGATTTTGCATGACCACTTCTATTAGGAAAATTTAAACAGAGTTTTATCAGGTTGTGTCATTGGAGCAAACCCATGGCGCTAAATTAAACTTGCTTTGACATTTAGAATAGTATGCCTTAAAGAAATTGGGTTTGCAAAAATGCGGTCTCCTCCCCAAAACACGCTATTTGAATATGGTTAGATTCATTTGTGTACCACCTATAAGTAAACTTTATTAACGGGTGAATGATACAGTTTATTCTATTCTATATTCCATATACCTGATGTATATATAATTATGTAAAACAATTGGCCATATCACATCTATCGGAAATAAATATACATACTCGTATATACAGTACATTCTGTATAAATATTTATATGAATCGTAAATAGGTAATGGTCATTAATAGAGGCAGATAGTTCCTTATAAATGTAGACCATGAATATTAGATGGAATTTATTTTAAAAATGATAATCTGATAAAGAAACTAATATTATATTTATCCTAGGAGAGCTATCGTATACTCTCTAAGGTGAATCCCATAAAATCTATTAACTTTTGACTTACAATAATGCTCAAAATCATTCATTTGATATTCCATTTTTGAGCTTACAGGTTCTTAATTAATAGACTTCAAAGTTCCAGTCCACGTTTGTAGTTCTCCAAAGGAAAATTTAACTTGGCCTATTTAGAGCTTAAGATGTGGTTCAGAATAAACTAATACAAACAAAATTAGCTGTTGTTATTTCATTGGAACATTAACTTATTTTTTATAGATATTTCAACAAATCTGAGTTGGAAGTATCATCAATTGTTTCCTTTTTGTTCAAGTGTTGTCAGTTGATAATATTTTACAAAATTCGACGCCGATTCGTCACAAAGGATTTATTAAATATCAATCCTAGATGCCATTCGCAATTTGAATGTTCGACAAATCTATAATCTCTAAGCGTGTGTCAATGCTGTATTCATTGGTCCCTCGTCAAGCGCACGTCAAACTAAATTACACTTTAGTATGTGATCGACCTGATCAAAATGTATGTTCTTGAACTTGACTTGAATAAAAACTTGCATTCAACTGTCGTCAACTGAATGCGCCAAAATAATCTCATACAAGTTTGTACCTTGACATTTACCAAGTCGTGTAAAATGTGTTGTTGTGCGAGAAAATTGTTTGCTTTTGTAGTTACAATATCGAAGGTATAAGGAAAATTAAAAAAAAAATAGAATAGAATAGATTTTCGACGGTTAAAGTCAGTCGTTTGGAGTTATCAGTGAAATATTTTTTGTGTATTTCTTTTTATAATATGTTTACCAGTAAGACTGCACGGATAACTATGGCTTAAAAAGTCACATTGCTACTGCACTGGCTGTTTTGGGCATGATCTCCATATTGTATAGAATACATGGATGTAAACTAATGCTCCAAGTGTGAATGTTCTTTGTGTCCGTTTTATCGATATCTGTAAAATCCTTGTATATGTATTTTTTTTTAATGAAACAAGCTATTTTTTATGAATTATATCAGTTCTCTTGCATTTACCGTGTGAGAGTTACGCTTCGGCAGGAATGGGCTGGCTGAGTGATACGGCCTCACAGAAAACCGATGTGAAATAGCGCTTGCGTTGTGTATTCTGGTATTGCGGGTGTCCATGGGTGGCGATAATTGCTTACCATGCGGCGATACTCCTGCTCGTTTGCGTCTTTTCCATAAAAAAATATATAAATTTAACTATCGCTATGAAGAACTACCCGCATATTGTTCACTGATTAAGGTGGTCAACTGTTTGAACTAATTATATGAACGTATTAAAAGCGCCAACATTTGTGTTTATATTGCGTAAAGTTAGGATTAAGTTGGGCATTATACTCTTAAACTTAGCGCAACATGGTGTCTTCACAAACTATGGGATGCCAAATTGTTTAAAGATAACGATAAATCTTGAATTTAATTATAAAATAATACAGACGATTTTCGAGAAGTGCCTAGCGATAAAGTTTATAGCATTAATGTATATTTTTTTATCAATATATTGGACAGTAAGAATTAAAGAAGCATACACATACGATCTCGTAAAAAAAATTGGAAAAGTATTTTAGTTAGATGATTACGATGTTTTTTTCGATACGATGAGTCGTCGATCCCCCACTGGGAATAAATTCTTGGCGCAGGCAATTACAAACATTGACGAAACATACAAAAAGAACACCCAGACTCGAATCAATAGTTTGTGGATCACACAAAGAGTTGTTCTAAGTAGTATTTGAAACTAAAGTACTTGGCAAAGTAGTGAGAGCCATGGAAACCGCTTAAAATCAAAAACCATACAAACGGTCATAGCATGATTAGTAACTAACGCCTAGTAGGACTCGAGAGGCACTACCGCAGCGTCTTCCTACGAGTCACTCCACTCTTCGCATGTTCCGGTAAACCCACACACTCGAAGAAAAACTTCGGAAAAACTTGCTTGCTTAACATCGAGATACGGCAAAGATTTCTCTTCAACGGCAGCTTTTTATTATTTACCTACGTCCAACTTTATATGCATATTTAGTGTATCTACATAAAGCATTCTCGGAAAAACAAATTCAAACAAGAACCATTCCTAAATTATATTCCAACTTTTATTAATTTTCAAACTGCTCGGAAAAAACTGTTTTAATTCATACCGGGGAAGCGGGGCTTAAGAGCGAGCATTTAATATTTCTTTATTTGCAGATAGGTAGGTGTTTTATTTGCGCTCGTGTTCTCGACTCGGAAACAGTTTACAGAGTAAGATATATTTGGAATACAATCGAGAATTCTGATTTGAGATCAATATGAATTTTAATATTTATCTGTTGATCTGTGAATTGCCTTGAATGTTTTTTTATATGATATAAGCCTACCAAACAGCTTTCTCTTTCCTTTATTTTTGTATATAAATTAATTTTTGAACTAGGAATAAATCCAAACATACACAAAACGTACGCAAAGAACACTCGGAATCAGAACAACAAATTTGTTGAAATAATTTGTGAATCACACTAAGTGTCGTTCGGAGCGGGGATTGCACGTAGTAACTATTTATTAATATGTGATTGCACCCACAACACTTGGTGCAAGAGAAGTGACTTTTATTTTCTTTTTTTTTGTAACCTGTGGAAACACCCTCGGGCCTTCACCCCACCGGGGCTTGCGGCGGGGCGGTGTGTCGGATTCGAACCGACTAAAACCACACGGTGAGCCACTCTGCGCTTGAGACGGGAGGAATCCGGGAACTGCTTTCTTACGCCATCCGGAAGAAGAGAGGTTACTACTTCAACCTCTATTCAATTTTGTAAATTGACATACGAATGTGCTGTATATTAATTAATTAATTTCTTACCTCACGTTAGCGAGGTAAGAAATTAAGACGAATTTATTTTGACACGTAGACGGTCTAACATCGTAATGTGTTAAGTAAAAGTATTTCTTTCCGCTTGACTTTCGTAAGTATCTGTCACATTAGAGTGTATGCTGTCACATATCATTTCGTGCTTAATGGCTTGTAACAAACTGTCAGTAAGTCTCACGCTTCATTTATGTGCTGCTTTTCTGTCTTCAATTAGATTTACACTGTAACGTACGAGTTCTTGTACATATTTAATTACATCGTAATGTATTTTATATTAATTCAAAATATTCCCCATTGAGAAAATTCATACTTTGGTTCCTTTTTCAGTGTGTTAGGAATTAAGATAAAGTTTAGATTATATTTTATGCAATTTTTTAATGACATACCAGAAATTTAGGTTAGCGCCATCTAGCGAAGATCTACTGCACTGTTCCATTTTGTGTTGCTCATGAAATTTTCTTATATGACTAAGATATATTTTTTTCACGAGATATGCTTATTTTATACATAACTAGCTGGCTGGCAAAAGCTGCTATTGCTATAAAAAATGTAATTAGGAGTGGATTACCCTTAACATTTATTGGGATGGAAAAAAGATGTTGTATGATTCTCAAACTTACCCGATATGCACACAAAATATCATGAGAATTGGTCAAGCCGTTTCGGAAGAGTTTAATTATAAACACCGCGACACGAAAATTTTATATATTACGTATATACGAAAGTATAGCATCTTATTACTCTGGATTCCGGTCCTAAATATCGGCAGTTGGAATTGGTAGGTAGAAAATCATAAATTTTAAACTTACCTTCGGCCCGGGGTTAATATTCACACCCTTATATATCTTTTTTATTTCTCTGTTCGATTTTTCACATCCACAGGTACTAGGGTCGGTGGAAATTGTTTCTATTGAATTCTATTATTTCGTTAAGTGTGTTGCGTTAAATTTTATCGTGCGTATTAGGATTTTGGGATATAAAATTTTATGGACCGCATATTAATTTTAGGGAAATTACCATCACCAAATACTAAATAATATAATCGGAAACCATTGCTATTAGTAGATACTACCAATTTTTTGTCCTCTTCGGGAGTAGTAACACAATATTACTATAGAAAAGCCATAAGATATGACTTGCAGGTATCCATGAGCTGTGTTATTAACTTACCTCGTTATAATTGTGTTTCCGTTTGCTTCACACACATACACTGATAAACAATAATCTACCATATATATAAAAGAAAGTCGTGTTTGTTACACGATTTTACTTAAAATTGGTGGGAAATTAGCTTAGAAACAGGAGACGGACATAGGACCTTATATAAGTCTTTTTGGTTTACTTTGCGCTCTGGCGTTAACAGCGGTTGTTGTTGTACCACGGGTGACAACCGCGGGGCTCAGCTAGTATACACATAAATTTTAAACGTCGAAATTCGTTACATCTTTTGATGGGTCCCTTTCGTCGCTTATAGCCTGCCCATTCTCTCGAAGAAGCTTTAGTACGGATATTGTCTTAAAGCCAAGTTCAAACTTAACAAATCCCGACCTTACAAATATTTCAGTACAAAGCATTAACGAGACGTTAATTTTCGTTCTCCCAAACATGCGCTATCACCCCTCAGAAACCCAAATCTTCTAAACTATCTTGAATCACATGAGACAATGTCAAACTTACAAGATTAGTTTATGTCAGACCACGGAGTAACACAATATATGGAACATTATTGCACTTACGAATTTTCGGCCACGGCCATCTGAGGGTGTAAAGTTATGTGTTGTAATTGTTTAATAGATGTGTGTAACCTAATAATGATGGGGATTTTAGTAAGTTAACATGAGCTTTTGTGACATGTTTAAAGTCATTTAAGGTGTGCCTTTTTAAGGACTTTCAAAACCTCACATTTATGACTCTAGCTGCGCGGTTCCAAAATCTTATTAATATGGATAAAAATTTGCTAGAAGCTCCATAACAATTAAATGCGTTATTGTATGCATGGTCTGGAAATTTTCGAGCTGAAAATTTCTTTAGCGGTATTATGCACTTTTTTGTGATGGGTAAAAAATGTTAAACTCGCGTCAGGAGACGTCGCTTGATCGAACATTCGTAAGACGTAGGGAGAGTAGATCATAAATTGTCAAACCGCTCGGGTGAACTCGGGACCGCCAAATGTACCCGAGCGAGAATAATATAGTCAGCTGCTTTTCGCTATTGTGTCGCTGTGTTTAGTATATTTAGTTCATACGTAATAATTGAAATTATTTACTTCTTATATCGTGCGTTTTATTTGAAGAGCAAAGAAGTTCATTTCAGATGAGTTCAAATAGCAGCTTATTTATAGTTTTGAGTTTTCATTTAACTGCCTCGGTGGCGCAGAAAAAAATGCATATATATGTAACAATATCAGTTGCCTAGTACCCATTTTTTTTTCTTTTACGTTGTGGAATGCCCTTACGCACTTCGCTCCCCCCCCGCGGCGACAGGGGGTTCGCTTTGTGTGGGACTCCTGACTGACTCCAGCCAGACTACCCACTAAACCACCACGGTGTGCCACTCTGCGCCTGAGACGGGAGAGATCCAGGAACCGCTTTCTTACGCCATCCGGACCCCTTCCAGCGCCTGCCCGCACTGAAGCGGGCTCCGTCGTCTGATGGTAACTCTCAATTAAGGCGACGTACGGCACACGCGTAACGTCGCCCCCCTCGTGGGTGGCCTATGTAGCGGATGGGGGGAAAACCCGTCCCGCCCATCCGCGGCCACACTCAGGGAGGCATGAGGCGCTGATAGGCGCGCCTCCGCCGCCCGGTTCGCCGGCGGCGGATCGGCTCCGAGTGGAGATCGTCCTCCCGGGCCTTCTCCGCAGTTGTCTAGTACCCATAATACAAGCTCTGCTTAGTTTGGGACTAGATGGCGTTGTATGTTAGATGTCCGAAAATATCCGAAAATATTTCTGTTGGCAGTCCGCACTGCGTCATGACTGCTTTATATTTTTTTTAAGTAAACAAGGAAACAGTAATATTGATACCAATGCTATAAAATACTATATTTTAAATAATATGTACAGGTACGACGTCCCTTTTAATTGTTTCTATTTCAAACAGACTGGCCATATCCATTAATTAACTAAATTGACTTCCTCAGTGATCCTCATTTCAATATCTCTTCTAATTTATTATTCCGCATCGTCGTACAAAAATCGTGTGACGGGGGATAAAATCGAGGGTTACTACTTCCTTTCCTTCATCAGTACTTAGTTGAACAGCTTACAAGTGGCGGCATAGTGTTGAATGTTATTGTTTTACTGTATCTTTCTAGAAAGGTCACCTGGTGGTTCACATGGTCCATCAATTTTTGACACGGGCCCGAAGTCTGTTACACACTTTTTTAGAATCTGTGAGGTAGAAGGGTTTTCATTTCACCTTGAATTTTCGATTTTTTTTACATTATTGTATGTTCTGTTTTTTAAATAGGATGTCCGAAATATATTACTATTATTTAACGGGAATTAGTATTACGAACAGCTTTTTCATACGAATATCATGAGTACGTAACTATCTAGTTACGTTAGGCTGTTTCATGATATCAATGTGTCTGTATTGTCAGAGTATAAAAGTTACTGATGTATTATTGAGTTTCAGAAACTTGTAACCTTTAGACCGAATTAACGCATAATCTAAATATTCCTTCGACCAAACCGGACTTATATGCGGGTCTAAGACACAGAACAAAGTTAGTAGTTTTCGTTTATAGCGTTGAAATTGAACTTGGTTTTACTTTTTATTGGCATAGGAGGGTAAATTAAGTGTTGAGTCACTTGGTGATAAGTGCCTACCGTGGTCCATTAGCATCTACCATAGAGAATCAAAAGTAAACTGCCAATCGATGAAACCATCTTCTTGGGAGGAACAGGATAAGGACAGGAAGGGGACCTAGGTTTCGTGTTCTCATAACCTCGAAGGTTCGAAGGAAATCATTCGTGCATCCATGGCATCACTGTAAACAAGTCTGTATTTTGCGCCGAAGCATGGTCCTACGAAAATAATAAAAATAAATGGTCGTGTTCATCACACAAAATGTACAATATTATTTCATAACGTTTCTCTGGGGCGCTAAAAAGACACTTACAATTTAAAATTTAAAACAGTACAATTAAATAAGAAAATATTACAGTAAAAACTGTCACAACTGTACCCACGAGTTTATGCTAAGACAACTGGGAAAATGGCGAAGGCACGGAGACTGGTATTATTGCACTAGGAAAGAAAATTCTAATATTTTTATTAGAGTTTGCTTATCCAGTTTCTAAGTTACATATATATGTATGTGTTGATAACTAATTTTAACTCTTTGAATGGTTCGTAGACAGGTCCATTAACAGTATTTCACTAAATTCATATGAAATTAATTTCTGCACTAACATAATTATATCGATAAAGCAATTGTTCAAGGAGCATAAATTCTTAGTAAAATAATAATTATTTTATCTAATGTAATTTCTGTGGCAGTAACGATAAAGGTAAAATTTCATAGATCTCTAATTAATTTTAACGTAGCTTATAGAATATTTAAAACGTACTAAACACGGCATGCACTGTTAAGGAGGGAAATCTTTGTGGTTTTGACGGTTTCAAAGGATTTTTTTAGGAAAATGGGTCACATCTCAAATAATAAATAATAATACATATGCTTTAAGTTATTATTTATTTGCCGAAGAAACGATAACCGTTGGGCTAAACGAGTTCTTGAGTGGAGACCGCGTCTCGGCAAACGTAGTGTAGGACGTCCACAAGCCAGGTGGAGCGATGATTTGCGCGAGACGGCTGGCAGGAGCTGGATGCGAGAAGCCATTGATCGAACTAAGTGGCGTGAAATTGGAGAGGCCTATGTCCAGCAGTGGACTGCGATAGGCTGATGATGATGATGATGATGATGATGCTTTAAGTGTCTAAAGTGTCAAGGAAATTTCAATTTCAATGCTTCAAAAGTTAAAACAGTAAATATACTTTTAACGTGAATAAACTGCAATGTAATTTATTAACTGCATTGGTGTCACAGTGGCAGTATATGGGACTGCTGCGCTTGAAGTCTAGGGTTCGATTCCCGGATCGGACCAAATGTTTATATGATCTACAAAAATTTGTTTCAAAGTTTGACTGTTTTATATATGTGGTATTTACAGAAAAAAGTGTAAAAGTATTTTATCAGTCAATCTAGTCATCATAATACAAGCTCTGCTTAGATCGAAACTAGATGGCGTTGTGTGTAAAATGTTTGATACTTCATTATTATTAAAACAAAAATTTCAAGGCACCTTCAATTTAAATTCCCCAAAAGAGTTAAAACAATAAAAATACTTACTCTGAAAAGGAATTCTACAATTTAATAGTAATTGCATCAGCTCCACCATCACTTGCAAACCCAAAGGAAAACAACAGCTAAAAATAAACTTATATAAGTTGCCGTGGGTTGTAAGTAAAAACCAAATTTCCTAAACTGTGAACTGCTTACCAGGCGTGGGAGGAACAAAGCCGTAATTAAATAACGATTTGGCGGCAATTCGAATCATTTCCTTAAGTAAAAACGAAACACGTAACGGAACATAATTTTGCAGGATTACTAAAGATTATAACATCGGTGATGTTACTGAATAAATGTATAAAAAACAAAAATAAGCAACTAATTATTGAAAAAATGTAACATGTACACATAAACGAGAGCCGTGGGCATAAACACATTTTGTAACGATAGTACCTGGGTTAGATGATTGATTTTCGATCAGTATTTTTTTTATGTAGTTTAAGACGTCCACAGGCCAGGTGGTGCGATGATTTGCACAAGACGGCTGGCAGGAGCTGGATGCGAGAAGCCATAGATCGAACTAAGTGGCGTGAAATTGGAAAAGCCTATGTCCAGCAGTGGACTGCGATAGGCTGATAATGATGATTTATTTTAGAAAGATTTCTAAAAATGAATGCGGTAAGATCGATTAATCGCCACCGAAACTACCTGCATACTGAATTTCGTGAAAACCATTGGAGCCGTTTCCCAGATCATATATATATATATATATATNATATATTTGTTCGTTTAAAGCTATTAGATGTGACTAAAAAAAGGAAACAATTTCAATAAAAAAGGATCTAAGGATACTTAAAAGCTTGAATTCATCAAGTCTTTTTGGCTGCAGGAAGTGTCAAGAAAATATACACATACACACGTTACCCACACATAACCCTCCCTAATGAAATATGGTGAAGACTTTTTCGTTTTTAGTAGTAGACCCAAAAGTATGTCACCGTTTCTTTACTGGGAGTCTCGACGCGACGTAAGCAATTCTAACAAGTTTTTACAGAGCCGGAACGAGAAAGCATTTTTTGTATGACGCGTCACAATTAATGGGAGAGTATTCATATGAATTCCTATGGAATGTGTTGTAGAGACATGTCTCTATTGCCGGCAATGTTCGTTATTATGTTAAGGAAAAGTGGAAGAAACTTATTCATGTAACTCTTTTTATGTCAGCACTTCGAGCTTTTACGCACTTTTGTTCTAATTCTTAGTGAACCTGACTTTTAAGTTGGATTCTTCTCGATTTAAATAGTTTTGTGATAAGCATATTCAATTTTTCTTCGTCTGGTTGTAACTTTTCTCTAGTACCAATTCATTTACATTTAGAATTTACCGTGGGAGAGCCACTCTTAGGCATGCATGGGCCGGCTCGACCGGAGTGATACCACGGCCTCACAGAAAACTGGTCTGAAACAGTACCTACGCTATGTTTCAATGAGTGAGTGAGGATACCGGAGGCCCATATTCAAACCCTTCCCCTAATCCCCCTTCCCATCCCCCAAGGGCGGCAACGCACTTGTGACGCCCCTGGTGTTGCGGGTGTCCATAGGCGGCGATAATCGTCTACCATCAGGCGATACGTCTGCTCGTTTGCCCCTATGACATAAAAAAAAATATCTATGTTTCTTAATAGTCAAATTACCATAACACATATACCGTCAAGTCATACGTCAGGCTATCGTGTGAAGTGTGAAGATATGTCAAATTAATTTTATCACTTTGAAACAAGCTTTTGTCCGCTGCTCCATACTCGAGTAGGTAGGTATTATATATAGTCACCTATGTGTTATTCTCATTTATAAACTGTATTACTTTATACTTACAACATAATCCGTTGCGAAGTTTTTGTGTGAACGAGTAGCAAATATTCATACACCCATCTTCACAAACTTTCATATTTATAATATTAGTAGAAAGGGCCCTGGTCGGTTAGAAGATCATCTGATTGTATATCTATACATTAATCAGCAACTCAAGTATCACAAGTAGTTTGTCACCCGTTGCCGTCACAGCCGAATTATCCTCGGACGTCTTCATTGACTCTGAAAAACCGGAAGAATGCCCTACGAATGTTTCTCCACTCCCGCATCTTACACTCAATGCAACTTATAATACACTATCTAAGTTAATATGTTTGATATACTAGACAGCTGGTCGATTACCAGGGTAACAACCAACATAAGCTGGTTGTGTAAAGTTCACAAGAAACTTCATTAGGCGCAGGTACCCCGATATTAACGATAACATTATCGTAGAACGACGGACGTTCTTGTAGTTAGATCATATAGGGATGTGAATATCTATATCGATGTATTCATAACTGAAAGTATATATATATATATTAAATCATGTTGTAGACCTTAATTTTGTTTATAAAATATAATGTGAAAAACCTTTTATTTCCAACAATAAACTCTTGCCCAAGAAGTTAAAAAACTTGCTGAAAAATATTAACAGGGCATCTCAATCCACTAACAAATTTGCTCTTGCTACCAAATCAAATAAATCACTTCAAAAGAGCTAATATGCTATCCCAGTCAGGGGACTTCAAGCGGTGGCCCAAACTACCCGAAACGATCCTATTAGCTGATCTGTTTATAGTTTCTTGTACTGATCGCAGATTAGACATGAAAAGCGGTAATAAAAATAACAACCATCATCATCGTTTCAGCTCTAAGACATCAGTAATTGAACATAGAACTTTCAGTGTTATTTATCGAGTATTTCACATCACTAGCGCTTGTTTGGTATCCGTAACGATCTGGTATTAAGAGGTACGTAAAAGTGGTCAGGGCGTGTACCGCTTAATGAGCAACGCGATGAACACGTCAGATACATTGCAAACCATTAACGACATAAACAACATGTACTACCGGAACCGCTCGTATTCTATGTCATTCCTGAAGTTGTTCAACAATATGTGTACCTCGGGCAGACTTTGTAGTTAAGTAGAAACAACTTCGAGGATGAGGTGATCAGAAGAATTCAGTTGGGTTGGATAGCGTTTAGGAAACTTCATCGGGTCTTTTCATCGTCGATCCCACAGTGCCTAAAGACAAAAGTCTACAATCAGTGCGTCTTACCCGTCATGATATACGGAGCCAAAACGTGGACGCTCACGGCATGGCAAGTCCACAAATTCAAAGTCGCTCAGCGTGTTACAGAGAGGGCTATGCTCGACTTTTCTCTGAGGGATCGCATCAGAAATTAGGTGATCCGGAAGAGAACCATGGTCGTCAACATCCTTCCCACACACACAACAGGATTAGGAAGCTAAAGAGGGCAGTGGGTTGGCCCTATTAGCCGCAGAACTGATAACCGTTGGGGTAAACGGGTTCTTGAGTAGAGACCGTGTCTTAGCAAACGTAGTGTGGGACGTCCATAGGCCAGGTGGAGTGATGATCTGCGTAAGACGTTTGGCAGGAGCTGGATGCGAGAGGCCGAGGATCGAACTAAGTGGCGTGAAATTGGAGAGGCCTATGTCCAGCAGTGGACTGCGATAGGCTTATTTTGATGATGAACGACATAAATATTATAAGCTTATTTTTATCAATACATGAGACTCTGACTATATAACAGGCAAGTCAATAAAACTTAAACCTTAACAAACTAATTGATTCGTCAACACAGTGCCTATTTTACACGTGGGAACCCTCTCAGGCCTTCACCCACCGGGGTTTGCACCGGAGCGGTGTGTCGGAATCGAACCGACTTAAACCACACGGTATGCCACTCTGCACCTGAGACCGGTGGAATCCAGGAACTACTTTATTACGACATCCAGACCCCACTCAGCGCCTGCCCGCACAGAAGGTGGCACCTGTTTTAACTCTCAAATTAGATGACGTACGGCACACGCGTAACGTCGCCTCCTCGCGGCTGGCCTGTGAAGCGGATGGAGGGGAAAACCCGTCCCGCCCAACTGCGGCCGCAATCAGGGCGGCATGAGGCGCTGGTTGGCGCGCCTCTGCCGCCCGTTTTGCCGCGGTGGATCAGTCCGAGTGGAGATCGTCCTTCGAGGCCTTCTCTGCCGCCTCCTTCTGCGAGATGAACACTGTTGTCGGGAACACCGAACTGAATTATCGACATTCATGAAATAAATAGTAGAATATAAATTATTGCCTCGAAAGATGACCTCTTCTTTTGTGACCCACACCAACTAAAACCTTCTTTTACTTCAAACTGACATCATGATCCTAATGTTTACCCCTCTAAGCCTTCCAACATTATTCTCTTTAAAGTTACCCCCCTCCCTCCACTCAACAGAGGTCCCTTTAACTACACAGGCTGCTATTAAAAATGAATCAACCATGCAAGTACTTACAACCCCAATTTATTTTAAGGGGTTGTTTGCTCTGTTTTTAAGGGTAAATTGGACGCAATATGTGGCGTAATAGAGGAGGTGGGGCGATGACTAGAGATATTTTGTAGGAAACAAAGTAGGGATTAGATATTTGACATCCAAATTATGATATCATAAGTTTATTTGGCAGTAGTGTTACAATAAGAGTTTTCAGATGGTTTTTAGTGCTTTGCAAGGTTTCAATTATACGAATTTAACATTTTTTTAGATTCCATTACATATTTTATTTCTTATCATTAATATTTGGATGAAATTGACTATCACATATGTATTATCACACATATCAATAAATTATTTCTTTCAATTTAATTTTGATTGAAATTCAAATGTTGTGTTTGTGTTTTATTTCGCTTCGCTTCGCACAGGTGGACATAGATATTTAACAAAAGAATGTTATATTTAACACACTCTTAGCAAACTTTCTAAGCTTAGAACACATTGCTTTTGACAAAACAAACAATCGAAATCATCTGTTTTCGTGCTATTATGCCGCGACAACCCATAGATAGATATACACACACGCATATAGATCTACACATCTAACTTATACATCTCACATTTCGTGTCAGAGTCAGAGCTTAGTAAAAAAATAGCCAAGTGCGAGTCGCAGTCGGATATATTATAACGACGCCACTAAAAAAATATGCTCTTCGCAATTCTTCTTTTATCTGTACTACAGACGTTGCTTCGTACCAAATTTCAAAATTCTGAGTACACGGGAAGAGCCCTGTAGATTTAGGTATGTATTGTAGGTTTTGATTCCCTTACGAGTGTCGACTATTTGCAGCCTAAATGGATTTTTATATGATGTTACAAAAAAAAATGTTTTTCGCAATTTTCCTTTATCTGTGCTATGAGACGTTGCTTCGTGAAAAAATTTAAGATTCTGAGATCACGGGAAGTACCCTGTAGATTTTGATGCCCTTGCGAGTGTAGAAAATTTGCAACATAAACGGCTGTACCTTTAGATTGCGTTGGCTTAGTTTTTACCCGACTACGGCGAAGCTTAAAGGGAGGGTAATAATTTTTCTAGGAGCTACTAACTAATTTAGTTAAATTTGCTGTGAAAAGAGTCGTAATAATATCGTCCCACACTTTTTTACATTCATATTTATATTATTTTCCACATTTCAGTTTCGTATATTTAAAAAACCGTTTTGATTTAGTTTTTTTAAGCTATTATTTATTTTATCAAAATATTCTACGTTCAAAGTTTTCTTGGTATTATATTTTAATAGGTTATCCCTTATCATCCGAAGGTATAGCTTTGGGACTAGTAATAGTTAGTGTGAAAGATGTTTATACTTAACGTTTAAATTGAATTGGCAGATCAATTGGGATCATCGATGTCCTCGGCTTATGAGCTAGCTGATCAGCTGCTGGACCGGTGCTAATGGTCGGTATAATTAAATTGTCCTTCAATTCCTTAATACTAATTATTATCCTTTATCTCATTGCTTTTGCTAAGTACATATTATTTTGAAAACGTACTTATGTTTCGTAAAAGAATGAAATTTACTTTAAAGAGATGATACATTATTATAAAATAACCAAACTACGAGTAAAATAAATTACACTGATAAATCATTTATTTATAACTTGAAAAAAATAATTTCGTGTTAGTTTTTCAGTATCCATTTCATATCCAGTTTTTAATATGGCCAAGCAGAACATATCCTTCGATAATATTTTAGTTTTAAATAGATAGTATACAGAGAACCAGTGTGAAACAGCGCTTTCGCTGTGTTTCATCGAGTGAGTGAGGATACCGGAGGCCCATACCCCAATCCAATGCCCCCTATCCCCCTCACCATCCCCCTTCCCCCCAGGCCGCCATAGTGTGGATCACCATGCTGCATTGTTCTTTTTCGCATTGAGGATGGTGACCACCACTCTTGGATTCTGCTCATGCTTTCCATCAGGCAAGGCAGAGTCATTTTGGCAGCTCAATATAAAAAAAAAAAATAGGTGACCGAATTTTGAAAAATGAATTTCAGCTAGATCAATTTATTGCCCCGGAAACTGCATAGTTTGTGAAAATTCTGTGGTATGGTATGGCGGTATTGCCCGCTCGTGCCTCGGAAAGCACGTTATGCCGTCGCACCTGGTTGACAATTACTGACAACTATTTATATCTACGAATTCAGTTCATCCTCAGGGTTGCGAAGGTTCGATGCCAGTCGCTCTTTGGAAAACTGATATTCAGGTAAAACCGGTTGAAGCTGCAGTAATTAATCTTGGGAATAATTAATGCTAGAAAGATAACTTTTTTAAGGTAAATTCAAACTATTTTCAATAACCTACCTTTTAATAAAACTGTAGATAGGTTATTATATAAAAATGTCCTGACCGTTAATCGACAACTTATGTATAAATATTTAGGTATCCATCGATCCTATTTTTTTTCCCCTAATACCATATGTTTGTGCTATTTTTCCCCATGTGTTTGTTATTCAATTATATTCTTATTAGCCTTATCCTCAACGGCTTTGTACCAAAGTTGGAACACAGATAAAATGTATCAAAGATGCGGAAATCAAGATCTACGCGAAAGAAACTTTGAGCAAAAGTTATTTGTATTGCCAAACTTTTGAACTTCTATGTTGCATGATATATCATTATTTTCATACACGGCAATTACTGCGAATACTTAATATATGTGATATGGTATAATATTTTCAATGTTTGAACATAAGATACACGGATACATAAATTTAAAACTATAAAATTAACACTATAGTCCTTATAATGTAGCTCAACTGTTGGAAAGGGGTGTCGAGTATAGCAAGTATCCATGCCACCATTAATAAACACCATAAATAACCATAAACCATAAATAAACATGGCTAAACAAATTGATTGAAAAACGATAGCTGTTTTTGTACATGGGCCTGCCGAAGTGACTCAACTTTGCCTGATGGAAAATATGTGCAGTATCCAAGCTATACTTATTGCGAATGTAACAATACGGCATGGTGACCCCCACTGTGGCGGCCTTTTGAGATGCTTCTACATAAATATTAAACTAATTACCTTAATTTACCATACTCA
Organism: Hyphantria cunea; assembly: GCA_003709505.1. NCBI lineage: Eukaryota > Metazoa > Arthropoda > Insecta > Lepidoptera > Erebidae > Hyphantria > Hyphantria cunea. The sequence goes on along the minus strand of PKRV01000518.1, from coordinate 357,469 downwards.
CCTTTTTTATGTATGACCTGCCCAATATGACTCTACTCTGCCTGATGGAAAGCATAAGCAGAAGGCAAGAGTGGTTACCACACTCGTTACGTATGCCGACGTTTCAACCATGCGGCATGGTGACCCACGCATTGGCGGCTTGGTAATGCTTCTACATCATTGGACACACGAATGCGGTTATTTTAGATTGGTCTTCCTTGAGAAGGTAACACCGCACCGGTCGAGCCGGTCCGTTTGAGTGTGGCCGCGGATGATCAGGTCGGGTTTTCCCCTCCATCCGCTTTAGAGGCCAGCCGCGAGGAGGCGTCGATACGCGTGTGCCGCACGTCGCCTAAATTGAGAGTTTTTAACAGCAGATGTTGCCCGCTTCAGTGCGGGCAGGCGCAAGGAGGGGTCCGGATGGCTTAAGAAAGCGGTTCCCGGATTCCTCTCATCTCAAGCGCAGAATGGCACACCGTGTGGTTTTTGTCGTTTCGATTCCGACACACCGCCCCGCCGCAAGCCCTGGTGGAGTAAAGGCCCGAGGGAGATTTCACAAGTAAAAAAAGGCCCAAACGATCGTGTGTGACATTTGTGAACTTAGTATTACTTGCTATTGAACAAAAAATACAATGCAACTAATAAGACTGCCAATCTGTTTCCATGTTGTATTCTTGTTTATAATACAATATTCAATTGTGTTTATCTAAGAGATTGAATTGTACTGAAGTGCCTGGAGAAGCCACTTCTCAACGTAAATGCAATATTGCTATGAAACCCGTCCCGTTATCCAATAAACTGGCATTTCATATCTTCCGCGTAGTTTACAAAACAGTTGCGGTAAAATAAATTAATCGTTTATTACTGTCCTTTTAATAGAAAAGCAGGCAATGGGAGATAAAATATAACTCACGATCGTTCAAAATAGTTTGATTAGAATATAGAGTATAATTAAAAGACTTTTTTTGCTATGCCATACATCATGCGTATATTATCATTTATGATATTCTTGTAACAACTTCCTCGTTGGTCTAGCGGGTTTGATTGTCACTTCAAAGCAAAGAATGTTATTGATTTTTCTGATTATAGAAATGCTTAGTTGAGTTTGGAAGTACACTAAAGCTATGCCACTTTTTTCTATATAAGTCCGAGCTAAAAGCCACCATCAACTCATCGAGTCCAGCATTTATGTCGTTAAGTGCACTTATGTCGTAAATTCTAGAATCTTGTTTTATTGTGTAAACTACACAGTGAGTACTAGCAATACACTTCAAAATTGATTGCATATAAATACTAGCTTTTGCCTATGGCTCCACTTAGATGTGTACATTAACCGAGGTAATACGTAGCTTTTATCCAACTTGCCTAATCAGAGATAACTCAAAGATAAATTTTACTAAAAACAGTTCAGTTGTTTAGGCCTGAAATTTAATCAGACAGAGTTACTCTCCCATTTATAATATTAAATAGGGATAACAAGAATCGAATCTTGTTCTGTTAATCCTTGAAAAATTGCTTATTTAAATCTTTGTTAGCTGGCTGGCGCTCATTGGGGAGATATTTGCTCATCAGTGGATGGCGGTGTGGATGACTTGTTTGATGTTGGTTTAGCAAAATAGACTACGGGATGTGTCAAAATTTGATGGGTCATGTGAGCTACCAGGAAACCTTTTTAGAAAGATACAGTGGAATAAAATAATAACATTTAGCACTATGCAGTCACTTGTAAGTTCTCTAATAACATCGTATGGTATTTATGTTATTTTGTTGCGTTTAAAAATGAAATCCAAATATAAATCTTGACTACATATTGACTGCCTCGGTGGCGCGATTCCCGGGTTCGACCAAATGTTTGTATATCAGTAGTCTATTACCCCATAAAACAAGCTCTGCCTAGTAAACAAGACAGCTAACACACAACGCAATCCAGTCCCAAGGATCGCGTTGTGTGCTCTCCAAAATATTTATTTGTTTACTTATTTAGTTAAAAATGACATCAAGTTATCTATTTTCTAACTGTGAGAATTAATACTCTTGGAGTATCAGATCTATACCTCTAATGGCCGATAAGAAGCGTGCGAAACTGGGTCAATCTTCTATTAACTACAAATCTGTTTTGGGGAGTTCGTATCATCCGGCCTCTATCATCTAATTTCTGTCAAATATTGTTTAAATCTCCCAAATTATTGCCAAACTATTATCTTCAAATTTGATACATTGTCTGGTTGAAATTTCTAGCTATCAGTGAGTATCACGCTTTCACTATCGGTATAACAATAGCTTAGCATTGTTCTGATAGTACCGTTAATTTAAGAACGGTTTAAGGGACGGTAGCAATACGATTCGAGTGTGGATTTTCACAAATGGTTGTGAGTTTTAAAAACTTTTTACCGATGTAATTGAAAATGTAGAATGTTGTAAAAAAACTTATGACAAGAACTATAGTTAGCAGTGCAACTACAGCTAAGCGCAGGAGGAAATGACAGTGCCCACGTCACACGATTATTCGTTTTCGATGGGAATCGCATCCACGATCAACGGTAGCAATCGAAATCAGGTTTTTATTGGTAAACCAGCAAGTCAACAGTGACGTATGAATGTAAAGTAACTGAAATTTGCAAACATCGTTGTATATAGTATACGAGGCATAAGCATCTAGGTATTCCAAACACCCATTCCTATCAGTTCTATGTATTTACTAATGGAATTAATCCAAGTGTAAATGGCTACATGAAGGTACGGGGAAAAAACCATTGAGTCTACTAAGCTCATGATTACGTTTCAAGTAATTTCAACTTTGTTAATAATCACCAGTCTTTTACTATTCTGTAAGATCGCAGTATGATTAGTGACGAGACTTACAATTAAATTCAAATTCATTTATTCAATTAAGACACTAAGTGACACGTTAAATTGAAGCTACCGATAAAAATCGTAGATCGACACAGATGACACAGATGTACTGTGTTGTTGTACCTAACAAGGTGAAAACACCTAAATCCACTGTCTGCCTGTATCTATTCATAACTTCCAGTTTCCAAAATATGTAGAGCCTTATGAGAAGAACTCAGAACACTCTTTTAAAAGCTAGATAATCAATACAATTGATTACATGAACGGTAAAGAGTATTCAAGTTGTTGCCACTGATTTTCATTTTATTAAATTAGTTTTTTTTTAAATGAATCATTAATATAGATATTAAAAGATTTTATTTATTAAAAAAGTAAAAACATTTGTTACTGAGACAAACACAAATGTTAACTTTTTATGTTTAACGGGTTTGCTTTGCTTTCGAAATTAACTATGGATCTATCCTCACGATTCTCTGAAGTATTAATCTAGTATTTATAGATAATCCTCCAGTTAGATGAATTTGTAAACCGATTCCCGGTTAGATAGTTTAGTGGTTCACTAATTGTTTGTGCGCGCCTGTTAGAATTGTTAGAGAAATTAGACATTATAACAAAAGTATAAGCACTAATGTTATACTAGGACTTAAAGATAGGTAAACAAGAATTAATCATTTTGATTATCTGTTAATGATATCGTTATAGGTCATTTTTCTAAATGCTGATTTAAGTTTTATTAGCTCTTTTGTATGATATATATATATATATATATATATATATATAAAATAATATATAATTCATAATAACTCTGTAAGTCTGTCTCTCTGTCTGTTACGCTCTGTCAGCCTGTCTGCTAAACCAATTTGAATGAAATTGATGGTGGATATCCTTTGATTGTACATAGGCTACTCTTTACTTCGATAACCGATATACACTCGGGCAATTATATTATTTAAAAAATAGCAAATATTAATAGAAGACGAATGAATACATAACAACGCTACGGTAAGCTACGGTAGGTAAAAAAAGAAAGAGTAAGTTAGTTTTGACGCAGAGCGATAAGGATGCGCGTAGACTGCGGAAATAGATTAGATGTATAGAAGCGAATTTTGATAGTGGCTTAAAGGCCTGCAACTCAAGTTCTGTGGTATTCAATTTTTAAGTTAGTTTTATCACAGCTATTTTATTAAAGCAAAGTGATCGTTTCCATGCTAAATATTTTTTCAGAAATATCACCACTCAAAGATTAAAAAGAAACTCTTCTGAACTTGGTGTAAAACAATAATACTTAACACTGATGAAAGAGTTATTGGCTCTTAGTCTCAACGTAGAAGCATTTTTTTTATCAAATAGAGCGTTTTGCCTACTCACTTTCCATCCTTATCTGAAGACTATGTTTTAGTGCTTAAAGATTATTTTCACCTATCGTTAATACAGTCGAGAATAAACCGAACTGGAGTCAATTTGCGCAATCCATAGGACGCTGGTTCAAATTCGGGCCATAGGACCATAATGTACAGTGACATCAGATATCTAGTGGAGCAGTAGAGGTTTCTCCGTTGTAGGTAGTGTTCAGATAGTGTTAGGCGGAGTGTGCTATTGTGAACGTAAAACCCGATTTATTTGTACTTATGAAAAAACTATTACAAGATTGCCCAATCAGCAATTTTCTACAGCCATTTTGGGAGAGACATGCTTCGGCATGCATGGGTCCGCTCGACCGGAGTGATACCACGTCCTCACAGAAAACCGGTGTGAAACAGCGCCTGCGGTGTGTTTCACCGAGTGAGTGAGGATACCGGAGGCCCATAATCCAACCCTTCCCCTTATCGTGTACACTTTTAATAGATTTTTTGACCCTTTTAGATTATAGATCGACACAAGCGGGCAGTAGATTTTGGTGTTTTCATCTAAATTACCTTTATAATCGAATACATGCTGTAGCGTCTGTTTATATCAATTTATGATTTTTAACAGTATCTTCTATTTAACGTTTAAAAATGTCACGTTGTGTATTAATTGAATAATGATTTTTAATTTGGTAAGCTAACGTACACCGGTGCATCTACGAGTCATAGCGCTTGTGGGAACTACCATGCACCCTTCTTATTCTCTCTATTTCTCTAGAATCACCCCATCATGACCTGCTTCTGTTAAGAACAGATGGCTTCACCTGTCACTCGCTTTCGCTTATTGAGGAGAGAAGTCTTTCACCTACCTCCAGCGCTCGCAGGCAAGATTAGAATAATGTTCATCTTATGATCTTCCAAGTCTAGTGAGGTATTCAAGAACATACTATTAAAAACAATATTGAGTATACATATATAATCTGAATCTCGGAAACGGCTCAAACAATTTTCATGAAATTAAGTATGCAGGGGGCTTCGGGGGCAATAAATCGATATAACTAGGGTAATTTTTAGAAAATTTACCTGAAAATATATCAAGCAAAGCTCGGCAATCCAGGTACTTTTCTTTATCTGGTAACAATTCGAAATAGAAAAAAGTATTCCAGTTTTGGCAACTTCACAATCCATCATAATTATCCGAGTACAATGAAATGAATGATTTATCGTGCGTTGAATAGTGATTAATTAGGCGACTGGTAGTCAATTCATTCGGAAGAGAATTATTACTTCCATTTGTCACACAAATATCGAATTGTATTGTGATTATTAATTGTTTAATAAACTTTGTTTGTTTTGCTTTTATTCGATCGTCGTCAGCAGAAGAGCAATATTTAAACTCAAGGAACTTAAACTTTAAAAATCTATTTTTATTAACTGTTGAGTTAAATATATGTTCAAATGATCGAACCGCAAAATCAACGCTCTAGTCAATACTCTTTCTTCAAACAATTTTTTGAGCTTCTATCTCTTTCTACTCCCATATATCCCATATAATGACAATGCTTCACGCGGTACTATGACGATCTTTGGCTATATTGGGATATGGAGATGTGGGACAGAGTTGCATTTTTTTATATAAGAGTCTGGTAAAATTACTCTACTATGCCTAAAGGAAAGCATACGTAGTATTGAAATTAGTATTTTATTTATATGTTGTAAGTGACCTACCAACGTCATTCCACTCTGTCTGATAGAAAGCATGTGCTACATTCAAGTGTAGTGTTCACCAAATTCATTGCTGTACACATACTGAAACAAAGTGCAAGCGCTGTTTCACATCGGTTCACGGTGATGCAGTGCTATCGCTCCGGTCGTGCCAGCCCATTCGTGACAAAGCGTAGCTCTCCTACGTGACACAAGAAATATACATATTTATAAATAAAACTTCAACTTACGCCTTGCCTTAGTCTCTCCGTATATCACAAGCCAGTTAATGTTAAGTTGATAAGTTTATTTATATCAGTAAGTTACGATGGAATGACCGTACAACATGCACAAAAATTCCTTAAATAAACACAAAAAGCCGGTATAAGTCCTGTCAAAATCAGTCCAATCATTCCAGAGATTAGTCGAAACAAACGGTCAGGTAGACAGACAGACAGACAAAAAGTTTTTTTGTAAACACCGTCTATATTTTCTTTTTTATTTACTTCAGTTTTATTGATTTGCATAGATACAAATAGATAGAATGAAAACCTGTGTTAGACTGTAAAATGAAACTGAAATTTAAATGCCAAAAGCTTAAATTACACCAGTAAATATTCCAGCAATAAATCTCTAACTGGGATCAACTACTTTTCGACGGTATCAACAGGATTAGAACCTCAATAAGTATTATTTATATGGGTCTATAGCAAAGCAGAAATAATATTGCATAGTCATTTGGTTGTACTAAATTAAAAGTTATTGAGTATCGTTTGGTAATTCAGGTTACAAAGTAATCGGCTCGTTGGTCTAGGGGTATGATTTTCGCTTCGGGTGCGAGAGGTCCCGGGTTCAAATCCCGGACGAGCCCAACAAATTTTTGTACAATATCATTCTTTATATCAAGTGTTCATTAGGATGTCGTAAAAAATGATTTAAAGCTTATATGAATACATATTCACATCTTCAACATCATCAACAACCCAACTCCATCTCGTCTCCTCTCAGGAGAGGGTTAAGGCCATACTTACTTGCTTACATCAGGCGATACGTCTGCTTGTTTGCTTTCTATATCATAAAAACAAATAAAAAAATACGTCCTTTTGATCTACTAGTTAATGATCTTATTTGCTGAGGTTCGTGGATTCGATACCTACCCAAATGTAGTAGCTAATAACCGCTACTTCCTTTACGCCTTTTGTCACTCATACTTGACTCCTAATAGTCTTAGCGCGTCGTTAATTATGTATTTTAAGCACGCCAGTAAAACATACATTTTGAAAAAAGAAACATGAAAGTCGCTTAGAATGTTTCATATTAGATGAAAGATGAATAAATCATATTAGATGTAGAGTACGATCTATTATTTTATGGTTGGGTTATTCAAGTACTTCAATGTCCAGTTAATAGTTAGTTTAGTTGTTCAAATAGGCTATATGGGTTTTGTCTGATTTGGAATCAACTTCAGCAGGAGTTCCGGTGTTGTAACTGGGGCTCGATAAAGTCTGATATATCGGCCAGACCTGGAGGTCTTGGTCTGTATTCAGATGTCCAGGGGATTGTTGAAGTCTTTTTTGTAAGATGCTCTGATAGTCTGTCTACTAAGGTCATTCCAACGAGGTGATGAAGAAAGTACAAAGGAAAGTAAACCCACTTCCGTACTATTTCTATTTAAATATATGATACCAGAGATTTGAGATTCTCATGTGGTCCATAATATCTTGTCGTTCATGTGACAAATGAGCTGTGAATGTGAGCAATGAGCTGATAAAGTTTAGTGCATAGAGCTGAAAGAGATAGCAAGACAAATTACCCGTAAAGATTCATGGAAACGTAATCTATAGGTAAACAATGTTGGTTAGTCATTTTGATTAAAAAATGAGCGTCTGTAATACCATAGTAACAGATATAAATTTATAGCACTTAGCTTTTCTGAAGGATAAAATATGACGCGGTCATGTAAACAATTTAAATGATTAAATCTTGATAGGAATTTTCCGAACAGTATATAGAGTCTTTATTAAAATGTAAACTTAAGGGTGAAATAAATTCATCATAGAATATCATAGAAAACATAACGTACAGTGGTTACTCAAAAACGAATCTTAGAGAATAAATTTTTGATTATTGATTTTGATCTGTACAATTCCAGTTTAAAATCATTTTACTATGAATGTTTAGAAAATGTTATTATTATATTGCTGTGTTATTGAAAAACTTTTAGAATTACAAAGTTTTGCGTCTATTTTTAACATTTAGCCTGAGTCAGCGTTGGCAAAAGTTCGAAATGAATGATGAGCACAAAACATTTAAAACTTTTACCAATAAGACTTGGTAAATTTTAGGTTCCACTGGTTAATCCTCAAATTTACCGTAGTTTAGAAGTTTGTTGCTATTTAAACTTGCTTATTCATTACTATAGAACAATCTTGGCAAGTAATTAGATTACTTTAAGAAAGATTTTTCATGTTACTCTTTTGATATATTTTATTAGAAACCATAGAAAAGATACCCGATTGATGTACTATAATTAAGTTTTTTTTATATATATTTGCCGTTTACTCAAAAACTACAAATTTGCAGAGAAGTAAATGTGTTGCCGACAAGCTTCCCACTTGCAAAAATTTATTTTGATTTTTTTTTTTTATATTTAAACTTCCAAAATAACTCTGCCTTGCCTGATGGAAAGCATGAGCAGAATCCAAGAGTGGTGGTCACCATCCTCAATGCGAAAAAGAACAATGCAGCATGGTGACCCACACTATGGCGGCCTGGGGGGAAAGGGGATGGTGAGGGGGATAGGGGGCGTTGGATTGGGGTATGGGCTTCCGGTATCCTCACTCACTCGATGAAACACAGCGTAAGCGCTGTTTCACACTGGTTTTCTGTGAGGCCGTGGTATCACTCCGGTCGAGTCGGCCCATTCATGCCGAAGCGTGGCTCTCCCACGGTAGACACACCTAATGTTTGAAACATTAGTTTTTGGTATCAATTATATTAAAAGTACTTAGTATCAATTTATATGCTTGAATTTGTTTTAATTTTGTTGTTTGTTTATTCTTTCTTCTGATTTGATCTCATTTTTCTTTATTTTCGATACGCATTTTTTTTTATTCACACTTGTTATTATCGTTTCATATTGTGATACCTTAAAATCTTGTGCATGTGTAATAGTAACTAATAAATAAATACATACATAACGCGTTTCAAATTTTTTCAGTTAAATACGTACATTCGAATAATTTTAATCACAGCTCACCAATATTAATTGAGGTGAACCATTTTAATGAGTTTGTCAATTAAGAAAATCATTATATTAATTGAATTTAATAGCGAATCCGTACAAACCTAATTGAATTTCAAATTTCATTCATCAATTGAGAACACTAATTGCTGGAATAAAAGACATAGGGATTTTCACTTGGTTTGATTATCCAAAAATCTAAAATGAAATTTTAGATATTAATAACATAATCTGTACTATACACATAATAATATTATGAAAGTGCACCTCACTTTCTAATTTTCTATGGTAGTAGGGGATGATCTTCGGAAGTACTGATACGATCCTGAAAACTCTTTTACTAACAGAAAGCGATACTATTCAAGAGTAACACAGGCAATATTTTAGTATGATTGAACAAAAATTTAGGTAAAAATACTAGTATTTGTAAATCAAGACGAAGAAAGGCGTGCGGTTAGTGCTCAACGAAGTCTGCTAGTAATATATACGAGTATATAGTCTTAATTTCTAAAATAGTTATTATAAGTTCACGTTTTGTGCAGTCAGTTGTCTCCTAGTTTGCTAACATCTTGTTTTTATGACACACGCTGTATAAATGGGGTGGCGACATAATGATACTTAACCCGTCACTTATACAAATACAAAAATCTGTCAGGAACAACAAATCAACAGAAAAGTAGTATAAAAATGGAATAATACATTAAAGCACATTCAATTTAACTCTTAGTGGCGCTTCCTTTCAGTTTCCTCTTCTTCCCCGCATCAGTAGAACTTCATACATATACATGGATTTTCCTTCAAAGCGGCACATGTCGAGTATTTGGGTACTCTCCCCCTTTCGGTTACGTTAAACAAAACAATTCAATCTTCACACCGACCCTGGCGGCGCTGAAGTAGGTAGCTACTGGTACTTGAATTATTTTTGTTTTTAATATAGTGAGCCTAAGTACAAATTAAAAAGATTTTGGTTTTGTTGCCTTTCGAATATATGGGGGGTACATTTTAGGCTCCGGTATCTCATGGTAATTCAAGCTTTTCACGAAGCCCGGGTCTCCTATGGTACAAATAATATAAAAATGCAAGTTATGAAATAGAGATAAAGCAACAAATATTTTTCTACTTAAAACCGGGATAGATGCCTTATTTCAAAAAAATCTAACTATGAATTAATATCTTATGTATGAATTAATATCTTATGTATGCCTGCCTACTTGCTCCTTGCAAGCAAGTAGGCAGATCACCTAATTATATAAATATACTACAACCGACCATAGACAATATCTCTAGAGATATAAGTGCACCCTCTTAGAAAATTTTAACTGCGCTCTAATAAAACACGCGATGAAAAGGAATTATTTTCTCTATCGTGGCTCTGCCATGGTTGAAAACAAGCATCTAAATATGAATAGGTGTTTTAATTATTAAAACTTCTTCCAAAAAGATTTTAAAACCAATAAACTTATTTTCAAATTTATATTTAAGTTAAAACATCATAAATCAAAATATATATCTGAATTAACTAAACTCACTCAAAACTATTCATTACGTCCCTATTCCATGAAGTTCCAATATTACTTATGTAAATTTCATACACAAACACCTTATAATGCCATCCAATCCTAGAGATTTGACAATAAATTCGCATATTTAATAGTTCACAGATATTAGGTAGGTAGTTTTGATGTGTAAGCACACAATAGATCATAAAGTATATTTTGTTCGGAAACTATAACAGGGTTTGGTTATTTAGAGATACTACGTAACTTTGAAAATAGAGCTCTTTAATATCGATTAACTGAAAACTATGTGTGATGACTTCCACATACAGTGCAACGCAAATATACTACAGCGCCATCTACCGAAGATATGTCGAACTATGGAAAACACAAAGAAACTGTAAATCCTGCATCGCGCAATAGAAGTTCTCGTGCCGATTTACATATATACAACTTCCCAACATCAACCGTTGGGCAGTGGCCCGCTAGACATGATCACCTCGCCTGGTCGGAGAATCCTCCTTTTGTGTTGGAGGGACATGTGACCCGTTCCTCCACGCAATGCTATAAGGAAAAGCTTAATGTTTTGTGTAAAACTTGGTTTCATTTAATATATGTTAGGCTGTTAGAGATAATCTAATCAACCCGATGGACAGCCTGAGTAGAGCTCGGGAGTAATGTTCACCATACTCTTTGCGAATGCGGACAAAACAACATTTCAGCATAGTAATGCAGAAGCTTCTGAATAGACCGCACTATAGGGTCTATTGCTGCCATTTGGGATGCTTCGGCATCAGTGGGCTTCTGATCCTAGTCCGATGGGATCAACATATGCGTTTGATTTTGCAGTAAGCCTTAGACCTTTTAGTCAACAATGGCAATTAAAATTTTACTTTATAATTTATAACGTAGGTATTAAAATACTCTAACGAACTGGATTATAAATTCAAATATCTTGCCATTCGGTCCTAAATTCTAAGGTGCTGTTCTATCAAGGATAAATTGAATTCTGGAAATAATTGGGCACAATTAAGAGAAGTAGCGTCAACCTACACTATTCTAAATAAAACAGTAAAAATCGAATTGCCAGTTTGTACGATTGTTGCAAACAAAATTAGTCGTATTTAGTACATGAGTTCGAAACTCATCAGTCTGCTATTCGGACAAAATTGATTTAGCTGTAACAGAAGATAGTGCTTCTACGTTCTACTATTTACATCTTTTCAAATTTATCTTGAGAGTCTTCGGCCTGATTTACCAAACTTTTTTTATGGAATAAGGGGTAAACAAGCTGACGTATCGCCTGATGGTAAGCAATTAACGCCGCCTATGGACACCCGCAACACCAGAGGCATAATAAGTACGTTGCTAGCCTTTCGGGGATGAGGAGGAGGTGGAGGGGAAGTTTTTGGGTAATGGTCCTTCGGTATCCTCTCTCACTCGAAGAAACACAGCGCAAGCACTATTTCAAATAGGTTTCCTGTGGAGCCGTTGTATCACTCTGGTCGAACCATCCCATTCATGCCGAAATGTGACTCTCCCACGGTATATGACTATTTAATCTTTTCAAATCTGGTTTCCGTGATAGTCCTAAGCATAACTCACTCGGCAGGCTTAGAGTTTTTTACCAATTTTAGGTCAACGATCAGCAGCAAAGTCATTAATCGGATGGTTCCGATGGATGGATGGATAGATAACCGAGATGGGGAAAGGGCTTGAGTATGGGCCTCCGTTATCCTCACTCACTCGGTGAAACACAGCGCAAGAGCTGTTTGACACCGTTTTCTGTGGGGCCGTGGTATCACTCCAGTCGAACCGGCTTATATATGTTGAAGTGAGGCTCTCCAACGGTAGATTGCCCAATTCGTGGGTTGCTCCTCCAATTCTTTCCGAAGTGATCCATACATGTTCTTAGTACAGTAAATCAAAATGACCTAGAATGTGGGTTGTGAAGGTCTGATGGCAGTTGCTCCTCGTAGAAAACCGAGGTTCAGCCGTATCGTACTAAACTTAAAGCCAACACCAATCAAGCTTGAGCAAAAGACTCAGAGAAAAAGTAGGTAATACATAAAGATATTCAGAATTATACACACACCTGTTTTCAATACATAATGAATTGTGAAGTATTTATTTTAGATTATAGTATGACTAACGGTCTTCAGACATAGAATCCAATTAACTTTATTATCATACTACTAGACTAAACATGTTTAAATAAAATCCCTCGTTTTGATAATATCTAGTTTTCACTCGTTCATATACCTATTTATATTAAAACTGTGGTATGGGGCAACAGATTATTACTATATTGTTTTTTTACAAAATTTAAGCCATAAGGTAAAACCGGGATAGATGCCTCATTTCAAAAAAATCTAACTATGAATTAATATCTTAGTATGAGTAGGAACCGCTGTTACCCTTCACCTAATTTATTCAGGGGCTGTCGTGTTTTGTGGATATGTTTCGCATTAATGTGTATTTATTTCCGTGACGAACTTCAAAGTTGCTATTTGAACGTTGCATAACTTTATAATAATTAGTAATAAATTATGTTATATTCTTTATTACATATATAAATTGGTCCATTATATGTGTGTCTAGATGTAAATAGTTGCTATACCGGTTCATCACGGTCATCTATAAAAATAAAAATAATTGAAGTGTCTGTTCGTGATTTTAAACCAACAGCTTTCCACAAAATAGCTATATGAAAGTATATGCAGTACTGACATTATAACAATATTTTTTTTTTTATATATATCTGTTTCTTTTGGCCCAGCTTGTCTGGATCAGCTAAACCTATTTAGACGGGACTTTCACTGATAGATAGCTGATGATATAAAGAGTAACTTAAGCTACTTTTACGACAGTGTGACAATGTTGATAACACCGCGGAGTGCAGCTAGTGTGCAAATATCATTTTATAAATTATATAAATTTTCGTTTTAGTTCAATTCGTACATGTTCGTGAGGGACTTAAATATGTTATCCCAGTGGAATTCGACTACACAAAGCAACAAATTAGTTTTCAAATGTCACAGCTACATACCACAGTGCGACCCTCCTCATATAAAAAAGTCGTGCTTAATTTTATTTTTTTTGCTCACGAGAGTTCTGTAAAGGGCTCAATATAAGGCATCGTCACCGCCGCAATTCGCTTGATTATAGTCAACACAAAAAATAGGCCATATTACCACCCTTCACTGTTTTTAAAGTAAGAATCGCTTCAGAAATACTTATTTTAAATTAATAGTAAGGTCTAAAGGTATTTTTGTTATTTATTGTTTCCGGCTATTATGCTAATGATAGCAATTTATCTTTATGAGTTGGGAACAGGGCTCTAAGTATCTACTAAAGAGTTGCAAAATATATTTCCTAGAGTGTGTTTTCTGGTAAAAGTGAAGTTATTTCGAACGAAAAGATTAAATTTGCTCATTTTAATGTCATAAGAATTTTATTATTTTATTTTATATAAAACTTATTATTAACTAACTGAAAAGAAAATATGTAATATATTACCATCGTCGTGAGGAGTTCTTTAATTTGATACCCATATTGCAGTATCCATGTAGTTTATTTTATACTTTAAACTGTAGCGCCTGCTTGTTGCTGAAATGTGAATGTTGAGATGCATAAGTAGTATGACTAGAAAAGGTAAGGTCAAGAATTACAACATCAGAAGAAGCCTGAAAGTAGCACCAGTGGATGAAAAGTTGAGAAGCAATAGATTAACTTGGTATGGAAATTTCATACGTAGAGATGAGCAAAATATAGTTAAGAAAGTTTAAAGTATGGAAGTCGACAGATTTAAGAGTAGAGGACGACCAAAGAAAACTTGGATGGAAATTACCCGTAAAAAGGGTATGACTAGAAAGGGACTAAACTAACATGTAAATGAGGAGGATGGTGGAAAAAAAAACTCATTACACCGACCCCAAGTAAATTTGGGAAGAGGGTAGTTAGATTATGATGAAACTGTAGCGTCTCACAGTCGTCATGTCGTTGTTATTTTTTCGCGTATCCTAAGTACAGTTGGGTTACTCAGACAAATGTAACGATATATTAATGAAAGTACCTGGATGACAAAGATAAAAAAAATAATAATAAATAATCTAGCTAGATCGATTTATCACTCCCGAAACTCCCTGGATACTTTTCATGAAAATCGTTAGAGCCGTTCTTGTTTAAAGAAAAAAAATAGATAAATCCGTGCAGCAGTTTGAAAGATATGAGATAATATAAGATACACGCGAGAAACATAACCCTTCCTTGGCAGTCGGGTGTTAAATCCTAGTAATAATTACTGTTTATGAGTGGAATTACCCAACTAATAGAGAATATTAATGTTATAGATCAATCAAAACTTCGATAGTAGTTTCTAAGCTAACGTCGCTGTACGCATTATATCTCAAATCTTCCAACTAAGATACGTCCTTGTACTATTTAACGTAGTATGGCAGGCGGTTAAATGCAGTCCTCATACATTGCTACAATGATGATGGTGTGCTAATTTATATATTAACAAGCCTTTGACTGTGGCTTCGCTCGCTTTTATGTCGATTATCGTGGTAAAGAGCCCATGCCCTTTCGCTTGAATCGAAGTATTTTTATACCAAAATTTCATTGAAATTAATGCAGCGGTTCAGCCGTGAAGGTAAGAAGCAAAGACAAATTAAGTTTCTTTCGAATTATAGTGTACATGTTTAGTTCAGCAGCCAATATGCTAAAATTATAATTAGTTTTCAACCATAAATGCCAACGTAACTTAATTACTAATATTGATTTAACGTAAATTAAACTACGAATGGTTTCTACTATAATACTCGACTCTGTAAATATTTCTGATAACATTTAAATAGCCTGTGTCACCTGGTATATTATTATAAATCTATTGACACCTCATTCATTACAATCGGTTCAGTAGTTAATTTGCAACGGTTGAACATTTAAACACACATAGATAGGCAAAAACATTACCCTTTTTTTGACTTAAACTTTATCGGAGAAAATCTTTTGAGTAATGGTATAGGTATTTCTTTTTTACTTCATATTTTGAACAAGGCTACATCATGTCTGACATCTTTTCCAAGTGATTTTGATGCATTCGTTTTAAAAATTGGTTAAGTTATCGATGGAATTGAATGATCTCTTAGAACACTATAATCATAAAAGTACTTGTAAACTGAGTCTACAAGTTCATATATATATGTATATATATATGGCACGAAACGGCCGTGTCAATCTCTCTCTAAGTTTGTTTTAATTCAACACTACACACTATAAATCCCAATTCCAAAGTTTGGCCAATTAGTTTAAAGCCAAGTGTATTAGAGAACTCAGTTGACCGAAGTTGATGAAACTTTGGTCAGAAGCTGTTTATAGATATGTGATGGCAACAATTCTAAATAGTATATACAGAATTAGACGTACTTAAAAGCTGTAAAGTTGATGTGCAGAGTTTTGTTTTCAAGCTGGTACTTCCGATTTTGATATCAGTTATTTTACCATGAAAATGAGAATCAGTTTGTAAGAACAATATAATAGACAAATAGATAACAGATAATACCTACATAAAAAAATAAAGGTGAGACAAAGTATATAATAAACGAATTGTTGTATAAAAAAGAGGTACTACTAAAAATGGTTAAATGGTAAAATAATTAAAAACAAATAAAGGGGTGCCACTATTCATTTCTTGGCTTCACTATCCGCTAATCACTATCAAATGGAATGGGTTTGAGTAGTTTTTTGGTTTAAGGTTGAAGTATTCAGTTTTTAAAGTTATATATGAGTAAATAAAGTTTAAGATCTGTGCGACAGTCAAGAGTATGTCAAAGTTTATCAACAACTTTTAGTTCTTACTGTGAAAGAACCATTCTTGATGAATAAATGATACCATGAATGGGCCAGCTCGTCCGGAATGATACCACGGCCTCACATGCCTCACGGCCTCAACTGTTATATGTAATAATGCTTGCGCTGCGTTTCACTGAGTGAGTGAGGATACCGATGGCCCACACCCCAAGCCCAACCCCATCCTCCTCCCCATCCCCCAAAGGCCGGTAACGCACTTGTGACACCTCTGGTGTTGCAGGTGTGTATAGGATGCGGTAATCGCTTAGCATCAGACGACACGTGTGCTCTCGTTTGCGCCTGTTCAATAAAAAACAAATTACTACATATTTTTAGAATTAAATTAAATTTTGAGTTTTGATGAATATATTCAACAGTACTTACCAATACCGACTACAGTGGTCGCCACACCCCTTCCTAGTGTGCCAAGTATTGTGAGTTCAAATCCTACATAGGACAACACTTTGTGTGATCCATAAATTGTTGTTCTAAGTCTAGGTGTACTTTTTGTCCGTTTCATGTATGTTTGTTAAGATCCCCGTGACACAGGAATGTATATCCCTAATGCGGGAGTTATCCTTTATCAAAAAAATAAATATTATATCAATAATATTATGCCAAAGAATAGTGTCATTAAAAATATTAGGTTATCTATCAATAGATATAAATCACTTAAATAGATGCAAGATACTTGATTATTTATTAGTATAGCAGGAAAAAACATGAATGAACAAGACCACCGCCAAGCAAAAAGTTGAGTAAGAAGGGAATACTCCTACATTTAATGTGATAGATACCGACCGACACCGCTTACTTTAAAAATCCCTTCCACTCGTGCTGATTGAGTAAATATTAGATTACTCTTGTGTGATCCGCAGTCATAAGTTTATCTGTGTATACTGATGAAGTCTACACGGTAAATTGTATAGACGTGATTCTATTCTGTCTTCATTATTTTCTTATCGTCTTCTCGTCTTCATAATTTTCTGTTTATTGCTTGTCAAACTTCTTGTTATCAGATCATTAATTTTTTTTTGAGGCTAATAGTTAATAGATTATTATTTATGGCTTTTACTAAAGCTTCTAATTGGCATCTGACTGAGAAGAAACCTCAAGAGACTTAGTCCAGTGGTTTTCAAATTAATTTATGTTTTGCTGTAATGGATATGTTATTGCAAATAGGATTGTCATCACTATTTTTTTATGGTATAGGAGGCAAACGAGCACACGTATCGCCTGATGGTAAGCGATTACCGCCGCCCATGGACACACGCAATACCAGAGGCGTCACAAGTACGTTGCCGGCCTTTTAAGAAGGAGTACACTCTTTTCTTAAAGGTCGTATTGGGCCGGGAATACCAATAATATTTAATCCTCATTATCTTCATCCGAGGAGTAATAAGAGAAAAGTTAAAAATAAAACGAGACAATTAGAGAGTAAGGGTAAGGAATATCACATTCCTTAAATGCAGACAATAAAAACGTAAAATATGAGTCACGTTTGCCATTGCGGTGGCGGTCCTTTACGAAGCTACTACTTTCTGTGGTACACATACAGAGATGGGTTGTGTACTCACATAATGTGCCTCTAACCCAACACAAACTTTGAACTGGTTTTTGTATAATCATTCCATTAATTCACAATATTATATATTCATACATACCAAAAGAATAAAGTCATAATGCTAATCTGTCCAGGACATGTTGTAGTAATTGAATCTTCAATAAAGACAAACAGCGAAATAAACCTCCCTTAATTGATATTGCTCAACAAGACAGATTACAAAGGTAAACGTGTCGCTCTACAAATTTGAATTGTTAATTATTTCAGCATTTGTTTGAGTTATTCGGTTGTGGATTTCCATATGTCAATTTATTGTTTACTTCTATTTGTTTTGTCATAAAGATGACTTTTTCTGCAAATAACTTCAATACATGCTTCTTTCCATGATCTTCAAGAAGATCTCTCGTAAGTTTTCGGTTTTATTTTGTAAAAGTTAATGCATTATCAGAATAAAAACAAATTTCGCTTTATCGTTACCTAATATTTAACTATCACATTTTATATTCAAGTTTAATAATACTAAAGTCAAAATAAGTACGTCAAAATGAATAATAAATAAAATAACAGAGCATTTATACATTAATTATTTATTGAACAAATCCAAAAATAAAAATCTTCCTCCGTAAATAATTTGAACTATGCCAATGGATAAAATAACTCATAAACTTATAAAAAACTCCAAACATGGAGTGAAAATTACCTCTCAATTCAGTAAAATTTGCATCAACAATCATCTAAAACCATGAACTTTACTTCAGCACCTCATTCACAAGAAACTGTAAGAAAATTTCTGAGTAAGTAGAACGAAATAGATCTTGCCGAAATAGAGAACATCTTACACCGCTTCGCATAAGAAATGTACTATTCGTAAACAAAATTTTGCCCCCGAGGCGTAGTGCGATGTACATAGTGATGATCGGCAATGCTCAAGACTTAAATGGATATTACTGTCGATCGATCTTAGATCCATTACCCACACCACAGCTGGGGAATAAGAAACATACGATCGACAATTTGAGGCAGTCAAGCTGCGGTTTCGATTCATCTCACAAAGAGGAATTTTAAAAGTATAATTCAATTTACGTTGATATATATATATATATAACTTTTGAGTTACTTTCGAAACATTACATTGTTTAGTTACCTTAGTATAAGTATTAGTTCTGTTACTGTTAGAATAAGATCCGCTATCTGAAGAAGGTCGTTGTGGAACCTTTTTTAAAATGTGTAATGGTTAGTGGACATCCTGCTTTCGAGTGGGAGTTTCTCATTCCATAGCAGCACTGCAAATGATTTGGCGTTTACGAAATCGGAGTTCTGGAAAGGACACAGGAGAAGCAGATTATTCGTAGAGTGAAAATTTCTGTCGTGAATAGAGGATATATATATATATATATATATATATATATATATCATCAATATATATATCAACGTAAATTGAATTATACTTTTAATATATATATATATATTTATAAAGATTGTGCACACTATTGAGTTACAAAAATAAGATTAATTCTAAATCTCATGCTATACAGAACTTCTTGCATAAAAATTTCAACAAACATCGAGTAACAATACAAGAATACATCGTATACAAAGTTAAACTGGATTTGTAGGCAGCGAGTGTGTCATTGTGAGTGGCAAGATTCAGGGTTGCCTACGAGATAATATTCGTATTAGTTTTTTTTTTAAGTAAATATTATTTTCTTTTACGCTTACAGTTTTAATATGATAAATGAGCATCATATAATTTAATATTATTTAGTAATTTAAACTCTCGATTGTCGGCACTTGATGGAACTTGTTGTAATACATTCTAGAATCAAACTCACCGATACCATTCCACTATTCCACTATTTTAATTAAGTTTTCACCTCACCAGTTTCGCCTTATGGCTTATACCTTTAACCTTTGATATCATAAAGCGAAAAAATAAAATATAAAGTGTGTTTATTTTGTGCATCATTCCCTAAAATTATCCTACATTATTTTGAAGTGGTGAAATGGGTCGGTGTTCTACTTATTACCCTTTGTTAAACTTACACCAAACATTATAAATAATATAAAGGGTCATGCGGTACCCATGATAACTTGTCAACAGTTTATTACAGGCGCCAACCCTAGTCGGTCCACGCGTGACTTATCTGGCCGAGAAGTGGACCAGCAAAGCTTATGAATCCAGCTTAGCTATTGTTTGCTTCCACTTATTTCTTCTGTAGAACTCGGCCTTTGATCTACTTCCAAGTGTCATATAGGCATAGTATTATTTTATTTTGATGTACGCTTTGTGTTTCAGAAAGCCAATGATTTTATAGACTACATTAACAATCCTTTGTATACGAGTATACGTATACTTGTGTACTATTATCAATTTTTTAAACAGTCACATATCAGAAGCTCTCTGAGAGAAAGGTGGTTAACATATTTATTCACTATCTCTGATGATTTATATAAAAACAACAAGAAAAGCAGTTAAATTAATAAGAATTTTGAGGTACCATGTGCGACTGCTGTGCTTGAGATCTTGGGTTCGATACCCGAGTCGGACCAAATCTATGTATGATGGTAAAGAGTTGTTTTGGGAATTGGGGTGTTTTTTTGTATTTTTCATACTTTATTCATACATAATCTGTGCGTATTTACAAAAAACACTCAGATTATTTACATACAGAGCTTGTGTTATGGGTACAGTTGTCCAGTACACAAGCTCTGTTGTGTATAAAAAACGAGTGTTTTAATAGTACCGAGTGAGCTGTTTGAACTTTTGATTGATGTCCCTAACAAAATACTAGGATATTGAGGAATCCCCCTTTATAAGGCCCCAGCACTTCCGGAGGCCCTGAGAGCCAGCAATATCGCGCTATTGCGACGACTGCAAGGAATGGAAGGAACGATTAGAGTAACCAAGCGCTTGTCACGCCGTTATTGTGGCGGTAAGAGCTGTTATAGAGTTTTGGCTCGAGTGGCGTCACGATACCCTCTCATATCGGTTGACGCAGGTGATCACTGGAAAAGGATGATTCCGAGATCACCTATGTCTGATGTCTCGATGTCTGATTTATTCTCGAGGGGTGCACCTGGTTCCCCGACTCCTGGTAGGTTAACGCACAAAAAAGGTGGTATTAAGAAAAATGTCTGTGCACTACCTCGTTGGATTAATATATTTGGAAAACCAGACCAGTGAATAGCGCTTAATGTACCGTAGTTTTACGGCAGTTTTCAACGGGTAATTACGTACATATGGTAATCAGCAAAAGAATTGTTACAGCTCAATTAATGATGTCAAAATTACAATTTTCAAAGTTCTTTATACTTATTTAATGTTAAATCAAGAGAAAAGCCCAAAGAATATGCTCTTAAAATCACAATTCAAATCAGTTCACAAGTACTTTGGGACTAATAAAACAAAAGCCACCGAAAACGTACAGTTCTTGAGCAATAACGCGGCCAAAACAAGTAAAGTTCAACAATAAAATTAATTCAACGTCCCAAAATACATGTTATGAGCGAAGCTAACTTCTGCATAAAGATGTTATTGTTTAAGTTAATGATTTCTTTATATTAGAGACGTGGATTGGAGAAATAATATAACAGCTTTATAATAAAAAATATGAATAGTGCTGCAATTTAATTGTATAATTAAATAATATTAAAATACCATTATTTTTCTACCAACGATATCAATATACCGAGTGAAATAGCAACAGGAAAAAATCGATACAAAGAAATTACATTTACATATATTACATTACATACCCAACATGGCAAATCCAGACAGACTGGACGACAAAATTTAGAAGAGATTAAAAATCTGAGGTAACCACCCTCATTTGGTGAAATGCAAGACGTGTATGGATCAAAACAGCTCAACCATGGTTAGAATCTATGTGCATTTTTTTTAACGGGGGTGACTAAAACCCCTCGCTGTTCCGTCTCTCACCAACGCCAGGGATCACGGGAACTTAAAAGGAATCCGCAATCACTGACTGGTGCCGGCCCGCTGCTGCGGACCACATCTCTTCAGCGAGAGGAGTGAGGTGTTTGACTCACTTCGGGACTTCGCACCGCCACCACGGGTCCGGTTGGCCGGTTGGTTGGGGGGCGACGATCATCCCCAAATCCACCGCCCCTGGACCCAGTTAAGGGGGCCGGTGGAGGTCAGCGTGCAAATGATATTTTGGTATATGCACCGTGTATACATACATATGCATTTATTAATAAGCGGTTATTTAAATATTACAAATTGACATTCCAATTTTATTTATTCGCATAGATTAGTGTGAAGTCGCAGTTAGAGAAGAATATTGACCAACTAACGAATATTCTATACTTAATTCAGATATGTGTATTAGAGACGTTTTTTAGCATATGTGGAGCTAGGCCTGATTGGAGGAAAAATCACATCCTCGAAAGACATCGTTATTACCAATTCTTGCATTGTTTTTACTTATTAACTGAGGTCACCGAAGCCCAAACTTATACGCAATTCCACGTCTCCTGAACATGTTTATTTCATCAATATTATTATGTTTCAAAGCACTAGAATCCAAATGATGTCTAAAACATCTTTGAACAATTTGACGGCTGGATAGCTCAGCACTCTTACTTTCATGTCCAATACAAACAATTCGTATTTTTCTCTTTTTGTTTGCTGAAATAAGGGCTGAGATGTGCGTAACGTTAGCTTTCTATACATTGTTAGACTTGATGTTGAAGCTGATATTGACTGTTTTTTTAACATCTTGTAAATCTATATACATAAATGAAAATGAATAGCCGAAGTGTATTTTTATTATGGAATAGAGAGCATCGAGGAGACTTATGGCCTGATGGTACGACGCCCATGGACACCCATAATACCAGAGGCTTTAAACGAACTGGTCGTTATCGTTCTTGGGGGATGGGGAGGGGATGAGGGGTAGGATTGAATTATGGGCCTCCGGTTTACTCACTCACTCGGGGCTGTTTCACACCGGTTTTCTGTAAGGCCGTGGTATCACTCCGGTCGAGCCGGCCCATGCTTGCCGAAGCGTGGCTCTCCCATGGTATGTACGCGCATAACTTCCAATCGACTGCACTAAATTGGATAATTATTTTGATAGTGTTCGTTAGAACAAGGTTTGTGAACAGGAAAATCAAAAGATACGCTGAATAGTTATTTTATTTGGTCCGCAACTGTGCACTACCTGAGGGAAGCTGAAGCGAACTTAGTTATCAAAGCAAGTTTTTCAGAAATTAAGAAAATATTTATGAAAGAAAAATATGGCGGTACAAAGTTTAAGTTCATCGGGTCAGCTTGTTTGATATAATTCCATTTTAATATTGTTATGTATATTGTATGATTTATATTTTCATTTATAGTTTCGTATAATTTGTAAAATTATAGCATGCAGCAATAAACATGTAGAATAAAGCGGTTCGGCTCTTTCTTCCTGTGCCGATTAGATAAAACCTGGAACTCACTACCAGTGCATGTATTTCCCTGCCACTATGATCCTTTCTTATGATCTTTAAGCGAGGCGAGAAGAAGCTTTTCACTAGGCCATCACTGCATTGTCCACATTCGCAATGAGGATGGTGACCCCCACTTCTTTAGGCTTCTGCTCATGATTTCTATCAGACAAAGTAAAGTTTGGCAGAGATATTTTAGCAGCTCCTGTTTAAAGATACATCAAAAATACGTTGAAAGTCATGTAACGATAGATGAATGGAAACCTATTTGCCATCTAAGTTCGTAAACACGGGACTGTAATTGAAGTAGATTTTCAATGACTGCACGGTTGGTCTAGTGTTTTAAGTGGTCACCAAATCACTTCCTACTGCGCCAAGTGTTGTGGGTCCTATCTAATCCTACATGGGACAACACTTTGTGTGATCCATAAATTGTTGTTCCGAGTCTCGGTGTACTTTGTGTCCGTTTCATGTATGTTTGTAAAGTCCCCCGCGATACAGAAAAGTTTATTCCTAAAACGGGAGTTGTCTATTTAAAAAAAAAAGGGAGGCGGTAATCGCTTACCATCAATATATACCTATGCTCCTTTTCTCCCTACTCCGTGAAAAAACAATACTTTTCCGACTTCCTGTAAGACACTCCTGTCTCTTTTAATAAATTAGTTCAAGATACTGCAAGGAAATGTTACGCATTAAAATGTACAGAGTTAAAACCAACCAACCAAAAGAAGGCTGTTTTTGAAGAACATCGCATAAGTTAAAATGAGAGGCGTAAATGTATCAGTCTTCATCAAATATTGTGTGAACCACGTCAGAAACAACTTTTAATTATTTAACATTCATTACACGCACATGTATCTAAGTTCACGCACCAAGTTTTGAACTCAGATAACGGGCCTTATTTCCTCTCATAATTACTGAAGTAATACCGGTATGAATAAAGATTTGAACCTTTTCAAAATATTTTTTGAATTTCTAGACATCATTCGTAAACGTTTCGCACAGAACATTTTGATAAAACATGACAAATGACGACACTTTTTGTGTTTCTAACTTTTATTGGATGTGTTACTTTTAATCCACTTCGAAACGCTGTTTTTTAATTGGACTGAATGTAATTTTTTTTGTGTATTTTTGGCGTTCTTTAATCTATTTAATTGATTGATTGTATGCCTTGTATTCCGGCTCGATCTCATTTAAATCACAGAGTCATAATTTTACGAAACATCAACAACGATACTGTCTTTCGCTATTTATAATTACATTTCATATAGTTGAATGTCAATTAATATTATCTATACGTTCGTGAACCCATTCTCGTGTAATAAACCAATAAATTTCAAGTAGTACCATCGGCGTTGGCTCATCTATCGTCCTCACAGTATCTGTACTTGGTCTTAATTTGCGATAAACTTTGATGAGTCGTTAAAGGCTTTTATTTAGTTTTTGATTACCTGTGTGCTACCTTCATACGAACGTTCGTTCGTTTATATTTAGAAAAAGGTTTATTATGTGCTTTTTATTGGATTATGTTGTGAATATTTGAGTCTGTGTGATTTGCAGCGTTTTTATGTTGATTTCATTTTAAAATATAGGGTTCGGTATCGGGTTACGTTATATCGCTTGTATAGAATATTGACTATGGAATAAACATTTTATGGAATAAATATTCCATAAATTATTTGAAGAGGTATCACAACACAGAAGACGAAATGGTTAAACTACTGTCCATGTCAAAATGCAAGATGAAGGTGTTGAGCATTCAATTGAGAATGAGAATTCAAGGGTTCTATACACATTGATACTTTCCTACGTTTAGGTTCTTTACAGAATAAAAACATACGTATATGCAAGCATATAATTTATTGTAAAGAACGTAACAGCTATAATTTCTTTAAGACATTTCTGGATGTGATTTTAGTATATTTTTTCCAAACAGTAACCATTTCTGAGATAAAATATTTTGAAGTAAGTCTTCATTTTATCAGTCTACAAAACAATTTCAATCTACTACTTCAGCTTATCACCGTCAACTGCTGATCGAAGTCCGTATATTATACTGTGGGAGAGTCATGCTTCGGAATGAATGGGTGACTGGAGTAATACCAAGGCTTCAGAGAAAACCGACGTAAAACATAGCTTGCGCTGTATTTCTCCGAGTGAGTGAGGATACAGAAGGACCATACCCCAACCCCTCCCCCCGTCCCTTTACCCATCCCCAAAAGGCTGGCAACGCACTTGTGACGCCTCTGTTGTTGCGGGTGTCCATGGGCAGCGGTAATAGTTTACCATCAAGCAATACGTCTCCTCTTTTGCCTCCTTTTCTATGAAAAGAAAGTAGGCCCCCAAAGAGCGTCAACCATTCCGGTCTTAGGCAGTCCGCTTCCATCAGCTACCAGCCGTTTGCCTCAATATTTTGAATACTTACTTACGTATAGTCAGTAATAGTTTTTATATAATATATAATATAATAATAATTTATTGTTTCTCTCACATAGTACAATATTACATTAGGCATTACAAAAACAAGCACACATTAGACAAATTTCACGTTTGCTATCGAAACGCAACTAACAATTGCTGTCTAGAAAATACATAATAAACTTTAGACTATTATTGTTAATTCCTCAACAATAATATGAAAGTATCAGTTTATTGAAGCTGTAAGCTTCAATAAAATAAGTTTATATTTAAACATCGATTAAAATAAAATAAGTGCTCATTTCTGTCTCTTTGAAGTGAAGAAACTATCAGAATTGAAAATAAATATAAAAACGACTAAACTTGCTTTTCAATTAATACTTTAATTCGTTCATTTTATTCATCAAAAGTAATAAAACGAAAAAGAAACTTTGAGTATTACTTTTATTAAATGAAAACGAAAGGAAATTACGTTATGTCTTTTTTTGTATGCCTCATAAAGTAAATGCATTTGAGATGATGGTTCCAGCAATTACGACATAAAAAACAAAGGACCAAACTTAATAACATATTCGCAATATTATAGTTAGAAAATGTATTGTTTGGTTTTCATGTAAAAAGTAAGACTATATGTATTCATTCAATAAAAATTTAATAAAGATTTTTAATAACAACTAAATTGATTTTAAAATAAGAATATGTCAAATTCAAAATATTTTTATGAAGCCTAGGTACTTTATAAATATTTTTGGATCTGTGCTGCTTAAAACCCAAATTTTCTTTGATGTCAAGTCCAGCCAGTCTGATATAATTTTATCTACTATTTTTTTTAACTTAATTTATTACTTTTAATATAAGATTCGAAATTACATTACTTATCCTACTTATAAGGTCAACTATACAACCCTATAATATGACCCCACCTTTCTGGAACAATCTGTATATGTAGAAGATTCAAAAAATATTACACAGTCATCGAAAAATATCAAGACCGAATATTCTTTATTTGTCAAAGTCTTATGGGTCTTATTATAATTTTTATAGAGTACATTTGAGGTTAATCCTGTCATAAAGTTATGGTTCGTTGTACTTTAATGGATCTACGCGTATTATTTCTGAAACTTAACTTTTATCTTTTGTCCAATTGCGATATGTTTTAACTGCGTGTTTGTGTCGAGTTTGAAAGTCAAGTATGGGGTTAATAGCTGAGTAGCAGAGATTAACTGCTGCTACTAATACTTGCTACTTTATTGCTTTATTGGTTTTATGTTACTTGTAAATAAAAGCAGTAAGCAAAACATACTCATCACAAAAATGTTCGATGGAGGGGCTAAAGAAAAACGGGTCGCACTCCGGGATTACCGGCAGAAATGAAAAACTTGAATATTAGCGTTGTGCATTTTTGGTATTTTGAAATGGTTAAGGAATAATTTGGCACGAATCGCTTTAACTAGCAGTACAAAAGTACACTTATGTGGTAATATAAAATACAATATTCATTTATTGCGCTATCGTACACAAACATGACAATTGATAGTCTACTCTCCCTTTTTCTTACGAATTTACAATCAGTTCTCTTGTTCTCGGGTGAATTTAACATTTTATTAATATCACAAAATAGTGCACAACGCTACTAAAGAAGTATTCACTTCAAAAATATCAGTAATATCAAAACCACTTTGCTAATATCATAAAAGAAAATAGCAATGAATTTAGTAAACTGTAAAATAAGGTAAATACTAAAAAGACAGTATATCCTAAAT
Organism: Hyphantria cunea; assembly: GCA_003709505.1. Lineage (NCBI taxonomy): Eukaryota > Metazoa > Arthropoda > Insecta > Lepidoptera > Erebidae > Hyphantria > Hyphantria cunea. The sequence continues at coordinate 329,795 of PKRV01000518.1, read as the reverse complement.
AGTATTATAAATGCTAATGTGAGTTAGTTATAATGCGAGTTACGCCTTACATCATACACGCATGCAGAACCGCGGTCAAAAGTTAATCGTTCAGTAAAACAAAAAATATATTTCATATAACAATATAACAGAAGAAAGATCTCAATTTATTAAAGGCGACATAAATCATCGACCGCCGTACTTAGAAAGTACTTACATACATTGTCCAGGTACCTTAGTCCCGCACGATAATGGCGGACGAAATCCTCGTAAATTTTTGTCACTTATCCATTTTTGGCCGTAGACTCATTCATTACCTCCCGTATCATCCCTAATATTTCATGCACGCTTAAAATTTTACTGTCAAATGTGTAATAAAGTGCCAAATCGACTTTATCTATATGAAAATGTGAGTTTATTACGAGTATACCTGTATGCAGCACAGTCTATTAACATATTTTCTTTTAGAACTCTTCAATGCGTATGCCCATTATTTTTTATGAATACCCATAATAGTAAATAGGAATAATATTGTTATAATTTGTTGGCATAACTTTGTTTTTTGTGGTGCGCAATTTTCTGTAAAGTAAAAGGTTTCATTGTGAGAAAGGGAAATATAATGGCATTATTAAATTGTACAGTTATTGTGTAATGGAGTTAATTTTGTAAATGAGCTGTTTGTAAACGGGGTAGGCAGAAATGTTGAAATAATTTTAGGTTACATTACGGGGTAGGTTTTTTGTTAGATTATTAGGACCTTCCTATTTGAGAGAAGTACCTTATTAAGATTCCTTAAGTAGTATTAGAGAAATTACTAAGTGAATTTGTTTTTGTTACAAGTTCATTCAGTAATCCAGCTGGAAAGTAGGAGAATGAACTCAATTCTGTTAGCAAAGAAATCGGTTTAGAATGTAAGGTATTTAACCATAAAAACAAAAGTTATGACTTACTTTCAACCGAGGCCAATAAAAGTCAACAAGCTTAATTTCATTTAAAAGCAGTAGACATCAGTATGAACTAAACAAACGAATTAATAATTCCTGGAGTAAGTTCTGGAGCCATAAAGAAATACTGAAATCATTTCTGTTCTGGATACCTGTATATTATGTTTGGCAGTCCACAACTGTGCTTTTCAAAGAACTTTCGGCCTCGCCTCAACAAAACTGTGGAATGAATTGTCGCCTGTGGTATTGCCGGACCAATATGACCTAAAAAACCTTAAAGAAAAGAACGTACGTACGCGTACTTGTGACGCCTCTGGTGTTGCGGGTATCCATAGGCAGCGATAATCGCTTACCATCAGGCGATACGTCTGCTCGTTTTTCTCATATATCATAAAAAAAAACTTTACCATGTCTTACATATGGCTGCCAAACTTAGATATATAACATGAAAACCGAAAATAAACTGAAAGTATGTCAAAGGTCAACGGAACACAGTAATTTAAATATGAAACGGAAAGACAAGGTCAGATGTACAGATATTACAAAATCAACAAATGTTATAGACGCCTTAAAGCATTGTAAAAAAAGTGGAAATGGGCTGGCCACATAACTCGGATGGAAAAACAAAAATGGTCTAAAAAAGTTACGGTTTGGACTGGCCCGTTAGTAAGAGAAGTAGAGGAATACCACAAGAAAGATGGAAAAATTATATAAACTAGGGCGCGGGCATGGACTGGTTTACTAAAACAAAAGATAGAGAATATCGGAAAGAACTGGGGGAGGCTTTTACTCCTTAAGAGGGCCTTAATCAATAAATATTGTATAAAATGAAATGTATATAACACATTCAATAGATAAGTTAATTTTGATAATAATTTATCTTAATATTTGTAGTTTTAAATTCATTTTATTTTTTCAAGAATAATTTAATTGTGGTTTGTATTATTTTTCGTAATTAAAGAGATTGAATTTGTAATGTATTAAGGAAATAAAAAGGCTATAATAATAATAATTAGTTCAGTTTTCAGTTCAGTAATTATAGATTATTTATTAATAGCAATAATGTATATATTTTAATCTTTGATTCTATAATATACATTCTACATACGTATATATATTATCCATAATGGAAGATTTACACTAAAGTTGAAAAAAGATGTTGTAATTTTAAGATTTTATGTTTTTCCAGTTGTACAGAGTAGACCCGAGCCCAGCAGTGGGACATCATGGGTTGTTAAACATTATTTTCATACAACAAAATGTAAATTTATTATAAAGTTTCTTACATTTTTTCAATTTGCTTTGATTATTCACATATGAGTAGAACTCATAGAGCTTATTGCAGAAGTTATAAGCACATTTAAAGAACAGGCTGTAAAATCTACCCAAGAACCGCGTAAGAAAAGAAACAAACGCTTTATAGCCATTAATTTTAATAAATAAATTCCTTGCAAGACAAACACAAGGGTTAATAATGACCCCCTCTCATCTTCCTCCCACGACAGTTAACTGCACCTTGTTAATGAGCATTCAGACCCAACTCCCCACAAAGTTGTTATTATCTTTATTACCAGGTATAATTAATTCAAGGCATTGAATTACTTCAGACTCAGTAACATTATTCACCTCAATAACTACATCAGCGTCTACTTAACCCTTCATATGCCACTCCTGAAGTAGCCCCTTTACAAACACACAAATTAAAATCGACCCTACAACGCTTACGCTCACATCCAATTTAATTGTTTCTAGAAACCAATTAATTGGATTTAATAAACCAAGGTCACTTCTGAAGCGACATTGTTTGCGGTTGAATGTCGTTGGCTCGTTTGGTTGGGGCAAAAATAGATTTTAATGAGGCTGTACTAATGATACACGCGTGGGAGCGACCTTTTTTGTGAGTGGAAACCCCTGGGTGTAAAAAATGTTTACGTCGGAAACGAACCGAAATAAATAAAACCTGTACCGTGTTTGGGGTCAACGCTATTATCTTTGGGTGATCGGTAAGTAAACTTTCTGAAGTTGAACTCTACTGTCCTTCTTGAAATTATAGGCTCGACGTTACGCTTTTGTTTGCCATTTCGCCAATAAGGCTAACTCTAGAGATATAGCGTGACAAGTCTAGGCTTTTCACAAACATTAAAATAAATGCTAACGGATAGATACAAGGATATAGAATAAAGTTTGACATCTGACACTACTTGTAAGCTCCTCTACAAAAAAGGATCGTGACCTGTCGGGTTTATCATTAGTTTGTGTCTCAAAAAGATATACGCAAGAATAAACTGTCTGATGAGAATAGTTATAAAGATGTATTGAGAAGATAAAACATTAAGTTGTAATAAAAAAAATCGAATGATAAGAATTTACAATATGCATGGATTAATATATTATATAAATTAGAAAGAACATTTATAACATATGTCAATAGCAATAACATAATAATAAAATATTTCTAAGAAAGAAATAATTCGAGTTCTAAATACAACCAACGCTATACAATTCGCAATATATTACAACTCAAAGAAATGTAATAAGAAAATATTAGTATGGAGTAATATTTGTTTGTTGTTATATTACTATTTGTACTTCTTTGCATATTAATTTACAAGGGGTTTCACAGAAAAAAATTAACAAAAGCAAATTAAGTTTGACAGTATTATGAAACATGTTTATAATCTATATTGAATCCATTCAAATTGCATTATGAATCACGTATTACAGCTTCTGTGGGATGGCAATGGGGCTAAAAAAACTACGCTATACACCAGAATTTGTCTCCTTATTCAGTGTATGGCGGTGCAAAGATAAGTTCTTTACAGATTCGATAATCGTGTTGGTACAATGACAGTCACAGAAGCTCTTGAACTGGTAGGGAATGGTAGGTAAAACTTCGGTATGACACTAAAAATGAACGGTGGGTTTTTTTCATGTGATTGGCGGAAAACGAGCGGTTGGTCATATCGATTCATGGTACCCGAAACACCAGAGGCGTCATAAGTGCGTTGCCGGCCTTGGGGGAAGGGGAGGGGAATGAGGGGAAGGCTTTTATGGGCCTCCGGTATCCTCACTCACTCGGTGAAACACGGCGCAAGACCTGTTTCACACCAGTTTTCTGTGAGGCTGTGATATCACTCCGGTCGAGCCGACCCATGCATGCCGAAGCGTAGCTCTCCCGAGGTGTAAATTAGTTTTTTTAATAAATTAGTTCCTTTCATGGAATTAATTTCACTTTTAACTCTATTCGACGTCAATTCTTCGATCGAGTTTGAATTTAAGTAACAACTTATCATAAAATGAAGGATAAGTAAATGTTTTCTTAAAATTATTTCATTCACACAAGATGCCCTCATAATTATGTCTGATGGACACGAAAAGTGAAACAAAAAATCTGTCATTTGAAATGGAGGATTTTCCTTTTACTGGTGCATTCCGATAATCCCTTTCGTGTCAATATTTCATCCTTTCGTGCCAATATTCTATCGAACGATGTCGATCACAGCTCGGATTGGCCTGTCATGTTTTCCAGCTCTTCTGTTAACAGCATATAGTTGCGATTAGTTCATTATTAAGGCTTTTGAGTTCTGTACTTTATTTTTCGAAGACGACTAACACAAACGTTAATTCTATGATTGTTGTCGTTTCAATGAATTAGTTGATATGCAAGTTGAATACTTATTTTGAATCAAGATAATTTGCGTGTTATAAATGCCTGAACTTTGTTCGTCAATTTCTTTTCTTGTCTTAGATATTTGTCATATATTTTCTTAAAATTCATAAGATGAGAAATAAACTTTATCAGCTAATCATAATTGTCTAATATATATTTTTTTCTATATTTTTAGGTAAGTGACAAAAGAAAACCAGTAACAGATTTAGGTAAGCTAACTTTATTATTTACGGCCAAATTGAATTTGTCTTGTACAGATCACATTCGGGGACTCGCGACAAATCGAAAAGTGTATCACATAACTCAATATAAAACGGCACAGCCGATCGTTGGGCTCACAAAATCTGATAACGTGTGTCTAGGGCACAATTATTGTATTATGAGGCCATTTTGGATCCGTATGTCGCATCGGGGGGTTACTTTTTGAAGAATGCTGCCATAAAATACAGGATTGCTTACAATTTGTATTCTTTTTCTGTTTCTATTTCAAGATATTTTTGTGCAAGCTCACATATATTAAGATTTTAGATAGCTGTTATCTATTAAATTTAACAAAATGAGTACAACCTAAAATTAAAATACTAATGATATAACTATTTTATATCTATGCAGGTTAAAGTTTAATACTTTGTTCGCGCAAAATTGATTGACATCACATATTATTCAGTAAATAAATAGTGTTCAAGATATGCTATGTGCAGCTAAGACAAACAATCAAGCATCTATGTAATATCATTCATGCAGGTATTTTAATATTAAATTTTGCTGGAACTAGATATTTAACTAGTCAAAATCATGACATGATCAAACAATACATAAATTCATAGGCTGAGACATCAACGCAAATAAAACCTTTATTAGTATCTAACGATGATGCTAAAAGTCGGCTTTATCTGTTTTGTGCGATATGAAATACATGTTCTACATGTCGGTGTAAGAATCAAGTTTAGATTGATAAATGAGAAGACCAGGATTCGTGAAGCGGCTATTTTTGAATCCACGAAAAATATAGTTTTACAAACTGTATGTCAGTTTCTAGAGTTTTTGCAAGTATTGTGGACTTGAACTAGGTCATTGTTACACAATCATTGATTATTTCCTAAAGGTGTATGTGAATGAAGACATTGAACTCAACACGCAACGTTGCAGTTTCATCGTTGAATTTTGACGTTGTCATCGCGTGGTCAAAAATTGAAATTTTATCGCCATTTTCACCAATCATCAAGTGTTATGTGAACATTTTCACGTTGCGGTCGCCATGTTAATGAATGAGTTGTAAATTTACGTGTATTTTTGCACCTCTAAATGAGAACAATGTTTTATTTTCAAAAAAACATTATTCTTGAAGATTCAGATATCTTGAATTTATAGAGCTATGCTATAGCATAAAAAGTGAATATAAACATTTTGTAAAATGTAGTTTCATATTCACTTTTTATTTTATTTATTTCTCTTTTTTATTAAGCACTATAAGTCTCCTATGTCGAATTAGCGATAAAAAGTTAGAAAGAAAGCCTACAAAAACAACAGAGGTATTAAATGAAACAGCCCTTGATTGTTACCAATAAAAAAGTAAAAAAAATAATAATAAAAAATTTAAAATAAACTTAAGAAAGGAAAGAACACGATATAAAAGTAAAAAAAGGCAACTTTTTGCTTTTATTTCTTTTCAAAATTTAGTTTTTTGGTATTGTCATTCTGCTCTTATTCAAAGTAAACAAACATATAGGTTTAATGTTGTAAAATGACATAAAGTTCTCCTAAAGTAAACAATTTAACCTTATCGCCTAAATTCCATAAAATATATTTACCTAAGCCGTGACAACTATTCCAAAGCAGTAAAAGTTTTTTAAAATCCTTATCATCTTTGAAATTGACAATAAACTGGAATAACAACACTATTTTTATCGTAACATTTTAGCCTTAAACATTAGTAAAAATGAAAAAAATTTTTCGCACTATTGTATAGTTTTTAATGCCCAGAAATCACCGTAACTCTCAAATCATCTAAAACACTCAGTTTCTTCAAACAGTAGTTTAGTAATGCTTACTGGCCATTAAAGGTTATATTCTAATACGTACAGCGATGGGAAATACTGAACATTTTCCTTAAACCACAAAAAGGGAGGAGATAAATCGTGCACAAATATATATGCGTACTTGTTCAACCATAAATAAATCCAGCCGAAGCTCGGTAGACAAAAATAAAAGCGATTAAAAAAACTCGCATCAGTTAGCGGCGTGAAATCTGTCAGTTCCACAAAGTTGTGTTCACGCGGCCGAATGTCTGTGGTTTTAGATGACATTACTGAGAGCATTTGAATGTTTATCTCTAAAGCCCAATATAGCTCTTCACGCCTTTTACTAAATGCTTTTAGAGTGTGATAACTAGTGTTACAATTATTGAATATAACACTTTCTTTTTGATAACATATGCAAAGCAACACATTATTTTGGCACAAACTATAATACTCTCCAATATATTACTCCAATCCACGGAATTTATAACATCTGACATGTCCAATCATATTCAATACTAAATTCCCAAACTAAGCTGATAACATTAAACATTGTTAATCACAATTTTTTTTTTTATATATTTAAGCTGCCAAAATGACTCTGCCCTGCCTGATGAAAAGCATGAGCAGAATCCAAGAGTGGTGGTCACCATCCTCAATGCGAAAAAGAACATTGCAGCATGGTGACCTACACTATGGCGGCCTGGGGGGTAGGGGGATGGTGAGGGGGATAGGGAATTATTCTAATGATTATTGATATGTAAATATTATTTAATAAAGCAGCATTGTGTAACATTAAAAATTTAATACGCCGGAAGTACCATTGTATATAAAGAGTACAGACGTCATTGACAATATTTGTAAATAGCGCCGGAAGCTAACAAGCGGAAGCTGGCAAGATATTAATATTATTTAATATGAATCAACCATTTACGTGATTAATAAAGTTATAATTTATTTTATACGAGTCGTCAATTACTCCGATCGAGATACCCTATGAACATGGCTCTCCCACGGTTCAGAAGTAGCCTTAGTAGATAAGACTATTTCTAAGCCCTGTAAGTTAGAAATCTCCTAGACATTAGTAACTCCTTCAGTTTACAGGGTATAAAAATAACTCAAGAGTAGTGCGAATGACCTCATTTACAAGTAGTAGGTACAATTTTGGTTGGTTGATGATCTATTCCGACCACGTGCTGAATATCTTAGACCCCGATGTCACGACCGTCGACACACGCGACCACCACTAAGCCTCAACATTGAGTGCTCCGCTTTATAACATTACAGTGACGGGTGAAACCGAGTCGTGCTAGGATTTTAAATACAGTTGTAGATATAGCGCAGGACGTGGTAAAGAAAGATCAGAGAATATCTATTAATAATACAAGTACACGATATATGAGCACTAAGAAACTACCGTGGGAGAGCCACGCTTCGGCATGGATGGGCCGGCTCGATCGGAGTGATACCAGGGCCTCACAGAAAACCTGTGTGCCTGCGCTGTATCACCGAGTGAGTGAGAATACCGGAGGCCCATAATCCAACCTTTCCCCTCATCCCCCTCCCCATCCCCCAAAGCCGGCAACGCACTTGTGATACCTTTGGTGTTGCGGGTGTCCATGGGCGGCGGTAATAGCTGGCCATCAGGCGATAGTTCTGCTCGTTAGCCCCTATTCCATTAAAAAAAAAAGAAGTAATTGTTAACAATTATAATATTATACATGTATTAGTTCAAAGTATTAATAACTGGCTATTGGCTACGTCTCACCTTGCAATAAATAAGCTATCTCTTGAGAACACTAATATTATTCCTAAATTACCCATTTCTAGTATTAAGTGAATAGTATACAAAGTTTAATGTTTAACGGCAATGATACGGAAATTAACCGCATTTGCATTGTACATAAAGTTGCGAGTAGAGAATAAAAATAATGGGATTATTGTCACCTTCTTATTTGAAAGTCAACTATACCTATCTCTATACTTATATTTTCCAACTAGCCGATCCGTTCCCATATCGTTGAGCGCTAACCGCCCGATTTTCTTCGATTTGATTTACACGTACAAATACATTTTACTGAATTTTTAGTTCAATCATATTAAAATATAGACTATACTACTACCACTGGATAATGTCACTTTCGGTTAGTGAAAGATTTTTCAGGATCGAATCAACACTTCCAAAGAATATCACCTACAACCACATTAGCATAGATTTTGAAATTTTTATCAGTGAATTTGTTGGTTGGCTATTCTTTTGCATATTAATTATCTACCATATAATTACTACGATGAGAGGAGGGTACTAAAATTCCGGCTAATTTATTTCTTTTTATCACTGGATTTAACATAAAACTTTTTACACTTTCAATTAAGGTATTGCCTAACGGTACCCATAAAGTTTATATCTCATACTTTACGATATAATTTTCAAATTTAATTTACTGTTTCCAAACTACTCAGAAAAACCAATTTGCCTTACAAAGGAGCCTATAAAAGTATTGCACATAAGAAGAAGAAGAGGCCAAACGGTCAGAAAAGATGTTCCTTTATATCATATCCAAATTGCCGCACAAGTACTTTTCTGATTGAATGGGTAGCTTTCATTTCTAAGCCTTCGATATGTTTTAATTGAAAATCCTGCGCGGGAAAATTATTTCTGCAATTTGATTCTAAGAGATACAAAGTAGTATTTTGAAAACAAATAAGAATAGACATGTTCGTACTGTTTATTAACCTTATAGACTGCATTATATAAGTAAAGAAAATAACAGGATCCTTAACCTAAATTCGAATATATACACCTTCAAAAGTAAACAGAACGTAACGAAATTAGTAGTCTGAAACGGATTGCGGAGAAATCTCAATAAATTATATCAAGTATTGACGTTTAGTGGCATCAATAAACACGCCGCCAGTTATGTCACGTGTTTACCAACGGCATATGCCCTAAATTCACGCTTGCTATTACGATCAGTAAATACATATAAGTTTGATTGGCATCCTATGTTGATATTGATGGTAGAGGTTTGAGGATTTAAGTGCTTTTGATAAAGTAGCTTGTAAATACGAGGTTATAGCTGACTTAGATATGGAAATTATACCTTGGAGGGCTCTCGGCTTATTTCGTTGGTGTATCAAAACTCCTACAGGTTTTTAATTTCACTGGGACCGTGAGTGTATTTCTATGTGTTGTTTTTAGGGTTCTGTACCCAAAAGGTAAAACGGGTCCCTATTACTAAGACTTCGTTGACCGTCCATCTGTCTGTGAACAGGCCGTATCTCATGAACAGTGGTTTTTAGACAGTTGAAATCTTCAGAGATTATGATGAGATATATTTCTGTTGTCACTACAACAACAATACTAAAAACATGAGTTTTTGTTCGTTGTTGCTCGATATTGATAGCAATGATACGGAGTCTTTCCTGCGCGAGTACCTCTGTAATAGGTGGGTTTGTCTTTACAAACCCACCTATTGCAGAAGTTGCGGGAGTTGAATTTTATAAAAAAAATCGGCCAAGTTACAAATATTATCTTGAAATAGAGATATATTAGAAATAAGTCTTTTTTCTCATTTTAAGGCAGATATATATATATATATATATATATATATATATATATATATATATATATATATATATATATATATATATGTTAAGATTTCTTAAAAAATGTTTTCCATGTAATCATGGTGTCCTTATCATACATATAATGATCGTCTTAATTATTAAGTAGCGTATGTATTTGGTGATAGTGAATTCCCTCAAATTCAACAACCACATATTGTTATAAGTAACACATTATTGAAGTATATTTATAAATACCGTAATGAACAAAGCCATTGAATGCATTACTTCTTGAGATCCACTTGCTCGGTTTACATAAAGATAGAACATCAATATCGAAGCGTGGCAATAAAACAAATCCGACATTATTTCACTTCAATGGCTTTTACGTGATACGAATGGAAAGGGGATGTATCTGGTTTATCTTTACGCTCGCTTTACTTTACCGGGGTTGGCAGAAAGCTTTATCAGTCAAACGATAATATACTGACAGACGAAACAAAAGATTTGAAAGGAGTTTACGGAATTATACACATTTTGTTTATATTGCATTGAAAATAAATGCATGTCAGCTTTTAACTAGGAAGTCGACATTTTTATTTACTTAATTATATTCGTATGTACCATTTTGAGGACTTCACACGATAAAGTTACTCGATATAAATGAAATTTAACTTGGTGATTATGCCTCATAATTTTTTTTTATGGGATAGTGGCAAACGAGCAGACGTATCGCCTGATGGTGAGCGATTACCGCCACCCATAGACACCCCTAACTCCAGAAGCGTAACAAGTACATTGCCGGCCTTTGAGGGATGGGGAGGAGGATTGAGGAGGGGTATGGGTCTCTGGTATCTTCACTCACTCGGTGAAACACAGCGGTGATATCACTATGGTCAGCCCATTTGTGCCGAAGCGTGGGTCTCCCACAGTTAAATCACGGTCATGATGATGTGGCCAAAAATAGTTATAGAGTTTTCATGGGAAAGAAGCAGAAAGAAGTTTGTAACACTTTGTAATTTCGACAACCAGACTAGAAATATTGTAATTTACTTAAATTCTTTGTACTATTGTACTTACTACATATTTCCTATAGTTGTAAACGAGCAATTCTTGAATGTGAATTTCTGTAATGGCTCCAATTTTCATGAAATTTAGTATGCAGGGTGTTTCGGAGGCGATAAACCAATATAGTCAGCTATTAATTTTTTTTAAAGTCCTATAGAAAAATACCGAGCCGTCCAGGTACTTCTATTTCAAGATTATTGGTAATATGGATATTGACACCTTTACAAGCTTACAAACATTCAAAGGTATAAAGGTAGGTAGTATCTATTACATGATATCGTTAATAATTTATACTTTAAAAAATATATCTACAGTTATTTTTAAAGAGTGTGTATGTTTTATATAGTTTATGTAGCTTGGTTTTTCAGACTTCATCTGACAGCGATTATTTGGTTTGAGTTCTTGATCCCCGAACCTTAAAACTTAACATATAATTCAAACACTTGTTTTTAGAAATTGAGGAGAAATGCCTTGTTCCTTTGTTGTTCACGATGTTTATAGTTACTGGAATTTTTATGAAAACTGTATAATTTTGAATAGGAAAATAAGAAAACATAATGTAGTATTTATTCATTTTATCAAAATCCATATACTAAAGATTTTTTTCTGAATACTGATTTGATGAAGGTTTCAGGTATTTCCGACGAGGGACGAATTCCGGTGCGTCCCATATCTCTATAAAATTCCTCGTTTGATTACATAAATTATATACATTTTATCGTAATTTTGCCTATCCTGTATAGGCATCGCAATCTGTGTTGAAAATCAAGCTGTTTTTACCAAGAATGCTGGATAAAATAAAACCTTAGAAGATTCATGCTTTCCTTTGATATTTTGTTTGAAACCCTTCAATAATTTTCGTAATTATTTTGAAGTAAAGGTTGAATTGGGAGTAGACAGAAATGATGAAATGGAAACAAATATTATTGCTTTTAAAAGGGTAGCGGAAAATTACGCGAAATTAAGGTGTCGGGAACTTTGAACACAAAAGTGTTTTTGACGAAACCATGGTATTTCATTATCATTATATGCAAATTCAATGTTGACTTATAATATTAAATCATTTTTGAATTTTAGCTCTTTTATCCTTTGAGATAAGGCACTACCTCCGTCTTCCAGAATGTTACCGTTAAACTCGATCGAAACGAATGAAACCAGTTGATAAGTTTCTGAATCAAACTTTAACGATATTGTCGCTGTGTGTGCATAGTATAATGAAAGAAGACGGTTGATGCTTGCATATGGATACGAGTGACTTTGTTTACCCAGCTTAGTTTGAAACTAGCCTAGAGGTACATATTATGTTCTAATATATTTTGTCATTCGCGGTAATTTTTTTTAACAGATACATTACTTTAAGCATATCAGTTACAACCGTGACAGTTTAGTGGTTGTATTGGTGCCTTACAGATGACTATTTTCGCACGTCAGCAATTTTTTTGTGAAATAGAGGGCGAACTAACTTACGTGTCGCCTGATGGTAAGCGGTTACCGCCGCCCATGGACAGCCGCAACACTATAGATGGTACAAAGGTGTTGCCAGCCCTTGGAGGATGGGGTCCGGTATCCTTACTTACTCGGTGAGATACAACGCAAGCTCTGCTTCACACCGGTTTCTGGTAGACCGTGGTATCACTCTGTCATATGTATATCACTGTGTAGTGCTCTAATAACAGATTGTTTAGACAAAATGCCAGGTCAACGAAAATTTCTAAACAACATTTTATGGTGTAATATTTCTCGTGTATATGAAAAATTGTGTCTTAAGAGACGTTCTTGAAGATAAGAGAGAGAGAATTAGATAAGTAAAGACTTACATCAGAGAACCAGAATGGGGGTTTGATGAAATCAAAATTGAATTATTATGTTAGTAAAATAGAATATTTTAGAAGACAGAGTTGTAATATAAATAGTATTGCAATGAGTTACCACTAAGCTATATTATTACAGAAGTTATTGCTAACAACCCGCACGAAAAAATATGTTTGTGAAAAATAGATGTCAGATATGTTAGATATATTTTCAGATATATGTTATCAAACATTTTCATATAGATGCCAATACATATTTCAAATATATCGAAATATAAATGTTACATATATTTCTGTATGTATGTTAACATATATACGTAAATATATACTAATATACATGCCGAAATCTATATGATATATATATTGACATTTATGTGCGCACATTTATGAGCATTATGAATTTTTTTGCGCAGTCTCTTTTACAATTATTAGAATTTCAAATTTAAAAAACAGAAAAGTTATCTTAGATGTATTAGAAGGTCAAATTAAAAAAGTATATCAGAGACATTATGAAATTTTATTTTTAAATCATATTTGTACCTTTATGACTCACATGTATGTATAAAAAAAAACCGGGCGGGTAAATGAAATATACCAAAATATATTTAGACATATACATCTAAATACATTTTGTTATACATACAAAAATGTATGTTGACATATATTTGAATACATATACAGACATGTATCTCAATATATATGTACAAATATAATTTTTGGCAAAAAAAAAATGCTTAAATATATACGACATATATTATTCTATATTTTCACATCTATATTGACATACATTTTTCACATACATATTTTTCCGTGCGGGAATCTACGTCTGAGCTCGGTTTACTCCTAACATTAGGAGCAACAAAGCGAACGAAAATTCTGTGGACAGAATTTTCGTTCGCTTTCAAGATCAATACAAAATACCATTAGCGTAACTTTCTTATGTACCAACATCATATTTCATTCGCTACTAGTAAGGAAACACTTTTTCCAGAGTTATGGATTGCTCGTTCCTTAGTATTCTGAACATGTGAACATGTGGTTTGGCTGTCATATATGCGACTATAGCTTTTATTTATTAGTTTTTTTTCGCAAGTATAAAGAATTATTTCATTATTTTAACAAATAGTTTATTTTAAAGGAAAGTAAAAAGAACCAGCTAGTTTGTCTAAATGAAGCAAGAAATATCCTCATCATTATTTTGCTTTTAAAAGAATAATTTTGCTGTCAATGTTTATTTCTACTTTAAATGTATTATACTTGTACTAGTTTGCAGTTGTTACTAATATCATTTTAATGTTAAACTATCATTTCTCTTAAAGTGTATCATTAAGTGTCTAGGTCACCAAATATACAACATCAAATGTTCTAAAGGGAGAACAATAAAAAATTCTTTAAAAATACTGCGTCGTTGAAGAGTCTTCCTCGCAAAGTAACTCTTGTGTCTACTACGACTTGAGTGTGTGGTTTTATGTGGGTGTAGATAAAAGCAGGACTGTCCTTTGTACGAGGCCAAGAATATTCCGGTTCATTTTATTATTTAGTTCATTTTAAACAGTATTTTTATTCTTTTACGAGTACTTTCTTCTGGCATAGCGTATGATATTACTTCTGTGTTTTGGGAAATTAGTTGAAATTACAGTTCTATGCCAGTATGATTAGTATTTGAAGTGGAATTTAGTTTATTTTTCAAATTCATGACTAGCTGAATATTTATTATTGTAAATTGAATCGTGAGTTTTTCAAGTTCTAAATTTAGATTACCGCTGCTAAGAATTGGGATTTAAAATTTAAGATTATAAAATTATTTCATCATTTATTTCAAAGAAAAAATTTAAGAACCACATTTTTGTTTAAAAATTTCAATTTTTTAATGGATTTTAGTATTGTTGCCCAAGAGAGGCATAGTTGGCGCTATTGAAGTAGACTTTCGTTGAGCCGTGGACAGCGATGGGTTGATTCCATTGTAACCTTGTGATTTAAATGTAAAAACAAATTAAAAAACTTTAACATAAATTTCATTCAGTTCGTAGCACGAACATCGAAAAAAAACTTATTGTACATGCAGAAAAAGAAAATCTAATAACAAGTGGTTGCAATCATAACTTCATTGAATCAAGAGATGATCACAGTAGAAACATAGAAATGTATACTTAGTTGTAATCCCCCAGTCTCATAACGACAAGCACAGCTGTTGGACCAGTAAAAAGGAGCCGATGGCTAAACGAGCTTGGTGAATTCGTGAAATGATCATACCCGAACGTTTTTCTGGATTTTATATTGCAAACTCCTTCGTCGTGTGTTAGTGTAAGCGACTGTCGTTCAAGAGTTCTAGGGTTTGATTCCTGGGGGCTGTTGGGTTTTTCTTATAAGAAACTCTTAATAGCAGCCCGGACAATGAAGTATAGGGGTGTTATGATGCCTATGACACCTATGACAATCGTTATTGGGAAGTTAGAACCCTCAAATATACTGATAACTAGTTCAACATTCGAATTCAGTTCACCCTCAGGGTTCACAGGTCCGATGCCAGTCACTCCCTAAAAAAACTGATATTCAGATAAAACCGGTTGAACCAGTAGCCGACCCCAAATCTTGGGAACAATAAAGGCTAGGAAGATGATGATGATAATAAAGAAAATGAAGAATGATAAAGAAGCAACACCAAAATAATTTTAACAAGAAGAGCATTTTTTTGTCATTGGCGTAGTAGTAAAGAGCTTTTCAAAAATCGAATAATTTTTAAAAACCGATTTTCACACAGCAAAGTGTAATTAATTTGCACGATAATTTATTAAACTTATAATGCTTTTCTCACGTAATTATTTTTCTTTTTTCGATTCATTTTACGATTACATTAGTAATTAGCAATGTCCCTTACCATCAATTGTCGTTAAGGGATATCATAATACAACCTCGTCTTTTCATAGTTAAAAGTTTGCAGACTAAGTAAGTAAGTAAGTTATTATAAGTTATAAAAGGCAGAGCGGAAGATATCTTAAATATTGAACTGTTGCAAGGCAACATGGTAACTATTGCCTAGAAATACTTACGCAATAATAGTAAAATTCTACGCATCGCCTCCAAAAGAATATAATAGGAAATAAAATAAACCTTATTAAAAACAACCAAGCTATACATTTACTTGCTCGTATCACATAAAGGAAAATTTACGTTTCTGACAGAATGAGATAACAGATCTTTTGAAGCCCACTCCATAAAGCGGTCATATCGCTTTTACGACAGATAAATTCGGTACCATTGACATACAAACATAGAACGATATTAAGCATTGTTTGTGACATCTTTGAAGAGAAGCAGTAATAAGTATGGGGAGTAAATAAACGGAAGGTTATTTTCAAAGTATCACATGAAGAAGGGTAACTGATATAGCCACTGTGAAAATGTTATGTTTTGTGTGGCTTGTTTATTAAGCATGCTTAACTGAATTGTACCCATAGAGATGTGCAATAAAAGTACTAACTCGATACTAACAAAACAGTCAACAACTTGTAATGTACCTTTTCTAGTGTCAGGTACGTCATTTTTATGTCTTTTTATTAATTTGTTGTTTCATACTCTTTGCAGATTAAGTTTAGAATTATATTGTTCAAATAAATATTTAAAAAATATTCACACAAATAGATATTCACCCTAAAGGTATTTAAAATTGTTTCGTATTGAAACCAATTCATTGTATAACCAATATAACATTTTTCTTCTTTATAATCACCGAAATGCTTTAAATAAATATAAGACAAATGTAAAACACAACAGACTTAAATGATGACATGCTGTAATCAGTAGTGACCGTCACCAAAACTATATCAATACACGACAGTTCATTGAACGTTTAGTATGAACATAATTGTAAATTGTAAGGTTTGAAAGATTAATCATAAAGCGGATTCGGTTCGAGGTACACAAGACATTACTAATTAAAGCCTCAAGTTTAAATTCATTAAAGTTACACCGCGCCAAAGGTAAATAAGAGATGGATGCTACATCGGTTTTAGCTTTCAGCTTTACGATTAAAATTATAATCCTTTTGTGTAGGAGTGTTTTGTCTCCAGCATTTGTAACGTGGCTTTGTAAACGATACCTTTGAGCCAAACTTCAACTTGGTATTAACCTTTCATAATTATGACTTTTCATTGAATGAACAGTTGAATGGTATTTCGTTGATCAGTCTGTTGTTTTCCATAATATTTCGCATCCATATTAATCTCGTTACAATAAGTTGCAGTTAAATTGTTAGATTTGGGAACATAGGAATAATACAGTTATTTTTTCCTAATTAAATAAATAAATATTTCGAAAAACTAACATACTACGCCATCTAGTACCAAGCCAAGCAGACCTGTCATTTCATTCAACATTTTTGCTTTCTATATTTCTCCTTTACTTTCCACGTACTTTTTTAAGTTACTATACTTTTTATTTTAAATAAAAGTCTCGTTATTGAGAGTATTCTACTATCTTTAAAAATACATAGATTTTTCTGAAACAAATCTCACCAAAATGCCACAAAGGAAAAATTTTCTAAACCAGGCTTTAAATATTTATAAATAGCTCTAGCCGATTCCATGCCTTTCTTCGACCGGAATCGAATTCTGAAACGATAATCGCAAGCAGTTGGAACTGTTCCAATGAGCTTACAAATGGTTTCTTTTAAAAGCAGGCTTTGAATGTTATAGCTAGAGTAGAATGATCGCCTTCTTTAATACAAATTGCTCAGAGAGCACGAGTGATCCGTTATATGAAATCGTACAATATTTACCGTATTGAAAGGTAACTGTGATGTGCTATTGGTTCAGGCTCTAATATAGTAAAGTGTTCAAAGTTTCAATGACATTTTGGTTGTAACTATCTATCAGTGGATTCTATATTTCAGAAGATTTATAATGGAATATAACAATATGTCTACAATATCAATTTTTATCGAAGATAATTAATTATAATGTGTTGATGTAATTTCTAATTTCTTGTAATTTTAAAGAGGCGCTCATAGCCCAGTTGCACTCGGTGATTAGAAACAATCATCGAGGGTAAGCAACGATGGCGCGGTCAGTACCTGGATGGGTGACCGCTGGTGGCATGTTACCATGAGCGTCTCCGTGATTCGGAGCTCACGTTAAGCAGTCGGTCCTGGTTCTTATCATACGATAACAGTCGTGAAGCTTAGTTGGAGGCCTTCGGGCGGCTTAAAAACATCCAACGGCAAGATTTACGTAGCCACAAGTATTCTTGCCAGTCCCCAACCCGCACTCGGCCAGCGTGGGGACGTATGGCCTTAACCCCTCCTGAGAGGAGACCCGAGCCCAGCAGTGGGACATTATGGGTTGTTGTTTGTTTGTTTGATGTAATTTCATTTTTGATTATTATCAATTTTTATTTGATGAAGAATCTGACCTAATAGTTTGACATCATTCTGTATCTGAGTGTGAGTTTAATTTAAACTTGACAAATAAGAAGCGTTTTTAAAGAACATCGTCGAGAGAACAGACTGTAATATCTTTAGTAAATAAACTCTCAACAAGCACGAAATCCGGCACTTTAACAGTCATTATCTCAATGCAAGCCAGTTGTAAGAACACCAGCACTTTGGAACAGCCGCTCATAGTAATTTTCTTTTTGCAATCATTGTTAAAGCTTTGGAGTTGCTAACCGAATGGAAGATATTGTGGAAGAAACTTACTTCAAAATTTTCCCTTTAAAATAGAGTTCATAAAATTAAACTGCACTTGAAAGTTTAAACCAATTTACCTAGACATAAAGTGCTCATAATTACGATTGGCACTTAAGATAGTGTCAGATGAAAGACCAAAAATAGATGATTATGTGCATCGGTACTACATATCATCTTTCTAGCCTTTATTATTCCCAAGATTTGAAGTCGGCTACTAGTTCAACCAGTTTTACCTGAATATCAGTTTTTACACGGAGCGACTAGCATCGCACCTTCGCAAACATGAGGCTAAACTGAATTCGAAGGTTGAACTAGTTTATAAGTATATTTGAGGGCACCCACTTCCCAAGAACGATTGTCTCTATGGCAACCGGTGCTGCAAATGTTCGTGACAACCGGTACTGACGGTTTGACGTGCTTTCCAAGGCACGGGAGGGAAACACCTCCATATTTCAAACTCCGGGCTGCTATTAAGAATTTCTTGAAAATAAACCCAACAGCAGTCCGACCCGGGAATGAACCCGAGACTTCTTGGTCTGCATTCGCTTACGCTAACCAACCAACGAGTACTCAGAGTACCGAGTACTCGTTGGTTGTAGTAGTAACTTATGATGCAGGATAATGTAAAACATTAAAAGTTGACATGTCATCTTCTGCTAAATGGATATTAGTACTAAATAGTTTGGTCAGCATGTAACGTTGTACTCATGTTTATGTTTTATATGATAATTAAGTTCCCGCAGAAAGAATTATGAAATACAACCTTTTATTTAACTGTATATTATAGTAACTTACTATTAGAAAAGTTTCTTGTTTATATTAAGTTTTAATAGAACTTTTTGTTTGTTCTTGAATCTGAGACATTACCAATTATTACTGACCCCAAGAGAATTCTCATTATATTGCCAATGACGTTGTGACATTCCATGGTGTGTCAAGGCAAATACTGCGTTATTAATACCCCACCTGGTGCCCTGACGTTTATGGGGGAGACGAAATGAATGATGTTTAAAACACCATTAATCTTTCCTTCTGAAGTCCCAAGAGTGATAATATATGTTAAAAATGGTAATCAAAATTTATGTGGATTTGTTTTTGCATGGCCTACAATTATATTTTTTCATTGTCAGCAGATTTCATGTATTGCTGAATAAAAAATTGGCGAAATCAGACTTTTTAACTTCAAGCATAATTGAAGGATTCAAATTGAGAATTGTTTGCATCAATTAGCTTGCCATTAACTTTTAATTATTATATTATATACATATGCATTTGAAAAAATTGTTTTCTCACTATTTTTTTCCAATTTTACTAATTTTTCTCTTCGTATTGAAGTCTAATTTTCTCATTTATTTCTTTATGACCACTTTTTTGAAAGTATAAGAACTAGTCAATGTGTGTTACGTATAAAATAAGAATGTATGTTGTATTATATTTTGTAAATCATCATCATAATCTCAACCGAAAGAAGTCCACCGCTATAATGCAAATAAAAATTTTTAAAAGCAAATAAAAAAAATTTCTTTACAAAAATAATAAATTTAATAAAACTAAACTTAAATTATAATCACAATTATCGTTTTCTGTCCTCTTACCCCATTAACACCATAATAAAAATTAATTTATACGATACCTCAGTAATGCGTCCGTCCGTAGAACTGTCTCGAGCAAAAGTGTACGTTGAACGATGCTGTGTTCGATAATTCAGATAATTTTGACAGTTGCAGCTATCTTCACACGAGTGATATTTCCTTACAGTATTTTATAAATTTCCAGTTAAAACAAGGTAGTTGGTCAAAGTTCTGAATCATTACAACTTCCCATAAATTTCAAAGAACCAATATCTGCAGAATCTCAACAAAAAGAAATAAATCCTTTATTTCTTTTTAATTTACCCAATAAAATTCCGTGTTAATTACACTAAGACTTTTTTTACCGGATATTATCTTCAAGGATATTCGGAAGCCCCTAAACAACAAGAAAAGGTAATCAGAGAACCGTCTGATTTAAGGGTTGAGGAAAAATACTTTTTTTGTTGTTCAACAGTATCGATTACCTTTTTTGGGGGTTTGTTTATAACTAACGAGGTTAGACGAGAAACCACTTTAATAACTATGTCTAGATTTTTTGGTAAAGCTAGCCAAAAATAAATTGTGTTTGCCTGTGGCATTGACCAGATTTGAATATTATTTAAAAAAAAACGAGCGGTATAGTTTATTGTTGATTTGAAACGTTTCGAATTTCGATGATGAGAGCTTAAGTTAAACTGGCCAATGATTAAAATAAAATCGAGTTCAGATGGTAAGCTCAAACTGTCGACGATCTACACATTTAAAATAATGAGGTATCCTGTTATAGGTCATTTGTAGCACCTAAGTGGACTGCGAAATCACGGCTCGTCTTGCGGTAAGTAATTACCAGCGCTCATACACATGACAGTGCTAAATGTTGTCAACTGTATAATTAGGTTTTCAGTAACTTTTTAGCGTTTATATTTATAACAACAAAAGCATAAGTTAATGGATAATCATAAAAATCTATATTAAGAATAACGTTTTTCCATTCTTTTAATATCGATCTTTCAAAAAGTTGAGCAGTACGATTTCATTGTTTTTTTTTACATGTTCATTTAGTAGCCAAACCTATTGGGCTCTAATCCTCTAAATAAAGAATACACCACCTGCGTCTAATGCCTCAGAAAAATATAAATTTTAGAGAAGATATTATAGGGTAGCAGTTTTAGTCTTCAGTTATACAGTAACTGTCAATCAGACCAAATCGATAACAATCGCCTGTTCTTAGTTATCAAAACAATAAACCTCTGAACTAACACCAACTTTTTTGTTATGTTAAAGGTCTTTATTTTATTCCACAAATTCAAGATAGATAAGAACGATATATTCGAATCTCCCATCACGTTCTTTGATTGAACGGAAAGGAACTTTGGAAAATCGACAACGTTGTTCTATAAATTTCATTTATAAAGGTAGACTGCAGTAGGATATAATTTGTCTACTTAACTACGTATATTAAAAAAATACCATCACAATAGAAATAGACCCAGTGTAGCTAGGGATATTATAGGTAAAGGTGCATGAAATAGACACAAAGAACACCTAGACTCAGAAGAGCTATATTTGGATTACACAAAATATGATCTCGCGTAGGAATCGCTAAAACTGCTACTCGGTCCGTACTATCTATCTGTCGATGTCTATCTGTTACATTTTTTCAGATAATTAGTAAAAAACTTTCCTACTTGAAGGACATGGGATATACTACTTTTTATCGCTATAACTCACATACTAGTGGGCGGAAAAATATATGTGTTCATATAAATCTAAGCATGGTATTGTTTTTGATAACCCTTTATTACTGACTTAAAAATAGATTTTAGTGTATTGTTAGATCTAATCTGGACATATCTAGAGAATATTAGGAGAACAAAGATTTATAAAATCATTTCGACCCAAAGCATTACTTTAAGTAGAATGTTCAAAGGCAAGTGGTGGTTCCGAAGTGGTGTGCACTTTAGATCAAAGTTAAAACTAGTCCATTGTGTCGGAATCACGTAAAATATCTTAAACGGCTTCTTCCGATCGGATGCGTGGTTTGATTGCACGACCGGCAGGGCTGTCAGCTGAGAATTTGTTGGTTTCGTTTGTTAGTCTTTTACGCATCATTTATTCAAGTGATTTTCAAGACGCTAAAGATTCGCGAGAAGGACATTTTTTTAACACAATAGGGGCCAAACGAACTAAAGTATCGCTTGATGGTAAGAAATTACCGCTGCCCATGGATCCGCAGCACAAAAGCGTCACAAGTGCTTGCCGGCTTTTATGGGATGGGGAGGGGGGTGAGAGGGGTTGTGGTATGGGCTTCTAGTATCCTTACTCACTCGGTGCAACCAGTTTTCTGTGAGGCCATGCTATCACTCCGGTTTAGCCGGCCTATTCTTACCAAAGCTTGACAACATCAACTGCCTTTAATTGTAGCTGAACATACCCTACCGTATATATAATCGGGGGTAAATGTAATTTTGTGCTTGTACTGCGTAAATGGTTAAAGTTTAGTTTTACCGTGGGAGAGCTACGCTTCGGATGAATGCTCTGGTTGAACCGGAGTGATACCACGGTATCACAGAAAATCGGTGTGAAACAGAGCTTCTCTTTGTTTTGAGTCCACGTATATTTTTTAATGTTGACGCTTTTCACGCTGTTATACCATGCTGCGAACAGTAAGAGAAGCAGACTAGGTTGCATGGGTCTGCTAGTAAATAATAATACAAAACTATTATTTTCGTAGTATTTTTATAAACGAAGAAAGTTATAAATACCAAATCTCACCATCGAAAATTCCGAACGTGACCAGCCCTGTTATCAAGGGCGTCCTTCATTCATTCCTTTGTTGAAATTCCTTTTCAGCTACTGGAAGATCCTTTAACTTTTATCTTTCGACTTCTTAAATCTCTGCACGTGACATAGTTTTGGACCTTCTTTTGTTGATTATATTTTAATTAAAGGTAGTATTCGGGAGCGAAAATCTTGCCATATCATATTTTATGTTGCTTATTGCTGGGAAGAAATATGCTCACAGACCTTGCCGTTTCATACAGAGTATATTAATATTGTTTGATTTATGGCCAAGATTATTAAATGTTTGCCATATATTTTATTTGGACGGGACACAATTACAGCTTATTCTGACTTTTTTTTACTATCTGAGCGTGGTGATAATAACAGTTATTGTGACCTTCATAAATATCACTTAGTGTCTTTGAATTTGAATTACTTTTAATGTCTCACCGTGACAGAGCCACGCTTCTGCATGAATGAGCCGGCGTGACCGGAGTGACACCACGGCCTCACAGAAAACCAGTGTGAAACAGCGCTTGCGTTGTATTTCACCGAGTGAGTGAGTCAATCCTCCTCCCCATCCCTCAAAGGTCGGCAACGCACTTGTGTTACCTCTGGTGTTGCAGATATCCATGGGCGGCGGTAATCGCTTACAATCAGGAAATATGTCTGCTCGTTTGCCCCCTTTTCCAAAAGAAAAACCTACGGTATTACGAGTACCATCGACAGTCTTTAACAGGCCCTAAACTGGACATTGCCTTTCCTTAACGAACAGGTTTTTGGATTACTATACACAAGCCAGCCAGACTTAGCATGGTTCGTTTCAAGTTTTCGTTCTCTTTGTGTTGATTTTGTTCTGTGTAGTCAGTTCGTGCAATGTTTACTCCCTTTGTCGCCTTTTACGACACCCACAATATGAATATAGGTGATAACGCTCTGTATCCTTAGTCCTTCACTACTTAGCGAGTTTATTAGATAAACTAGCTGACCCACGCAAACTCGTTAACGTCTACTATTGCCCGTAGCTTAACAATTTTCCTCCACTTTTCAAACATTCTTCATTGGTGCTCCGCTCCTATTGGTCTTAGCGTGATGATATATAGTCTATAACCTTATTCGATAAATGGGCTAAATATTTTTTCAAATCGGACCAGTAGGTCCTGAGATTAGCACATTCAAGCAAATAAATAATAATAAAACTTTAGTTTCTCTTACATGAAAGGTACAATTTAAGTGACGTGAGATCTAGGTACATACAAAACAGTTTTTAAAAATTCCCTTGTGAGAGTTGGAGTCCATACTAGGCTAAAAGCCTGTGTGACAGATCTCCAGGCCGTTTTCAGCTTTGTAATCAAGTATAGATTAAACCCAAACTCTGAAAAATGTTTGTCCCAGGTTGAAATTGAACCCACGACCTCTTTCTTAGCAATCAGGTTCAATAACCCCTAGATCAACAGACCCAACGTTATGCTGGGTCGACAAAGTCAACTTGAACAAAAAAATTATTCGTGTATCAACTGAGTTACTTTAGAACTGAATTATGAGATGAAAATTGTTTTTTCTTATATATTGCCCTGCCAAAATGAATGAACAGTCCCGATGTCGCCGAGTCCCTTGAACCTCTGCAGTCGCGGAGAGATATCACCTCTATGGCAGTCCTCTACTACCTTTACCATGGGGAGTGCTCTGAAGAGCTCTTCCAATTGATCCCACCTTCTTCCTTCCTCTATAGAACAACACGTGCTGGTCTTGGAAGTCACCGCCTTAGAGTCGTTTAAATACGCACTCGAACCAAACGGTTTGGTTCCTCGTTCCTGTGTCGAGCAGTTAAAAACTGGAACTCACTACCAGTGCACATGTTTCCCTCCCACTATGATCCCGGGTTCTTTAAGCGGGGCGTGGAAAAGCATCTTACTAAGCCGCCATAGTGTGGGACGCCATACTGCATTGTCTTCTTTCGCAGTGAGTATGGTGGCCCTTACTGTTGGATTCAGGCTAAGTAGAGTCACTTTGGCGAGATATTTATAACAAAGAAAAATCCACTCTGCCTGATGATACGCATAAGCAGATTCCAAGAGTAGTGGTCACCATACTCATTGCCAATACAGACAATGCAACAATGCAGTATGGTGACCAACACCATGGGGGCTTAGTCTGCATCATTGAGCCTCCGGTCTCGCTCTCACCAACGAGACACGACAGCACGAACGCTGTCATTTTGAGTTGATTTTCTATGCGAGGGTAGTATCGTCCGGATACAACCGTCCCGTTTGTGCTGAAATCAGTGTGGCTCTAATATCTTGGACGTGTTTCAGTAATAGTTGATTTACATTAATAATGAAAATCGTTGTAACAGCATATCTGTTTAATTACTATTCTATTGTACATATATTTTCAAGGTAACGTGTAAAGTAATTACTATTCGATTAATTGAAAATTAATTACGATTCTTTTTTGAGCTAATTTAACTCAGTTGTTATAGCTTTTTAACATATACACACACTCATGCATATAATACAGCATACACATAATATATATGTTATGTGTATGCTGTATTATATAAATTGTTTCTCTGAAAATTCCAAGTTTTTTTTTATTTATCACACCCTTCCAATATTACAATAATTATTGGTCAACTATCACAATTAGACTTTTAACTCATCTGAAAAATGCAAAGAAACGACATTTAAAGTTCACCTATATCGATTCCTCAATTATATCCTTTCGTTTATCTTTCTACCAGTTTTTATGACAGAAATTACAGAAATAAATGTCAACATCATCCGCCATTAAATCACGCGTCATTGCGCTCTAAGCGCTACAACAACTAATAAACGCGCAAATCGCGGCAAATTTGAATTAATGAAATGCCATTTCATTACATTTACATATACATATTTAAATATATATATTATGTGTATGCTGTATTATATGCATGAGTATGTTTTTATTTGCTTTTTATATATGAGTGTGTAAATAAATAGACATGTATAGAGATATATATGTATTTCCAGTTATATTCATTTGAAAATTATTTTCAATGCACTGTTAATTGTTACTGTTGCTCGGCTGTCTTTCTTCTTTTGCAATATCAAAAAGCAATGGATCTAAGAATTTTTAAGTATTTTTTGGTTTTTTTAAATGAAGGTAGGTTAATAACTAATTACTTATTCTGAATAAAAATGTCGTTACACTGAAATAATCGCGTACGTCCAATTAATAACTCCTGAAAGCAAATCGGCCGAATAATTAAATCTAATTTAAAAAAATAAGCAATAAACGGCAGCCATTTTGAGTCGCATTGTCTTTATGTATATTTTTTACTAAGGCAATGCCTAACTTAGAGAAAATTAGTACCTACAAAATTGCTTTCTTATATTGAAAATAAATGCAAATATTTCATTCATTTAAAAAAATGTTGAAATGACGTTGCACTTATGAGGATTTACAATAAACGATATTTTTCGTTATTTAATTTTTCACCTCTAAGTTCATATTTTCTTTCAAAATTTGAAAGAAAATTATTTTTATTATTAATTATTAGGACTATACATGAGATGTACCCTCCAAATTCATTAATAATGAAGATTTGAGGTAACACATATAACAATATCTTTGATTAAACTACCTACTTCCTCCTTTTTAAAGTCGTTCTCCAACTGTTTATAAAAAGAAGTGGAAAAAATAGTTTACAGCTATGTAAATTCATAGATTAATTTAGTCGATCAGTTTGTAGAATAAAGCCCGCAGTTTTTGAATGACTTTATATAATAGTCAAAAGTCAGTCACAAACTGTTTGCCTACCGTGAAGTCACTTTAATAATAAAATTGTGACATTCTGGTAAAATATGAGGGTCAAATTTTATGTGCAGTAAAAATACGTTCTGTTAATGTGATTTAAAATTAAATATATTATAAAATAAAATTGTCCAAATAAGTTGAGGGTAGATGAAAATTTACGACAGAAATAAAATTACCTAATCCGCAGACTCGGTCCATCGAGCTCCGATGATCAACAGTTGTACTAATGACCCTATACTAGATAATATTAATAATTATAACACATCTCATAAGAATACACAAACTAGGCAGAGCTTGTTCTAGACTAACCAGACTCCGGATAGCATATGAAAATGGTTCCCGGATCTCTCCCATCTCAGGCGCAGAGTGGCACACCGTGTGGTTTTAGTCGGTTCGATTCCGACACGCCACCCTGCCGCAAACCCTGGTGGGGTGAAGGTCCGAGGAGGTTTCTACACGTCGAAAAAAAGGCTAACCAGATTGCTGATATACATACATATATATCGAAATGAATACGTATACATACAATGCGTTTCCAATATTTGCTAATACCACCATCTTGACCTGCATTTGTCAACAACTTCAGATATTTTTGTATGGTTTGCAAAAAAAATGAGAAATAGCTGTTACGAAGATCGAGCTATATTTTGAAGACTGTAACCACTAGAACATCACACATGTCGCTCAGTTATTTACCATCCTAGGCCATCCAGGCCTATCATTCCCTAGCCTTTATCATCACCATCACCATCATCACAAGACGAAACCTGGATAAAGGCCTCCTCAAAGTCTTTATACAACACACATGTTTTTATGCTATCGGTAGAGCTTTTGGACCACCGATAGCATAAAAACATTAAAAATAAAATACTCGTCTAATATATCACTAAATTGAAATAACTTAAATGTCTAAAGAGAAACGAGTGAATCTTAAATAGTTTTTTTTCATTAATATGAGATTAAATTTCGTGGATTCCAGACAGCAAACACCAGGCTGAGTACAAATAATTTAATTTAAATACGTAATAAATTGTAGCGAGTGCTTAAAGGGGTAAACAGGAGAATTCAGAATTGAAACGTCCTCGCAGAATAAATGACACATTAAGTTGTTTGTCTTTAATTATTTTCTGTTTACTGTGACTAGGTTTAATATATGTGTATTGCTGCTAAATTATGTGAATTCTTCCTTGAATTTAATTTAATGTTACTGTTATTAGAAGTCAGTACGGATTGTTAGTTACGAATGCTGAAAATAAATTTTCTCTTATAGACATAGTATATGTCTGTCATGACATTGAGTCTTCCTTTTAATTAAGCATAGAAAGAAGGTTGGTTCTCTATCGATTTGTACCTGGTAATTCTTTCGTTGCTTTTAATAAAGTGGTTAATTTTTTCCAAGGCCCAAATTCTAATCCGGAGTACTAACATTTGACAAAATGAATTAACAATCCTTTTAAAAACTCTAATAATTTAATAGAACTTTCTTTCACCTGAATTGGGAGAATTTCACGTCTGAAAATTATAAAACGTTTTTGGTGACGTGGAAAAGCAGGCGAAAAAGCAGGTACCAGGAGCTTACCCGCCAAAAAAGTGTTCATTCATCGTTATCAACCTGTCTCAGTCCACTTCTAATTGCACGCTACTTTGTGTCGTTAATTCCTTAGTTTTTCGCATCCAGCTCTTGCTGTCATCTTGCGTAGATCATTACTCCACCTGGCCTGTAGATGTCTTATACTACGTTTACCGAGACTGTGTCTCCACTCAACAACCCAACAATTATCAGTTCTGTGGCTAATATGGCCAGCCCACTGCCAGTTCAGCTTGTTAATTCCGTGGGTTGAGTCGATGACCTTGGTTCTTTCCCGGATCACTTCCTTTCTGATTAGAAAAAGCGCTGGTTGATGTCGCAATATCTTTGATTCCTGTACCTTTATCTACTTGAAGGATAAATTTAAACGTGTCTAAATATAGAACACATTATTCCTTAAAAAAATCCAACATCATTCACTTTAATTGCCAAAAGGTCCCCTTGAAATATATTTGCAGGATTATCGACAAATAGGTGTAGGTGTAATAAACAAACGATGAATAAGTTCGTGAAAAGTGGACCCTCATCACGTGGCCCCTGTCACACACATAATGCTTTGGAGTAATCGAATTAATTACGTCAAGTAAGGGCAGAGATGGACGGTGCTACTGGGTTGCTTACAACTCATGCGATTGAGACGTGCGACACGCCCGAAGTTACATTATTCATAGCGAATTGTGATATTGACATTAACTTGTATAGGGTATTCATATTGTGTACGTTGTTGAGGTTCTGTTTTTGTTATGAACTAATCTTGAACAGAGTTGCGAAATGTGTGTGGTTGACTTATTTCAAAACTAAATTGATTTTCCCACTTTAATATATTGTATGTAGGTATAATATGTTACCTAATTTAAAAGTTTAGTGTGTTTTTTTTATAAACTTGTACTGATGAATGATTTGATGAATGAAAAATGTGATACAGGTAACCTTTTAATATATTTTAATTAGCCAGTTAGCCGCTGTCCCCAGTTGTATACCTATTTGAAACCTTTGTTATTAGTTTATACTCTCAATTTCCAGCACTTGATTTGATGAAGCGTATTACACTATATTAATTGAACTTACACCTGACCGGTTTACTATTTAAACTAATAGGCATCACGTCTGACCATATCGTATCCATGGTCCTATCTGTATTTTTTTTTATATGACAATTTTAAATTGAACGAAGAAAAATTATAAAACTTATCCCAACTTTACAAAAATCCTTATTTCGACAACTTCTGTCTGATCAGCTAGAAGTACATATAACAAATAGAAACATATTATTTTCTGTATTCGTTCTTCGTATAATAAGTCGCTCCTTCAACAGGCGTCTCTTTGTAAGAGAGCCAAATTTGTTAGGAGCTCATAAATCCATTTATTCTCTGCTAATAAAAGGTGAGAATAATTGGATTTTATACAAACCATCTTATCCCAGAACTCAGGTCTATTAGATTAACCCTTTCTCTTAACCTAGGACCTTTAGTAAACATGTTTAGATTTATTTTAAGGCCTGAAAGCTATGCGATATATTTGGGAATTTACATTACATATTTTAATATTTACTAAAAACATTCATAACTTTGGTATTTGTTGGCATAGATATTTTGGAGGAGGGAATAGTTTTCTAGGGCACAAAACTATTTTCGTTAGGACACGAGTTCTTTAAGAATCTTACATCAGATGGTCCGGGTCTATCTCAGGCTCCGACGGCTGGTCATTGGGGTGGATTTTTGTAGCAAGCCCGCATACTCCCAGCTCCTGTAAGAAGAAGGTGGAGGTATGTACAGATTTTCGTCACCAAAAAAGGACACACGATATCGTTTGTTTTATCAGGCTAATCTCTGCACTTAGAATCAGGATTGGGCCATTTGAACACAGACTCTATACCCTTTTTCAGGTAAAAATCCTGCTAATTGTTGGTATTATTATGAAGAATTAAATGGATCAAAGCAGAAAAATGTCATGTTAAAATATGACTTCTGTCTTTACATCTATTGCTGTAATAATACACTGATTATGAAGAAGATATACAGAATAGTTTCATTTGTAGGTGACAACCGCAAACAAATGCGTTTACTAAATCAAATTTAATTTGACTAAATTTTAACTCAACAGGTATGTAATAATTTATTTTAGTCGCCGCCATGACAGTTTGAAATGACAAATGTGACGTCATTAGCTAGATGTCCACATTGCTCTGTTAATTAAAATAAAGCGACTTGGAATTTTAATGTCTTGAACGATAAGGTATGGTAATAAATGATAATAATTAGTTGGAAGTTTATTTATAAATGGTGCTCATTTCACGCTGAAACTTTATCATTTAATTCTAGACAAAATACCTAATGTATAACTGTGTAACGAGAGTGCGAGCATTCAGTATATCTATAAAGGAATATGAACTACGATTAGCTCATCAGGAACTCAGCAAGTTACAGCCAATGGTCAACTTCACAGGAGTCTCGACTTCTCTCATTCTTTGAAATACTTAATTGTTTTTTGGATTTTGTTACATGGTCGAAACTGCATGATTTGCAATTTGTCCATTTATCTACAGTTGGAATACATACCATTACCAGAATTAGAGTATTCCATAGGTCTGGTAATGATAGTATTGTATCATTGTCGGATCAAATGTTTGTATGATCTACAAATGTTTGTTTCGGAGTTTGGGTGTTTTCTATGTATGATATGTATGTATTTACGAAAAAAAAGTATATATGTATTTATAATAGTTGTTTAGTACCCATAATACAAGCTCTGCTTAGTTTGGGACTAGACGGCGTTGTGTGTTAGGTGTCCGAAAATATATTTCAAATATTTAAAAATATTATTTTATTTTATACTATTTTACCATTAAACGATTAGTGGTTTATAATGAGCTCAGAAATAAAATAAGAAACTCATAGCAATGTCTCGTAAATTAATCTACGGACGGAGCCTGAACTAACTGCGCTACTAGAACTAACGACTCTTTAATTGTGGGGCTAAATGAGGGGGCGGATACGTACTTCTAATGGGTACACGACATATATTTTTAGTATTAGACTCGATTTACTGCAATAGAGTTAGAATATTTCATTTTAGGAGTTTTGGTTAAAAAGCTTAGCTTTAAAATTAAGTTAGATCTCTGCACCTAATAATCCATTATACAGACAGATAGATACATTCTTAAAGGTAAAAATCGAATAGTCTCTTGATGATGTTTGACGGTCTAGATGCCCCACGCTGGAATTAAGAAGACGAAGAGGAAAGCCAGTAATTTCATTCAATTAATGAAATATAATTTAACAATTGCTGAATTGACATTTATCATCATCATTATCATCAAACTATTGCAATATACTGCTGGACATAGGCCTGTTCAATTCAACGTCAATTGTTCAATTCTTCATTTATCGTGTCCAGCTTAAATTCTCATTATGGCTGAATCCTTATCATATCGCCGTCTACTGTTTTAAAGCAAGAACAAGGAGGTCTCAAGGAGTGCTAAATACCCAATTCTTTAACTTTCCACATCCGTTGACACTCACTTTTTTCAAATTGTCGGCCCATCGTGAATAATCCCTAATGATGGTCTTCATTCATCATTCATCATATAAGTCAACGACTACATGTCCGGCCTACTTCCACTTCAGTTTACTGATGATCTAGCACTATTGCGGTATAAGAAATATAAAATAGGTTTTTCGTCAAACTTATCTTGGAAATTAAAAGCAAATCACAACGTTCTTTACTTACTTTCTTAAATTAAGAAAAGAAATAGTACAAAAATAAAGTGCGGCAACCATTAATTACGGTATAAACAGTCCTTCAACACTAAGACTGTAAAATAAAGAGCTTACCGTATATTCCAATTAACCCTGCAAAATTGTGATGTCAGCCGTGTGAATGAAATATGGTGCAATTAGCGACCTTCCCTTTTGGTCGGGTTGCTGAGTGCTTTGTTATGGAAATTATGTTGGACCCAGTAAGAAAGGAAGACTATGGTTTCAAATTTTATGACGGTATTAATACATCGTTTGGGCTCACGGTGCGGTCTAAATATTCTCCTGAATCTTGAGGAGTTTCCAGATTATTCTGTTAAAGAATTTATAGCACAATTTTCTACATATTGAGATTAATTTTTTTATTTCTTTTTATTTCTTTTTTAAAAAGACAATTCCCGCATTAGGAATATGAATTCCTGTGTCGCGGGGATCTTTACAAACATACATAAAACGGACACAAAGTACACCCAGACTTAGAACAACAATTTATGGATCACACAAAGTGTTGTCCCATGTAGGATTTGAACCCACAACACTTGGCGCAGTAGGAAGCGCTGTGGCGACCACTAAAACCACTAGGTCAACCGTGTAGTCATACAAAAATAGTTTTTGTTTGCAAATATCATAAACTAGATATGGTTCTTGCCGAATCAAAATTATATGTTGAAACTTAAAATACATTCTTTACTAAACAGTTATTTTGTAATTTGTTTAGGCATACTATCGTTTATGTTTAAACATATTAATAAACCAATAAATTAACGTTTATTCATAAAGTAACCTCACTTATGGCTAGCTTTGAGAATACTGATTTGGCATGTTTTTACTTGTAAAAAAATAGCATCTCAAAAATTTTGACAGGCTTTAATACTATTTCGGTAGCCATAACCATAAACAATCAAACTATTATTTTGTTCGATGGTAAATACAGTACACATTTGGCACATTGTAGTCAAATTGGTAATACCTAAAAAATTTATACTTTTTGTGTTACATCTTTCTTCTTCTTCTTCTTTTTTGAATCTGTGTGAGTGATTTCACATAAAAAAACGGAGTTTGCAGCAGGATGACAACGAAGTACTTCCGTTTTTCTTTTTAACCCCCTTTTGCGTCGGGGGTGTTATAAGTTTGACGTCGATGTCTCTCTCTGTGTGTGTGTGTGTCTGTCTGCGGCATCATGGCGCTTAAACGGAAAGGCCGCTTTTGATGCGGTTTTATTTCATTTTAAAGCCAGTTTCCTTGCGGTGGTTTTTGGTTAAAGAGCACTAATTAATATCGGTTCAGCAGTGTAAGAGTAACAGCTCTTTTCCAAAATGATGTAAGACATTTTTGGAAGTAAGATTACTTGATTAAGAGTTGGCTTATGGGGTTTTTATTTTAAATTGTAAACGTCACATCTTATTGCCAGTATAAACACGAAAGTTTGGAT
Source organism: Hyphantria cunea (assembly GCA_003709505.1). Lineage (NCBI taxonomy): Eukaryota > Metazoa > Arthropoda > Insecta > Lepidoptera > Erebidae > Hyphantria > Hyphantria cunea. The sequence continues at coordinate 296,121 of PKRV01000518.1, read as the reverse complement.
GGTTATTTATTTACTTAATTGCACATATTGAAATGTAGTATACATAATTTATCACTATTATATTACCTAGTTGGAAGATTAGTTTAGGGCTGCACGTATGGCGGGTCCGGATGGCGTAAGAAAGCGGTTCCCGAATTCCTCCCGTCGCAGGCGCAGAGTGGCATCCGTGTGGTTTTAGTCGGTTCGATTCCGACACACCGCCCCGCCGCAAAGCCCGGTGGGGTGAAGGCCCGAGGGGGTTTCCAAACGTAAAAAAAAAGGTCTGCATGTATGGTCTGGCTTAGTGAATTCAGAGGTCGCCACTACGCTTCCAACTTCGGTAAATGTTGTGGGTTCAAATCCTACACGTGACAACATTTTGTGTAATTCTCATTTTGTTTTTCCAAGTCTGAGTATTGTTTATGTCCGTTTTATGCATGTTGATCTATCAACAGTGAGGGAGTCGTCTTTAAAAAACGTTAATCAAGTAAGAAGGGAAACAAATAGCAGTGTTGGTATATTGCTAATGCAGGTGGATTAAAGAGTGTAAGCTGGTTACTTGTATTATACCGGTCGAGCTGGCCCATTCATGCCGAAGCGTGGCTCTCCCACTGGCGTCATTAATATTATTTTAAGACAATTCCCGTACTGGGAATTAATATTGGATCGATGTCCCATGTATTCCCAGAACACTTCAGCGTGGTAGTAACCCTCTAATACTATTTAATTTTCGATGGCTGTTAATCACCTAAGTGCTCTGTCACCTCAATATTCTCCCCCAAAACTAACATAACATCAACCTCTGATGACGATTACAAATCTGTACTGAATAGATTTAATTGGATTTCCATGTCTCCCTTAACGTGATATTCAATCAAACCAACTATCGGTTATAATGGTGAGTTATAATTGTTTGAATAATAATCAAACTGGATATGACTTTAGCAAATATCAATTTTGTTGCTGCTATTTGAATTAAAATTCATTTTTTTTATTAGAGCGACTGTAAATTGCGAAATTGTAAGTTTGCATAATTTGTTCGCAATGATTATGATCAGCTACTTATTAACATCGATTCTCTTTAGATATCTATGTAATCGCTCAGATTGAAAAAAGGCAGAAAGATAACGGAGAAATAAAACGGACAGGGAAAGGAGGAGCTAACGAAAGGACTACCAAAAGTTTCGTAAAAACAAAGGGTTACCTTTCCTTCTGCGGTTTTTGAATGGCTAGAAAAGGCCAAACTACAGTAGGAACTCCATCATGGGTAGGCGAGAGCTCTGGCGGCTCTTTATCAGTGGTACAAGGAGGTCGGGAGTTGAAAAGGAGTCCTGAGATTCGAGAAATCGAAAATAAGGAAACCCAACTTCGCCAGGTCCACATGGAAGAATGGTAAAAACGACTACAGCAACCGAGAGCTGGGCATGCCGTTAAGACCCGTTATGAAGAATTTTCTTGAGAGGCCCATTACGGCTGACGAAGATGATCTTTAGAAGAACATGCTTCGTAGATTACCTGATCCGAAAGGAGCCAACGCCTGAGTGCCATTACTACGATAGCCAGACCGTGGATACGGCGCCCACCACGCGGACACAGTGTCCAGGGATACAATGTGTTCTCTCACTTGGTAACTTGAACTCGGCGCGTGGGACTCTGCCGCCTCTTTCTGCGAGCAAGTTGTGTTTGCGAAGGAGATGACGAAGCGGGACCTAGAGAGTTTTAGAACTCTCCCTGTCTGCCAGGCCCGGGAACTAGCCCGGTACCGCAGACGACTCGAGCGCCGGAGGTCGCAAAACGATCTTGTAGTGAGCTGAGGCCATTTGTCACTGATGATGTTGATGAGGCCATGGTGGAAGAAAATTCCTATCCTTCTACCACGACCTGCTTCTGCTAGGGTTTTTGCACAGGAGGGGGCTATCTGCAAATCGTAGGTGGCCCAACGTACGACGCTGTTACAGGGATTTCTTTTCGAGGTGCACCTGGTTCCCCGACTCCAAGTACCCGAGATTGAGCATGGATTTAGTCAGTTCAAGTCCGACATTATCACCAGTCGGTACTTAAAAAAGGGGAGTGTAGTATGACAAGGTCAGCAATGTAGAAGGTGTTTGTTTTTTCTGATATTGGGGTTAATGTGCCAAGAGATCACCCTACAACAAAGAGATAATCCCTGCCTTTGGATACCTGCAACGCAACATTTAGGGGCTAAGTTTGAGCTCTGGTAACCTCATTTCCTCAGTGGATATTATCAAAAGGATTGGTTGGCATCTGTTTTCTGTAAAACAGTGGTACAATTCCATTCAAAGTTAAGTTTGGTCTTTTGAAAATATTTAATATAATTTATAAATTCAAAACATGAGAATTGTTATAGGCACATCATTCTGTATAAGCACATTCGACGCGTCATATCCGAGACAAATCAGGTTATTCCTAATTATTCCTTGTTGCGTGACGTTATTGAATTACGACAAGTACTTATCAGTGTAACACGTGTCAAGATTGTGACGTCACATGCGAGATGGCATCGACGTATGCTGACGTGTTGTGATGTGTGAACGTATCTGCTCAGTAATATATGCAAATAAAGAAAAAGATTGGATACTATTTGATTTGCAGAAAATTTTGCGCATTGAGAAATGTGAAATTCAAGAAACTTCTATATGTATAGAAGGAATTTCAAAGGATATATATTGTAACAAATGTTATAAAAAATATTTGAGAACGTATACACTAAGCGATTTTCTTCCAATATGCCTATTAATATGTCAATATGTCGTAGTACGTAAGAGTACAGTGGCAACTCTCATCAAAGTGTATCACTCAGATGAAACTAGCAAAAAGAAATTATCAATGTAGGTGTCTAAATTCAACTAATTTAAAACCAAAATAGACCTAAAGGTTTACTTCCTGATATTTAAGTAAGTCCGTACTTTTGCAAAATACACACCGTTATAATACATATTTTAGTAAAAAATGAAATAATTTCTTCAATGAATGTAAACAGATAACTTGTCGTCAAAAAATGAGAACAACAATTTTACCATATAACCTGCTTAGAATTCTACACACCAGTACACTCGCGTAGTGCTTATTTTTTACCATACTGTCCCGAATGTTCTTTAATCGAGTCGAATGATAGTAAGTTATGTCAATAATGCAGAACAACGACAGAATAATAATACAATACCAACCGCAGAACAAAATAAAACACACAAACAAAGAGGAAAAAAAGAAAAGATAAGAAAAGAGAAATCGGAAAAAGATTTCAAAAGTATCAAATGATTATGTAAAAAGTTTTGATAAAGCTTATTTTACCCGTTGCATTATGACGAATCTGTTGAAAAATATACATAGAAAGACAGATACTATATTTTGGCTTCGCTGTAATCTAGTAATATAAACAGATGTACTACATTGATTTAACTCATCAAATCTGATCGAACTTTGATGAGTTAAATACTGGACTGCCTCGTTGGTCTAGTGGTTACGGGTCCGGATGGCGTAAGAAAGCGGTTCCCGGATCCCTCCCGTCTCAGGCGCAGAGTGGCACACCGCGGTGGTTTAGTGGGTAGTCTGGCTGGTGTCAGTCAGGAGTCCCACACAACCACACAAAGCGAACCCCCTGTCCCCGCGGGGGGGGAGCGAAGTACGTAAATGCATTCCACCAAGTACAAAAAAAAAAGTGGTTACACTATAAGTGACTGGAGATCATGAAGGTCTCGGGTTGATTCCCGAGTCGGACTGCTGTTGGGTTTTTCTTCCAAGAAATATTAATAGCAGTCCGGAGTATGGAATATGGCGGTGTTTCCCGCCCGTCCCTCGGAGAGAACGTTAAGCCGCCGGTAACAGTTGTCATGAACATCTATGGCAAACGTAATAGGAAAATCAGTGCCCTCAAATATACTGACAACTAGTTCGAATTCAGTTCACCCTCAGGGTTGCGGAGGTCCGATGCCAGTCGCTCTGTATAAAAACTGATATTCAAGTAAAACCGGTTGAACCAGTAGCCGACGTCAAAGTCTTGGGAATCATAAAAGCTAGGAATCTTCCTTAAGGTTGATCAGCAGTATCTGATCGAACCTTAGGGTTCAACAGATAGTTTTAGAAATAATTTGACTTGAAGTTTACTATAGCATGGTAGAAAGCACCTTAAAACAAACTATTTTCATTGCTCAATTTCGAGCTTTAAGAGAGGTATTTTTCGTCAAATGTAATTGGCGAAAGGTACAACTGTCCAAATTACACGAAAGTTCCCAATCAGTTCGACTACGAAAAAAAATCAAATCCACTCAAAATCCTGGATCCAAACTCAATTCAGAGAACACATATTCCTTAAACTTACTTCAAAATTTAAAAAAAGGAACATAGTGTTGTTGCGTACGGATTCTGTGGTTAACTTACCGTGACTTCTCTCGGAACAGTTTGATTACAACGTCAGGAACATCGGGTAAATAAAGATCGCATGACAAAACTGGCAATCCTGAATTAAATTTTGATTATATATGAGCAACTTGAGAATGTAAAAAGTTTATATTTTTACTTATTAACTTAATTTTGAGAGCAACTATTACTATATGCTAGTTCAGATTCATACTAAAATCATAAGTTTGAAAGTGAGTTACTTCACTTAACTTGCCTGTCTCTAACGTTTTAAAATTTATTATGGAGTTATTTTACTTTTTGATAAAGGACACAGGCTGCTTGTACTCTTTGCTGCGTTAACTGACATACACGAGGACAGAGCTCAGTGTTCCGAGATCAATCAACAACCCATAATGTCCCACGGATGGACTCGGGTCGCCCTCTCAGGAGAGGGTTAAGGCCATACGTCCCCACGCTGGCCAAGTGCGGGTTAGGGACTAGCAAGTTTTTTTTTGTTACTTGGTGGAATCGTGGAACTTTACGCACGTCACTCCCCCCCCGTGGGGCAGGGTGTTCGCTGTGTATGGTACTCCTGACTGACTCCAGCCATCCGGACCCCTCCCAGCGCTTGCCCGCACTGAAGCGGGCACCGTCGTCTGATGGAAAACTCTCAATTAAGGCGACGTACGGCACACGTGTAACGTCGCCCCCTCGCGGGTGGCCTGTGAAGCGGATGGGGGGAAAACCCATCCCGCCCATCCGCGGCCACAGTCAGGGCGGCATGAGGCGCTGATAGGCGCGTCTCCGTCGCCCGGTTCGCCGGCGGCGGATCGGGTACGAGTGGAGATCGTCCTCCCGGGCCGCCTCCTTCCGCGAGATGACTTCCTCGCAGTAGGTCGCGACCGCGGTAAAACTGCTCTCGCCGCCGGCCATGGAGTGTACGACGGCCGGCAGCGAGAGATCTCCTCCGATGACTGCAGTGAGGGCCCGACGCTGCGGAGCCCAAGCGGGGCACACCGCCAGCGTGTGCTGGGCTGAGTCCTCACTGCAGTCGCAGTGGTGGCAGGCGGGACTCAATTCCCTCCGCGCGACCGCGTGCAGGTACTTCCCGAAGCAACCGTGCCCGGAAAGCACCTGCGTCAGTCGGAAGGAAAGGGTCCCATGCTGCCGCCCTGCCCACTCGAGGATGTCCGGCTGGAGCGCCTCCACGAATCGCAAAATGGTATCGAAGCCAGCACGTGGAGCCTCCAGCTGCGAAGACCAACGATAAGATATAAACTGTTTTATAAATGTCATCGATTTGATCTTAGTATAAATAATATCTATGTATTCAACACAGTTCTACATAGTTTCAACCAACTTCATAGCGCTCATAGCCCAGTTGCACTCGGTGATTAGAAACAATCACCGAGGGTAAGCAACGATGGCGCGGTCAGTACTTGATTCGGAGGTCACGTTAAGCAGTCGGTCCCGGTTGTTATTATACGATAACAGTCGTGAAGCTTAGTTGGAGGCCTTAGGGCGGCTTAAAAAAGCATCCAACGGCAAGATTTACGTAGCTACAACGTATTCTTGCCAGTCCCCAACCCGCACTTGGCCAGCGTGGGGACGTATGGTCTTAACCCTCTCCTGAGAGGAGACCCGAGCCCAGCAGTGGGACATTATGGGTTGTTGTTGTTGTTGTTGTTGTTGCAACCAACTTCAGAAACTGATACAGGCTTTTAATTCAATCGGCGTTTTATTTATTGTTTGTTATGTTTAACGTTCATCGTCTATGAATCGATTTGGGAAACGGGACTCTCTTTCTCTCTCCAGTCGTTTCCTCACTACTGAGGATCGGTACTTTATTTGATTCCATCAACCAATTGTTGACACTTAAATTCGAGGAAGAAAATACCCTGAGGGATAGAAAAGTCTGTAAAAAACTTTGGCATATAAATGCAATATATTATTATTAAGTACTATTCATACCCAAGAATTGGCTACAAGAATTAGATCAAGTAAATATCGAATGCAAACAAACGTTCTACCTTTTCATCGTCGAAACAAAAAAAAACCAAGTCTTGAATAAATTGCCAAGATTATTTTTTTCAGATAATTATAATCCTGCTGAATTTAAAAATTCACTTTATTTTTAAAATAAATAAATATTTAAATATTTCGGATATCTAACAAACAACGCCATCGAGTCCCAAACTAAGCAGAGTTTGTATTATGGGTTCTAGACAACTGATATGAACACATAAATACATTTTTTTTGTAAATGCATACATATTATACACAGAAAACATCCAAACTCCGAAATAAATAATTGCAGATCATACAAACATTTGGTTCGACCCAGGATTCGAAACCGAGACCTCGTGGACAGCAGTCGCGTACGCTACAACTGCGCATGCGCTAACGAGGCAGTCAAACAAAAAAATAAATCTAATAAAATTTTGGAGAGAATTTTCAGAAGTAACTTACATTATTCATATTTAAGTTGGCTCCAGGTTGATGATTATAAATTTTATCTACATCGGTTCTTAGTAGTAATATTTGGTATCTTCTGAACTAGTGTATACTGTATCTCAGAAGGTGACAGTTTGTCGGGCCCATAAATTTTCTACATTACAAAATTACTAATACATGGGGGTGGTACAATTGTAAATTAATGAAATCATTAATTTAGGTAGGCAAGTCTTTTTTCTTTTATGGTATAAGGGGCTAACGAGCGGAGGTATAGCCTGATGGTAAGCGATTACCGCCGCCCATGGACACCCGTAACACCAAAGGTGTCACAAGTGCGTTGCCGGCCTTTGGGGGATGGGGAGGGGGATAGGAGGAGGATTGGGGTATGGGCCTCCGGTATCTTCACTCACTCGATGAAACACAGCGCAAGCACTGTTTCACACCGGCTTTCTGTGAGGCCGTGGTATCACTCCGGTATAGCCGGCCCATTCAAGCCGAAGCGTGGCTCTCCTACGGTTAAAAATATATATATAACTGGATATTATAAATAAAAAAAAATGGCATTTTTAAATTTAATGTCAGATTACAGACTATAGTATAATTTAGGAATCGATAGCGTCATAATTTAGGGATCTCACTGTTACTCTCACTCTTACTGTTAAAATAGAAAGATCTTGATATTTTCTAGCAAGCTCGAGAGTAGAGTTAGTAGGTTTTTCTTATAAAGCGTATATGTACACACGAAGCATCACTAAGCCGCCATGATGTGGAGTCACCATGCTGCACTGTCTGTATTCACGATGAGTATGATGACTGCCACTCTTGGGTTCTGTTTATTATTATATCAAACAAAGAACAGTAATATTTAGGCATGACCATACATAAAGAGACTCATAATAAATTGTCATCTTCACAATTATTTGTAGTTGTCTAGTACAACTTTTTTATAAAATATAATTATTTTATACATACAAATACTCAGACTAAACCAACGTTACATTTAGTCCGTTACATTAAACATTACGCCATCCGGCCATCTGATTCTTCTTCACAAGGAAAGCTTCCCGCTCGTTGTTCTATTCATAAATGTACACGTCTTACGAAATTAATCTATTCAGTTTCTGCCAATGCAAACCTAATCTAATCAAACTTCGATACAAAAAGGCCTTGTCAACTACGTAAAGTCTTACCTACGTTGATCCTTATCTATTTTTCATCCTGTTCTATCTATGTCTGCATAGGCCTTTTTATGACTAGGGTGGTCTCATGGAACTTTGGGTTCTCGTGTAACAATGTAATTTCCTTACATTCATTTGGTCGCTAAGCAATCAACCAAAATCACAGACAATTAAAAAGTTTTTTTACAAGGATTCTTACTTCTTTATATAAAGTTGCGTTTGCGTTTGCGCCTCTTGTCATTAACGCTTAGTTTCTATTAGACTAAGATTGATGTTTTATAGCCTATAACCTTCTTCGATATATAGGCTATCTAATACAAAAAGAAATTAGTGTATGCAAATAGGGATTAATTTATATATAATTATAGATTTAGGCGATTTAACATCAATTTTATTTGATCAAATGCTGGTTTTCAAGACTAAGTGCACCAGTTCCTTTCTACTTTAGAAATATTTAAATAAGATAAGGTTAGTCACAGTAATTAAATTAATAATTTCAATTATTTAAAAGAATTAAATATTCAGATATCATTTAAAAGTAATAAAAAGATTTCAAAATGAAATCTTTATCACCACTTTAGTACCAGACATTAGCCAGTACATTTTATTTTAATTAAGGGTTATAATAGTTATGTTGATGCTGATTCGCCCCCAAATTTTGTAATTTAATATGGGTATTAGAAAATCCCTTCGAATTGCCCTCCCATTTATATTTAGTTGAATATTTAGACAGATTTATTGCCTATAAACAATATTTAAGTAAATTTCCAATACAGTAAAGTAACTAGGCCGTTTCTATGTATTCTTAAACATTTATTATATTTAGAATAGAATGTACTTTAATGTACACCGATTACGAACTATTATATTTAATATTTCAAGATGTTTTTACAACAGGTGGCCTTATTGCCAAAGGTAATATCTTTCGGGCAACCTTTAGATGGACATAATGACAGGAGAAATAGATGAAAATAAATGAATTAGAACATTTATTTGAATCGATTTCTTTGCCATTTTGAAAGAAAGTTCTTTGTTTTTATAAGGGTTATCAATCGTCATCACCAACAACAGCCCTTGATAGTCTAGTCCTGACCATAGGACCTAATTGAAAGGGAAGGCTCCTTTCAAATCATGCTAGCTGGGAGGTTTGGTATAGTTTGTTTTTAGGTTTCCTCCTCTTTGCAGTCCGATTGTCCTTTGTAGTTTGCACTCTTATTTTATTTATTTATTTATTATTTTATGCACAAATACATGCATCGGCGGACTTAATGCCTAAGGCCTGCCAGTCGACCGGTTGAGCGATGCAGAGAAAAAGTGAGGCAGGTGCACTTAAAAGAAATTATAGCTATAGTGGTATATTTATATCGTATGTACGGTTTTCGTAAATACTACAATAAATTTAAGTAAGCATAAATACATACAGCATGTATATACATACACATATACACATACATATATACACTAACATATATTATACATATATTTAACAAATATATACAGTAATACATACTTAAACATGCAGTCTTCGACTCTTACGACATCCATGAAATAAAAAGCTATAGTGACGTTGCGTATTTTACAGGCTTTTATTTAGTTTTAAATGTCCCGATGTTTGTCTGTAATAATTTAACGTCAAATCTTGCAAGATGGATTTGGTACACTTCCCGTTTTCCGATTTAGCTGAAATTTGAAATATACCTTTAGCTATGATGACAATGGCATTACTTTTAATCGATATTATTATTGATACAAAATGGTCGCCATAACAAAATGGCGGCGTGCCTATTTCTGAACAGCCCACCACCCACTTACATGCTTGTGTTTGTGGAGGGTTGTCGAGGCGTGGCACGCATTCTAATGCACCATGAGATACTTAGCAACATTAGACATCTGTTACTAAGTATGATATTTTATTTAAATAAGGCAATTCCGAAAACATCAAAAAAAATTGAATCATATACCTTATCCTTTATAATGTCGTTCCTATTAATAAATATAATAAACGCTATAAAATTACGGTGACGTCAAAAGCAAAGTAAATAAAGCGAATTTGAAGGCACGAGAACGAAACAAGATAATTAGAAGCTGGTTGCTATTATATTTCTAAATTGACGAATATACATATGTACAAGGGGTATTAATTAAAGCTGACAGGCGATATTTGGGAGTTCTGGCAGCCCTGGAGCGGAGGGCTCCTTTATTACAACTTGAATTTACATGATAATATTTTAATTCCGGTATTATTCCTTGCCACGTAGCCACACTAACAGCATTCGTTCACTTGTTTGTCTATTGGTTAGAAGTCGGACTGCTATGTCAGACGTGGTGGCTTGATTCTTGTTCAAGAAAAAATATTGTGTCACATAAATTGGATCGTTTGTATAATTTCTCTATGATATACAAGTTTGAAAATACTTAAGCATGTTCATTAAAAGCCTGTAACCTTGTTTAGGTTGAGATAAATGTAGGCATAAAATAATATTAGTAGGAATCCATAACGAACGTATAAAATTGTTTGGCATAGGGACATAGTATATCATGAACAAGCAAGGAAATATATAATTTTTATTTTTTAATTTGGATGTATCCAATGGTAGTCTCATGACTAATAAGAATCTGTTGACACCACTCACATAAAAATGTGACAAGCTCTTTAGACTTTAGGGCGTGCTAAAAAAATATATACACATGCATACATGCAAACACTCGAAAACCATAACCCTCCTTCTTTCGGAGTCAAAATAAAACAAAAATAGCCCGCTACTATCGTTTACACGGTTCATTTTTGTACGAAATGGCAATAGTTTTTCGAGAGAACTTTGATATCGCATAGTACCTGAGTTCTGTAGTGGACTGATGGCAGTCAAATCGTAAATAGTTGACTTTAAGTATATGTATAGTAAGTACAAAACAATGTTTGGGAATGAGCCTCGGAGGAAGAAGTACGTAGTATACAATTAAAACACCTGTAGTCCACCTGTTGACCGCTCATTTAAAATTACAGTCAAACGAAGTGTAAGTTTCTGGGTGAAGTAGCTTGCTTGTGTTTTAATGTATTATGCAAAAGGTAAGGGTTTGTGCTACTAACAGTTATGTGACCTGTATTATTGAATAAAGTAATAGTTTTTTCTTAGAATCTTTTTTTTAACCCTCTCCTGAGAGGAGACCCGAGCCTACCAGTGGGACATTATGGGTTGTTGATGAACTAGCTTTCTTTAACATTTCTTTCGTTTGTTAGAGGTAAACAACAAGTCAACTCTTTATTTCATTTCTCCATGAAAATATCACAAAGGAATATTCTTAACTCAAGAGATAGTACAATTACAACTCCATGACTCGGGGCGTGGGATCTTTTTTAATTAATCATTTATTTCTTTCTCTCTTTATAAATGTAATTTATTTTAATAATAAAATGAATACATTATCTTAGGAACAACCACAACATTTTTGGCAAAAATGGCAACATTTTAGAACCTGGTTGGAACACCACTTACCAGTAACAGAGCCCGGGTGTAATACCTCCTATTTATACCTGATTAGCCTAAATCATCTACAGATTGATGCAACACAGATATTATTCATGTATGTATAATAATGTATTGAAAATTCGGGAACCCGGAAATTGCGTCACCTTCTACCGGAATACAATGTACAATTACAATTAACTTTGTCAAAATTGGTATCAAGAAATCCACAGATATATAAGAGAACTGATCCTACTGTTTAAAAAGCATTTAATGGTAGAATCACAATATGAAAATAGTACCTAACATGTTCCATAAACATAAAATTCGACTGCGCGGATAGCGGTTTAAGCGGTCGCCACGACGCTTTCCAATTCGCTTAGTGTTGTGTGTTCAAATCCCATATGGGACAACACTTTATGTGTTCCATCAATTCTTGTTGTGTCTGGGTGTTCTTTGTGTCCGTTTCATATATATTATACTGATTTGACTTCCTCGGTGGTGATAGCGTATGCGACTACTATGTTTGAGGTCTCGGGTTTGTTTCTCGGGTCGGACCAAATGTCTACATGATCTGCAAATATTTGTTTTAGAGTTTGGGTGTTTTCTATGCATAATATATAGGTATTTAGTGGATGGGACTAGATGGAGTTATGTATTAGATGTCCGAAATATTTAGTAGTTATTTATTTATTTGATAACTCTTCCGCGACGAAGGATGTATAATCTAAATAAAATATTTATCCAGAAGAATCTTGAGCATATATTTTTTTTATTTAAATTAATAGACAACTTCTGCATTGGGAATATATATTCTGTGTCGTGGAAGACTTAACAAATAAAAAGTATCACAATATCGTTACCATTAACGATATAAAAAAAATGGCCTACACTACACAGATTAATAAAGCGAAGAAGCTACAAAGAATAATTAAGCACTCCTAATATAATTTACTAAACATAATTGATTTATAAATCCAAAAATAACTTTCTTTGGAATATGTTGCTGATTGTGGGTAAACTTCGTTGTCCCCGAAGCGTATTTTTTCTGTATGACGCAACACTGCTAGGGCCGTCCAAACTTTTGTATAGAATATTCATAATATCTTGGAAATCAGTATTCGAATTTATATATATATATATATATATATATATATATATTCCATTGTCCATTGTATTGCATTTATCCATTGTATAAATTAGGATTTCGGTATCGAAAAGAATAATTTGTACTAATATCATAAAGACATAAAGTTACTAAAATTGTTTGTATGGTTATAGGGTGTAATATTCTGAAGTAGTCATCCGATTCTGAAAATTCTTTCACTAACAGAAAGCGACTTTCACTAACGCCCAACGAAGTATACATGGGTCGGCTAGGAAAAATACATTTTCGGAAATCTAACATACAACGCCATATAGTTCTATAGTTAGCAGAGCTTTAGACTCTAAAAACCTATTATAAATACATATTCAACTTTTTGTAAATATACACAAAGTATACATCGAAAACACATAAACTCCGAAACAAACATTTGCAGATCATACAAACATTAATTGATCTAACCCGGGAAACAATCTGTGTATTCCAGAAAAACAAACCAGTTATCGACGTATCTGATCAATCGGCAATCTTACATTAACTTATAAACGTCGCCAGTAGAAACTATTAAAATAAATATTTAATAGTTTTGAGATCACCACACAAATACCCACACAGTTCCCGAAATACCACAGCTGAAACTGAAACCACACTTCCTTAACACGACGTGGGGCGGACAACAAAGGACCACAGGAAATTGCGCTCCCGACGTTCCCGCATTGGAGCACTTGCCCACTTGTTGAAAAGTGTTGGTAATATCGCGGATATACTAAGCTTATTTTATTTTTACATTCATATTGTTAGCCCGGGGAGCTTGTTTTCAAGATTAGAGCCAAAAAATTGATGTGAAAGTGTAATGTGTATTTCCCAGTGACTTTATTATTCAGGCATTTTAAGATTATCAACATAGGGATTTTTAACTTTGTACTCATGTTACATCTTGTAAATATCTTTCTAGCCTTTATTATTGCTAAAATTATTTGGGATCGGTTACTAATTTAACCGGTGTTACCTGACTATGTATTAGATCTTCCACGGAGCAACTGGCATCAGATCTCCACAACCTTGAGGGCAAACTAAATTCAAAAGTTGAAATAGTTTTCGGTATATTTGCGGGCTTTTACTTCCCAACAACAAAAGCCAAAAATATGTTTATAAGAACAGGAAACGAGGGTTCTGAGACACGGGCTTAAAACACTGCTAAACTTCCATTTTGCAGTTTCAACTTGTAAGTTCTTAATAAGAACATCAAATGTGGTATTATTATTTTTTTTATTTATTTCTCTTTATTGTATATACATAGTAAGAAATGGTACAACAGGAACAATCACACAATATGTATAACAATTGGCGGTCTTATCGCTCTCGGCGATTTCTTCCAGACAACCATAACACGGATAGGTGTATTTCAAAAAATTTAAAATTTAGGGTAGCTTACACACAGGCAACACATAAAACATATAAAAATAAAATTATTATATTAATAAGAATTTCGAACAAAAACAGGGTAAAAATTTTTATTTTGTCAATAATTTTTTTACTTAAAATATGATTTCATTTATTTATTTATTTAGAAATAATATATTTAAACTTTCCGAAAAAATACAGCTCATTTATTGTGAGCTCATCTATGAACATACATTTATTACAAGAATATAAACAAACAAACAAGATATCTTACTAGTAACACTAAATATCTTTAATAGCGGCGTCCGTAGTGTTCCCGCAGTATATCAGATTCATTGAAAGTTTTGATGAAAATTGATCTATAAAATTAAGTGATATGATAACTGTACATGTTTAGTGAACGAGCTACGTTCGCTACGGGAGTAGATACTCGGTCACCATTATTGTTTATTGTCTGTGTGATAAAGAATTTGAACGTTATTTTAAATACTTTACAATAGTGGAACAATCCCTATGCATCCCATGACTAGGGAAGCACACTGCGCAAGACAAAGTCACCGAAAAGAGAAAAAAACTTGAAAATAACCGTTTTTTTACGTGTGGAAACACCCTCGGGCAATCAACCCACCGGGGTTTGCGGCGGGGCGGTGTATGGGAAACGAACCGACTAAAACCACACGGTGTGCCACTCTGCGCCTGAGACGGGAGAGATCCGGGAACTACTTTCTTACGCCATCCGGACCCAAATATACTGACAACTAGTTCAACCTTCGAATTCAATTCACCCTCAGGGTTGTGAAGGTCAGATGCCAGTCGCTCTCTGTAAAAACTTGTTTTCAGATAAAACCGGTAGGACTAGTAGTCGACCCCAAATAATCTTGGGAATAATAAAGGCTGGGAAGATGATAAGAATTGTTGATAATGATGATAAGGATGATGTGACTATTAATTAAAAAAATTAAGAAAGAAAAGGAAAAGAAAGGAAAAACATAATAAATAAATTATAGATAGGTGTTATCTTAATTCTACAAATTCTTGATTAATGTGCCTAAGTTTTCTGTTAGAAAATATGAACTTACTAAAACTTTGCCGACTCCTCAGCACCGTGATAAACGTAAAACCTTATAACGCTATTAAAACTGTTATTATCATAGCGTGATAAGCAGTTTATTCTTGAAACTTCTTTTATATAAGTTTAATTTTTGGAAAATATTATATGATTAGGCTTCTCTAAGGGATCGCATCAGAAACGAGGTGATCCGTCATCAACATAGCCCACAGGATTAGCATGCTGAAGTGGCAGTTAAGTGGCAGAAGAACGGATAACCGTTGGGTAAACGTGTTCCTGAGTGGAGACCGCGGCTCGGCAAACGTAGTATAGGACGTCCACAGGCCAGATGGAGTGATGATTTGCGCAAGACGGCTGACAGGAGCTGGAGGCGAGAAGCCATGGATCGAAATAAGTGGCGTGCAATGGAAGAGGCCTATGTCCAGCAGTGGACTGCGATAGGCTGGTGATGATGATGATGAGGCTTTTTTATGTGCCAGTAGGTGCAAAAGGTGCCTTCCAGTGAAAATTCACCAAAAATCTGAAATCTGGTAGAAAGATATATGAACTGGTCATCAAGACCGCAATAAAGCACTCTTTCTCTCTGTATATTTGTCTCTCTTGGTACCGTCTGAACCCATCCAGACGTGCAAAAGAAGGTACTGTTATGTACGATGCTAATCTACTCGATCTAAGCATACGTTCCAAATTAATAAATTAAAATATCTACCATAACTATTCTTCTCACCTACTTCCGCACACACACTCATACACCTCTATACGAACACACATACACACTTACACACACAAACACACGCACGTACGAACGAACGCACACACACACTCATGCGCACACTCTCTTGTCCATGCATACATAAATCTCGTTGCTCCTCCCACCATACATTCACCATCCAGAACATGGAGTGCTGGTAATCTGTAATACAGGTCATCTTAGTGCAGATGCCAGTCTCTCACACAGATTAAGCTATATTTATGTAAGCTGTATTTGCTGCATGATTATGTTATTAATTGTAAACTGTGTGTAAGAGAAACAATAAATTATTATTATTATATTATTATTATACTTATCCTTTCATACTCAACTTTTTGTTTCCTCCTGATCTATAAAATGGCCCGTTGACAAAAAAATAGGTGAGTTTCTCATTTTGTAAGTGCCTTTTAAATAAATAAATAAACATTTCGGACATCTAACACACAACGTCATCTAGTCCCAAACTAAGCAGAGCTTGTATTATGGGTACTGGACAACTGATATGAATACATAAATACATTTTTTTTGTAAATACATACATACTATACGCAGAAAACATCCAAACTCCGAAACAAATATTTGCAGATCATACAAACATTTGGTCCGACGCAGGATTCGAACCCGAGAAATTGTAGTCGGGTAAGTGTGAGTATCAATAAATTTACTTTTCTTTGAGCATTTATGCAATATAAAAGCTTAAAATAATTAATTAGCGTGAAATACAACAGTCACGTTATATTAAACATCGAATGTGTTAATTGGCGCATGTTTCCGAGCGTGATAGCGAAGGCGATAAATTACGTGTTTAAAATATTCAAATGTGGGTAGTAAGAATTAATATTGAATGAATATCATTTCGTATTGCGGATTTCACGTTCAAAATATTTAAACTGTGAGCTTTTGTGTTTAATTTTTTCATTAAATATTTAATGTTCGTTACCCTTCGTGGAATAAAATGGAGTGAAAATGAAAGCTGCAATTGAGGTAAGTGATAGTTCAATAGTTCTTTACTGTGTTTATTTTACAAGTTATCGTTGATCAGTATTATTGTCCACTTGCCGAAATGTTCTTTTTGAGTTAAACTATTCAGTATTGTAATTATATGAATATATACTTTATCAATAATTTGTTTTTTATTGCTCAGAACATTGTATAACATTTTGAGAAACATTTTTTTCTCCGTTGTACTTCATCTCGTCTTGTTTATTAGTTATTTACTAAAATATTTGAACAGCAATATATTTTGATATAATACAAATTCTAGAAAAAGAAATAGTATATATTTTAGACTATTTTTTTTATGGAATAGAGGGCAAACGAGAAGACGCAGCGCCTGATGGTAAGCGATTACCGTCGCCCGTGGACGCTCGTAACACCAGGCGTGACTCTCCATAGTCTTAAACACTTGATATTAATTTATTTTATAAACTAGAAACTGTAAGTCATCACAACGTTAAATGATCGACGCGATTAAAATGTTAATGTTTCAAAGTTATAACTGGAAGGCGCGAGAATTTTCGTACCTTATAAATTCTTGAGAAATATTTTACTCGTACTTTTGCAATAGCCTACATCTATAATACAACGTTACATGTTCAATACTATAAACGGTTTAAACCTTTTTGAAGAGTCTGGTGACAAGGTGTCAAAATATTCGAGGCTTACGTGCTGGCACTAATACACTATAGACCGTAAAACTGGGGTACCCTTTTATTAATCTGAACTTTGAATACAATTTTATATGGTGATCTATAATTTTTCATAATAGTTCTTATAAAACACAACCAGAATAAAGAGAAAAACACAGTTCGCAAATCGGTCAAGTGCAAGTTGACTCGCGCAAGAAGGGTTCCGTACCATTATCTAAACATTTCAAGCGTCTACCTGTTGCCGTTAGCTAGCAAACACGAAAAATAAAATCACGTTTGTTTTATCGGAGCCCCCTTAAATATTTATTTTATTAAGTTTTTTAGTGTTTCTTGTTATGGCGGCTATAGAAATATATCATATTTGAAATTTCAACTTTTTAACTACCACGGTTCATGAGATAAAGCCTGGTAATAGACAGCGAGGTCTTAGTAATAGTACACCATTTTACCCTTTACTAGTACGGAATCTTAAAAGTCTAAAAACACATATCAATACCTATCATATAAACACATTCACAATGTAGTTTTATAATTATACCACTACGCAATAAGAGGGTTTTAAAATTTTGACGTCGATATCTATGTGTGTTGTTTGTTGTATTCTTTAGGCATTTTTGGTGTATGATCGATTAAGTAGTAGGCGTAGTCATAGGGTTAATTTTTATTATTTTAATTTCAGTTTAAATGAATTTTATTGTCTATAGTAACGGATTAAGAATTCCAAATGTCGAAAGAAGCAACTTAGGGAACAAACTGCATAGGACAATATCATCCTAAAAAAAGGGAAAGCTTTTTTGTTTCTTGGACATCTAACACAAAGTTATCTAGTCCCAAGCTAAGCAGAGCTTGTGTTATGGGTACTAGACTACTCATATATTTATATAAATTATATTTTTTTGTAAATATTTACATATTATACATACAGATAACACCCAAACCCCGAAACAAGTATTTGCAGATCATACAAACATTTGGTCTGACCCGAGGATTGAACCCGAGACCTCTTGCTCTATTGAGTACACGGTTAGCCTAGTGGTTTCAGTGGCCACCACACGGCTTCCTACTGCACCAAGTGTTGTGGGTTCAAATCCTACATGGGACAACACTTTGTGTGATCCATAAATTGTTGTTCTAAGTCTGGGTGTACTTTGTGTTCGTTTCATGTATGTTTGTAAAGATCCCCGTGACACAGGAATGTGTATTCCTTATGCGGGAGTTGTCTTTTTTAAAAGAATAAAAAAATCATACGCTAGCAAATCAGTTAGCTTGAAATAAACACTATACCAACGCATTTGGTCAGACTCATATAGCAGGTCAAAACCTCCTTTTGAAAGAGAGGCTTATGTCTAGCAGTAGACGGTTAAAAGCTATTGATGATAATGATTATGAAATATGAATTATTTTCTATAATACCATTTAGAAAAAAAACATAATTTTAAGTCAATCACTTCGTTTTGAAGTGCAATTTAACGTTTAAATTTGGCTCATTGCTATTGCGCATTCCGGACCATTATGTCTAAAATAGTTTCTGATTTTCATTTGAAAGTAATTTAGGTTTTCATATTAAAACTTAAAACACGGACTTTACTTACTTTAATAGCACATTTACAATATAAGCACGTAGCCTAGACATAATTCGTTAAAAGTTCAAAATGTTGAAAGAGTCGTTGCGTTAATATTTTATTTAAAACTGGCAACTTACCCAATTTCTGTATAGTAATAATTTAGTTAAGTTAAGGTCTGTGCCTTTTTCACAGTAAATACGTTGCTAAAAATATCGATGTAACCAAATATAAAATGGTACTCGTTTTGAGTTACACAAATAAAGTTGCCAGTAAATTAACATAATATATGAGAATTCGATGAAATTCAATGAAACTAGACAAATGAAAATAAAAAAAAAAACTTTAGAAAACGACCACCTAAAAACTTTTAAGAAAAATTATAATAACCTATATCACCCGGGCTATTACTACGAAATTATTGATACATCATCCATCAAAATTGGTTCAGTAATTTAGATTGAATATACCAACAAACATAGACTGCCAAAAATATATGACTTATCAATGTAAGACATATTTTTGGCAATAAGTAAGCCAATGCTTAGACGTGGTCAGATAAAATAAAATATACTTTTTAAATTTCACCTTATATAATAATAAGGGGGTGAAAATGTTGTCCTCAAGTGTACAAGTCCACTCGGTAATGCGGTTCACAGGTACACGCTTTCCCTTTTTGGTAAGCCGCTCTCACGAACACAGCCTTCAGAAACTCAACCGAACTGTTTGACTTTCTACGAAAATTGAGTGTGTTTTATTTGTGTTCTTAACTTAATATGAGAATGTGTTAGGTATTTGTATCTATACAAATAAATACAAAAGAAGTTTTTTATTTATTTATTCAATTTCTACATACACTAGTTACAGTGGTTTTAAGTTATGGATGGTTTCCCACTAAGATCGAGGCTTGTGTCGCGGCGACCAAGACCAGATTTTACATTATTCATTGGTGCTAATTCTGCTGTTCTTAAATCTCTCATAACAGCGAAGACAAATGATGCTCAAACGATTGGCAAAATATAATAATAAGAATAGTTAGTAGTAATAATAATAATCACTAGTAATTTATTTTATTATTTATATTTAAAAATTTAAATATGATTTTAATAAAGAATATGACAATAACTGTTTGTTCGTAATTTCAAATAAATAGTTATTCACTTAATATTTGTTTGTTTGTTCCGGTTTTTTTAATTTTGTTTTTAAAATATATTTAATAAAAACACACACGGCTACACAATTAATTTTAATGATAGTTTCTCTATCGCAAAGCTTTCAAGACATTTTTTTACTAATCTTATTTAATTCTTTTTTTCTCAGCTAAGCCATTTGATTACTTATTAAATAACCTTTATTTTGCTACCAATTTCGATTAGTTATTAGCTCGGTGTATTTACTTATATTGAGTTACCTATTTTTAACTGTTGCCAGGAAGCTATAAACAAATAAGTTAGCAAGCCTACTTAGGCATATTCTCTATGTAGAAAAATAGCAATTGGCACTAAGTTTAGTTGGTTATCAGCATAGTGAAATGGATGAAAAGAGATAATGAATTATTTAAAAAAACAGCTGCGTATATACTTTTTTGAAATTGGAGAGGCCTATGTCCAGCCTAGGACTGGACATAGGCCTCTCCAATAGCGATAGGTTGATGATGATGATATATTTTTCTTATTTTGTATTTTTTTAACTTTGATGTACGCGGTGTCACGCTCACGGCTAAGACGAATCTGTTGAGGCCACTCATATAAAAATACGCCAAGCCGTTTAGGCTTCCGGGCTTGCCAAAGAAATTTATCGTGGGCGAGCCACGCTTCGGCAAGCATGGGCCGGCCCGTCCGGAGTGATACCACGGCCTCACAGAAAACCGGTGTGGAACAGCGCCTGCGCTGTGTTTCACCGAGTGAGTGAGGGTACCTTCATCCCCCTCCCCATCCCCCAAGGCCGGCATCGCACTTGTGATGCCTCTGGTGTTACGGGTGTCCATGGGCGGCGGTAATCGCTTACCACCAGGCGATACATCTGCTCGTTTGCCCCCTATTTCATAAAAAAAGTATACATACATACATACACTTGTAAAACATAACCCTCCTGCTTTCGCAGTGGGTAATAAAGTAAAAAAATAGCCATGACAATTTAGCGATAGACAAGTCATTATAGATTTCTTTACTAATTAATACAGTTTCAAAAATCTTTCATTGGCTATAAAATGGATATAAGTCGATTTTCACCGGCCCTTATGGTATACGTCATAAGCCGTCCAGCCGTTTAGTCTTTAAAGCAAAATAATGGATATACATACACCCACATATTACACACACTTAATGCCTCAGTGGCGCAGTGGTAGCGAATGCGACTGATGTGCAAGAGGTCTCGGGTTCGATTCCTGAATCGCATCAAACGTTTGTATGATCTGCAAATATTTGTTTCGGAGTTTGAGTGTTTTCTGTGGATAATATGTATATATTTACAAAATAAAAGTATACATGTATTAATATCAGTTGTTTAGTAACCATAGTACAAGCTTTGCTTAGTTTGGGACTATATGGCGTTGTGTGTTACATATAAACACTTATAAAATATTACCATCCTTCTGACGCAGTCGGGTAAAAATAACACAAAACCAGTATATAATTTAATTGCGGTTACACAAAATAGTTTTAATAGTTGCACCAAAACATTAATTTTCCCTTAATTCATCCCCTTAATCGTTGTTAATAGCGTGTATATTGTATCAAATGACCCATTTCCACCGTTCATCTATTCCGCCCCTTATCTGCCCCATACAATTTGCAGTAACTACCCCTACGATTTCCTTATCACAATCAGTAATTGGAGGCTGCACGGGTTTCAACGCTAATTGCTGTGACCTGAATTATTATCATATAACTAAACAGATGTCGATACCTTTATAAATTACCTACATTTGATAATTATATGACCAGATACGTTTTTAGCCGACAGCGCCGGTAAGAGTAGTATGTGTGTTACTTTGACTTGGTTAGTCTAAGCAATTTGATAGTGTCGTTAGATTAAACGAAGTGTTTATTTTTAAATAATTAAACGAAATATGTTTTGTATCAAACTAATTCGGTACTAACATCAAAAAATAGTTTTTAATTTTTCTCTTTTTTTGTTTGTTTGTTTCGTTTAATCACTGGGGATAGGATGTAAGTAGTAACTTGGACTAATTTTTTAGACTAGTTTTAACCGCAGTTGTTACGGGCCCCGCCCCAACTTGTTGTGAATAGAAACGGATTGATGTAAACATAACAAAAAATAATAAAAATTGATTGTAAACTTTTAGTAAGGATCTATAAATTTTTTTCATTTTTTTTTGTAACAAACAACCTTATCGGCGTATTTTTTTTTTCAAAATACCTTATTGTAATAAAAACAAACTCCTTTTAAATGTGTGAAGACACACAAATACTTTCACTGAGTGTCTAAACATAGACTTTAGGCGATACAGTTATAATAACGAGGCCGTATAGCAGTTTTATTAAAATTTACTTTAGGTAAACGAACAACAACACAATACAAGGCTATAAGTACGAATTACATACAAATGTGGATAATTGTGCCATCAGCGACATTTACCACATAGTAGCAATGTAATATTAACAGGATTTAACTTTTGAGAACATTATATACACACACATTAGTGACGAAGAAGGGAAGAGAATCTGATCAAAATTATTAACCATTATTAGCTTGATGGCATATTTTAGATTGAACACTAAAATATGCCATCCGGCTAGTAAACGGCCACATTAAATATTAAGTAAGAAACCTTTTATCGCGTTGCTAATACCATCTCATATTGACGTCCCTGTACTTCTGCTCAACCGGTGACGTCAAACGTTCAAGATATTTGCCATTGAGTCTTATCAGAGTTTCTTGTTCGTGTACGAGTCTTGTGAATCTGAACGTTTATTAAATTACTCTAAGTGAAGCTCCCACTTAACATAATTTAATAAACGCGATATATTCATTCACGGCGCTCAGGAATCGAGAATGGTTAATGAAATTTCAAAAAGAGATTATTCTCGTAACTTAGGTTGTTCGTACTTGTCATTAATTAGATGACTTCGTGAATTTTATAGCCTTCGATTACTGTTTTTTTAAGGCTTTAAATAAAATGAGACTATTTATATTAATTGTTTTCATAGGTATATCTTTTGAATATGTTTTTTTTCTAAAATAATAAGGTATATGACTGCCTCTGTGGCGCACTAGTAGCGTATGTGACTGCTGTGCTTAGGTCTCGGCTTCGATACCAGGTCGGGCCATATTTTGTATGTTATATAAATATTTATTTCGAAGTTTGGGTGTTTTCTATGTATAATATGTATGTATTTACAAAAAAAGGATATATGTATTTATATCACTTTTCTAGTACCCATAACACAAGCTCTGCTTAGCTAGTCCCAGATGGCGTTGTGTGTTATATGTCCGGAATTTCAATATTTATTTTATATACTATAAATACTTATAAATCACTTTATGTACAGAATTTTTTAAAACTTCAATTATAAATAACATTTCCCATCAAAAACCAAATCAGATATTATTTTATGTGATTTTGACGAAGAACTAATACTTTTAAATGAAAATTGTATAACAAGAGAAAATTACAATGTTTTGATAGTAACAAGAAGTTATTGCACTATAACATTGTTTTTGTTAAAATATAAGTAAGTAGTTCAATGTGACACTAGTTTAATTACATTTTTACTATGATCATAAAGTCTTAGTCTCAAAACACACCTAATTGCCTGGCGTTCGTCTGCAGACGCACTGGCCGCGTGCGTGACTCACTTTAGTTACTTCACAAGATAACGGTCATTTTCATTCTTTCAGTTTATTTTTCGAATTTGTATTGGACCTACTTAGATCTGATAACATTTGTTATTGTACCTAAGTAAAAAAAAAGTAATAGTGTAAATGAACCGCACGTTTATAAAAAAAAAACTAAATAGACGGTATCTTCCACATTGTTTCAAAAAAATTCTTACACAGATTGCAAAAAAAAGTATGCAGTCATGATTTAAATCTATTAACTCACTGTTACAAAACTTTCTTAAAAGTTGTAGCAATATTTACGTGACAACTTAACGTATTTTTTAAAGCTTTTTATATCTATTCTCGGTCTATATACATATCTGTTCTATATATACATATTTGCAGGAGAAATATATGATAACGTCAATTTAAGAATATATCCAAGTATTTGTTACTTACATGTTTGTTGACTTATCATTTCCAGACACGATGCATTGTATGTCAATTAGTTTATTGCTGTGCCGACTGTCGCCGTAGACACGAGAAGACGACTCACGGGCTCACCTACGATTGTCCAATCTGTCGAGGCTTCAGGTTCCTTTGCAACCCAGAAAAAGTCAACCAAGAATTTATTGAACATCTAGTTACTGAACATATTCCACTGTATTGTAAGAAGTGTAACAAAATTTTTAACACAATGGAGGATTTCTCTGACGTAGACAAGTGTACAAGTATTTCGGAATTAATGGGGAAAGAAATTGAAATTAATACACCACAACTCAAAGAAGTAGATGAGAAATTTGAATCTCTGTATGAAAAAGTTAAAAATACTGGTATAGAGAATTTTGAAGGTATAATATCTGTTAATAAGAATAATAAAACAGCTGTGATCACTCCCATAGTAAGGAAACAACATTTAGTAGATTATGAATCCAGTGAGAGCGAAGATGAAATTCAATTAAAAAATACGACCCCTTACCCAAAATTAGTTCCGAAAACTCCAAAGCTGAAAAAACAGAGAGCTGCTACTCCTCATACAAAGAAATTACTAAGCTTAATGAGGCAGAAAGTTGTAGAAGAGTATGAGGAAACGATTGGAGAAGATTACTTTGGAGGATCTCCTATCGATAACATAACTCCATCAAGAACAGAAAACGACTTAGGTAAGAACTAATGTAATTAAAACTCCAGTAGTTATTTTTATAGTAAAAAAAATGATCTAGAGTCATCTCCGTCATCATTTGTTAATGTTTTACGTACAAAGAAATGTAATAAAATTTAAAGATCTTATTATGAGTACTAAAAAGTAATAAAATAATGACTTCAAAACTAGGTTTTTTCTAATATCAACATAAATCAAAAGTATTATATAGGTACATCTTAAAGAAGAAAAATAAAAGATTTTAAAGAGAAACACATATACGCATTAATAATACATTTCTCGAGTGCTATAATAAATAATAATTATGATAAACGATATTCCATATTTGTATTGGCATAAGTGGGTATTACTATATTTGTTTTAGTTACCATGGTTGTTTTCTTAAAATATTCTTTAAATAATGAAGAATACCGTAATTAAATTTCATTGAAATAAATCAAACTGAACATATTATAAGAATTAACAGTCAGTTCAAAAAAGCAGGTTAAAGAAATGACAATATTTAAAATTAGTAAACTACATGTGTGTGTGAGTGACCAAGTCATTGTTTTTATTTTTACTCATTTTAGACCAACAACAACAGGTGACCACACCAACATCTCATTTACCACAACTCATGAAACTAGCCCAAGCAGTGACCACAAGTACTCCAACACACGCTGCCGTGGTTGGCTGGCCATTGTTTTCTGACCAGGGAGCAGACTCTCCGCTATCAGAAATTGAAAATACGGAAAGCCCTGCTCAAAGCATAAATATAGAGGTATCACCATGGTTATTTTTTACAATTCTTATGATTTATTTTTCCGACTCATATTGTTATTTATTTAGTATCATAGAAATAAATTATTCCTTGTGCAATACTATTGTCATTCACGGCTTAACGTGCGCTGCAGGGATCGAAAGGATTGAAATGTGTGATTGCTTAGAACGGTCACTCATCAATAGACTGTCATGGTTAAGATTCCACAACTTTGAAATATATCAACCGACTCGATAAACACTTAACAACAAAAAAATTAATGTTCAACGTTTTTTCTAGACATCCAAAAGCGAACAAGATGCTGTGCCACTAAAATTAAAGAGCATTATAACAACAGGCAGCAAGACTCGAATAGGGAGTCAAGACAGTTCAGAGAAACAAATTACCTTCCAAGACTCTAATGAGGTTTCTATGAAGAAGAAGGTGAAGTTTGCCAAAGACACCGTTTTTGAGCAAGCGAAAGTTAAGCGAGGTATTGACTTACTTTGTTTTAAACTAAAGGATTTTCAAATGATAAAAATAAAACGAATTAAGGAATTAGTGCGTTATTTTTATGATTATGTGAGAATTAAAATCACTTTTAGTTATAACAAACTAGTTTATTGACAAACCAAAAGATATGTTTGTAATAATTAAGGCAATCAATTTGTACTTATCACAACCTATATTGTCGATCTACATTCATTAGCGTGAATTGAAAATTGAGTTACTTTTTAGTAACTCATAATAAATTTGATATACTTTTTCCAATTTACAGACAATGATATGATACAATCTTTTTCTTAAAATAAGAACTGTTATGATAGCTACTAAAATAATATGTATTAAAAAATATAAACTAATTTCCATACATATATTATATATTTTTCATCTATGATATTGCAAGATTAACATTCTAATTTAATTATTAAATACCTATAAATCTAAGTATTATTAGAACCATTCTTTCTTCTTCTTTTTTCATTCTTAGAACCATTAAATACCATGACGTTCGTAAAGAACATAATGGTTCTTAATAAAAATCTTTCCCTTGTTCTCTTCTACATCTTCTTAAGAACTATTTTTGTAATTACTATTAATATAATTATATGCTATCAGAATATGTAGTTACTATTTAAAATATTTGTTAAACTAAGCTAAACTAGGATGATCCTATGACTAATATGAAATGACTATCAAACTATTGGCGTATTGATTTTCTGATTTATATTCATTGAACACGAAATTATTGTTTTTTAGACTTAGTGTAGGAGTGGCATTATTTTATTTTTGCTACCTTACGAACGACATAATTCAGTGTGAAGTTTTAAAATCTAGTTGAGGTTTTCTTAATAGTTCATTACTTTTATGTGGTTTAAATGAAGACATCAAATTGTCAAGTAATTGTTAAAACCCCAACTATAATTATTCTTAATAACATATATTTATGGTGTGATACACACAGCATAAAATAATTCTAAATTATTTTTAAAAAAAATAACAATTGCAATTTTGTAAAAAATAATGTAAAAAGATTATGTAATGATAATTACGCTATGTATTATCATGATATACATTTAGGAAAAGATAAAATATATTCAACTTTCAATAAAAAAACACCCCAAGTCGCAATACAAACATTAATCTGCATAAGTAAATATAAATGAAGAATGAAAATGTATCTAGTATATTACGGTCTTTGTCAAAGGAATAAAACCGTACCGACAGCTACCGTATAATGTAATCTTCTTGTCATATTCATTACATTATGGTATTAAGAGCGTTTTTTATTTAATACAATATCTCCCACGCCAAGCATTTTATTAATCAATTTACGGACGTCTTCACAACGCTAATATACATTAGTATTAAGATTCTTGGAAAGTTTAATTTTACAAGAGTAAAACATTGTAGTATTTAAGAACGTACTTTTGTTGAATTTAATATTGGTCTAGCATTTTTAACTGTCAAGCCAAAGATTGAGATTTAGATCTAAATATTCGTATGTAAAATAATATAAAGAATGTATTTGGAAATATATATTTATGTTTGTCAGCAGTCTCAGTATCATAGTATTGAGGGTCCAACACCAAAGTTTGAGGTGTTCCAAGTTATAAGTGCAATTCATTTCATGGTGATATTTTTTCAAACATTTTTCAGTGATGAGAAAACCTAGAAGAATGCTTACGCCTGGCCCACAAAAGCCACAGTTCTGTTATAATCCACGATTTCAAGCTCTAATAAATCGGTTTGAAAATCAAGGTATCACTATGGCCCGAACTCCTACTACGAGAGACAAGAATATAAACGATATTGAAAATACCCCGCCTGTAGGAGAACCTTCTACCATTCCAGCAAGGGCAATAAACTTTAAGGACGACAGCCCGATAATCGAATCAGAGAACCCGAGAGAAGAGAGTGAGTTATTCAGGACGTGTATGGATGTGCCTGAACCGAACGCAATGTCAGTATTAACAGCAAACATTGTCGGAGGTCTACAAAATTGTCTCTCTTCGGTTTTAATGAACATAGAAGAAGAAACAGAGATACAGTTCAAGTTCGTTATAACAAAAAGGAAAGTAAGCGTTAAGAGGCTCGCGGAAGAATGTGAGCGGCTGGATGATAAATTGAGTGTAATCGACAGAAATCAGGAATCGAATAAGGAGAACATTTGGTCGAGCGTGGCGAGGGCCGTAAAAAATGTGTTTTGGGGTGAAAACGCTGCTAATTTCGGTAAGTGGGTGTGGTTTTAAGTTGTTTATTTTTTAACCCCCGTCGCTGAAAGAGGGGTGTTATAAGTTTGATGTCGATGTCTATATGTGTGTGTGTTTATCTGTGGCACCGTGGCTCACAAACGGATGGACCGATTTCAATTCGGTTTTTTCATTCGGAAGCCAGTTTCCTAGCGGTGGTTTTTGTCTATATTGGATAAATATCAGATTTTTTTCAAAATGATGTAAATTATTTTTGGTGTATGATTACTCGATTAAGTGCTCGGGCAGGGAGTTTTTAAAGATTTTAATTTTGGTTTGAGTCCGGAAAGTGTCTTGATTAGCATAATAATAATATATAAAATTCTGATGTTGTACCCATTTTTATGAAATTTAGTGTACATATCGGGTAGGTATGAGAATCGTCCCACATTTATTTTTCATACCCCTTAATGTTAAGAGTGGCCCACCCCTAAATATCATTTATATTTTGGTCACATTCTTTTTATATATGGCAGAACATAGTTTGCCGGGTCAGCTTATATTTCTCTAAAACTATATAAGTTTTCACGGTTGTCGAATATTTATTGTTATTATGTTTCAAATAACTTCGTATTTGACAAGTCAATTGATGTGGGTCGTAATCCGTGGGAACCTTTTCCAGTCAATCGTCATAAACGGATAATCTGAACTGCGTAATTGCCAATTCATCGCTGGTCATAAAGGAGTAATTAAATCTCAATTTTATATTTTAATGCTAGCAGTGCAAACTTTCTAAGATACTTGAATAATCACATCTATATCCTTTTTATCATTTAGTTGAACGCCATTCATTTTAATAACATACCGTTTTGATGGTTCGTATGCGAATGGTTTATTTTACTGAAACTACATTTTACTGAAAATCATTTTAGTATAAATTCCAATTACACAGTAGGCGCTCATAGCCCAGTTACACTATGGGGTGTCCCCTGGTGGCATGATACCATGAGCGTCTCCGCGATTCGGAGGTCACATTAAGTACTCGGTCAACGTGGATATGTATGGCCTTAATTCTCTCTTGAGAGGAGACCCGAGCCCAGCAATGGGACAATAATGGATTGTTGACACATTGGATAAGGAAAGGGAAATTGTTGGTACAGATGTATATCATAGAATAAATAAGCCAGGCCAGAGTTGTAGGTATTCTTGGTTATCTTGGTTATAAGCATTTGGCAGAACATCCTAATCTTCTAACCATTCCGTCTTACTTGCTTCTTCCAACTCCTTCAGGTATATAATCATGAGAGTAACGTTTCCATGACCTATATATTACATAATTTTTATCTTCATGCCGTGATTTGACTTAGTGTAATACAGTCTTAACTGTAAAACACAGGTGACTTATTTAAACAATATAAATGATGCATGATCTTGCCGTCTTTATATTGAGTAATTCAATTCATTTACATTGGCCTTTTAAGTTACGCTTTTCCAACGATATTTCTTAACGATCAAGCGATTTTCCAATAACAATATTCTAGGGCTTCGATAATTCTCCTAAAATTACACTTTAAATCAACGCATTAACTCGCCCCTAGGCAGAAGGTAAACACTTCGCCCAAATATTGACAACCTCATCATGTTTAGCGATCAAAACTTCTTCTCAAAATATTCTGTTCTAAAATAGATCTTTTGCCCGTAAAAATAGAAGTGAGTTTTAAATCTCAATAAATGGGAGGTGTTTACGTGGCTTTTAGCAAAATGAGAGTACTTTAGGCTTGTATCGAATTCAGCTTACTATGGGAAAGTGTGGGATGATGTTGGAGGGGAATCTCTTCGCAAAGTTTTGGCAGTGTTGAGAAATTGTAATTTATCAAATCATTTTCATAAATAGGTTATATGACAAAATGTTAAAAATAAAGAACGTACATTTTTTATTTATTTTCACTGTTTTATAAGCTATGCAATTTCAAGCCCACAAAATATTTTGTTGGAATTTTGATGGATGTAATTAACTATGGCATACATAAACTTGTTATAAATCAAGGAATAGTGACGAAAAAAGCAAAAGCAAAGTAGTAATTTAGTCAAATTAATTTCCTAGCATTGTATAAGAGGAAAAAACCGCCGTTCCATAAAATTATAATTCGTCACGCCCAAACTCCCCTGCTGGGAACTTCACAATCGAAACTTATAAAGAACTTGACAAGTTTTTCAAAGCAGCTTTATGACCATCTGAAACGACCAAAACTTGGATGGATATCGTTTAAAACTTTTGATATTGGATGCTGAGTGACCTGGAATGTTACCAGGTGAAACGTTGGTGTTTTCTGCCCAAATATTTTTTGGTTTTTATCCGAATAAAACAAACGAAGACTGGCACTGAAGCTTATGAATAATGAAGCTATTTAATGATAAGGTTATTTTAAAATGTTCGTCTCGATCGCAGTAAGCTTTGACCATACTTATTTTCTTCACGGGTAGTTTACTATACTGAGTTTTTCTAAGACGCACTATATTTAAAGCTTGTAAAAATTATGGAATAATATTTTTTTAAATATTTTTACACTCTAAACTATAGAAACATTAAATTCAGTTAATATCTCATGAAACAATATTGAAACCTAAATCATTGACTGTTGAAGAAATTTTAAACTTCACTTTTTATATCGCATATATACGTTATATACGATATAAAAACTTAACATATTTTTACTCAAATACCATAGACAATGTACCTTTATATATATGTAGACAAAATAAGGATCTCGGCTTTTAATAAAATACTTATATTAAACGTAAAAATGCTAGTTAATGTACCTATAAGGATTTTTATAACTAAAATTCAAATCGTAAATTTTAAAACGGCTCGTAATTCCGTTCTGTGTCAAGTATTTGACAATATTGCATTTTGCTATTCATAAGAAGGCTCGCTTCAATCATTTTCCGAGGCACCACGCTCTACCGCCTTTTTGCAAATCTTTTTTTCTTTAAAATTTATTACTTTCCAGACTTTATGCTTTTGTTACGCCGCCGAAGGGTGGCTATCTCTTTCACATAGCGATGTTTTTGTATCGGGTCTGACATTTTAATAAAATATGTTTCTAACTTTGTTTTATTAGGTCAAACTGGAAATGAAATATTAATGAACGCTATCCAATTTTTTAGATGATTTAAAAAAATAAAATGTTCCAAATCACATTTCACGTCATTTGTCAAACTACCAATCATTTGAATATTTTTTATTTTATTTAGAAGGGTTGGGCCTACCATTTGAATCTACTCTGGCTGAAGGAAAGTATAAGCTGAGTCCAAGAGTTGTGGTCGTCATACTCATTGCAAATGCAGACAATGTAATAACGCAGCATACTAACCCACACCATGGCGGCCTAGTGATGCTTCTGTATTATTGGGCCTCGCTCTCACCAACAGCACGCATACTTTCATTTTACGTTGATCTTCTGTGTGAGGGTAGTATCGTCCCGGTCGACCCATCCCGTTCGTGCTAAATCAGCATGGCTCTACTACCAATAGAATTATGACTTTCTTATGACGCCTTTTAATTATAATATAAAACGAACTTATTAAATAAAATATTTCATAATAAATACCAGTCATACTTTTGTAAAAGATAATTGTATATCATGTATTAATTTATAGTAAGTATACAATGTACAATTTTATCTAATAATGACAAAATTATTTCTTACAAATCTCTTTACTGTAATGTAATACACTATGTTAAAAAGAATTACCTGCCTCAGGTCCTTTAAATATAAAAGTAAATGTACGTACATCAAAGATGTAGTTCTGAAATATTTATAAGTGGCGGTGGAGTTTATATGAAACTTTATCAACATTCGTTCCCATTTTATTAGTCTCAATAAATTGAGTCGGCTATAACGTCTTTTTTTCTTTTCTTCTTTAGTTAGGTCTTTTGTTCTTGAGTTCTTATGCATATTAGTATAGACCATCATAACAAAAACTAACATTGTATCTTAATTTTCAGTAACTCCCACACCTCACAGATCCACATCCCTGAACTCTTCATCGTCGTCTTCGAAACGCAAATGTGACGAGCTTTCTGATTCCGAGAGTCCATTAAATCATAAAAGACACAAGTATGAAGGGAGAATTCGAGGAAGACCACCTTTGAGAAGGAGCAAAACTTGTGTGGCCAGTCTCAGGAGTTCGATGTCAGCAGAACAGAAGTCCTTGATCAATGAATTGACTAGGGGCCAAGATGATGCGATGAATTTGAGCTTCTAAGAAAGAAAGAGTTTTTGGAAGTTTAAACTTTCCAAGATTTTTCAAAATATTTAATAAAAATATGAAGTAACACCTTATTATATTGGATAAACTGAAATGAAACTGTTGTGCCAAAGAAAAAATAGTAAAATGAATGAAAAAAGGTACAATAAAAAGAGGATTCGTATTTCATTTCAAAATGGTGTTTATGAAAAATGCGCTATAAAGAATATTTTTTTAAAATAACATGATAAAATGCTCCGATCTAAGTACAGTTGATAAATTAGTGCATGCATTTAACATTTGATAAAAACGCATCCAGAAAGAAAAAAAAAAAGGCAATGACTGTGTCTTACTTTTCTTTTCAGTGGACAAATTTTGCATCTACTATGTATCGGAAAGTTTGAAAAAAGTAAGAATTAATGCAAACGCTTCGAGTTTTTAATTAAGTTCTCAACATGCGGAAGAAAAATTCCTTAAAGTTACTTTATTCAGAACCATTTTAAGTTAAATTACTTTCTGTAGATTTTAAAACATTGTTCATATATATAAATATTAATTAATAGAACGGAAACTATTTAACAACGAATTTTAAACTTTTGAAATTCCATATTGCGAAACCGGTCAGGTGTAAACTTAATTAAAATAGTGGAAGAATTACAAGTGAGTTTTATTCTAGAATTTTACTAAGCCTATCGTATTTCTTTGGTGACCAAAGATCTCTTTCAAGAAGCGCTAACTTAGAGTATCCAACATCGAACAGAGAACCAAAATGCTGAAGAGCAAGTGGACCGGTCATATCTCTATGAACCGGTGTTTACTGGCGCCGTTATCTGTGTCGTTTTTAGGGTGTTAAAAATTCTATATATTGCACGCAATACATGTAGACTTGTCAATGAAACAACATGAACGATTTATCAATAAGTTTATTAAGGCTCCCATCCATCTGTAACAGTATATAGTACGAAAAATAATCCACAAGCATATCATGTACTTGCAACATATCAGCCTAATTCTTCATTATCCTCTCCAAAAAAATAAATCGTCACAAATTACTAACAATGTGTAAGCAAGATAACTCAATAACCCGTGCAATAACACCCCGGGTACGAATGACCGCGCGTTCGGATACGTAATATCCGTAGCCCTTGCGCGGCGGACGTGGGCCGAATAAAGGATGATTCATACAGCGTTCAACTGACATACATCCACCCGAACCGAAACTGCCGAAATTGGGACGAACTGTAAGCTGTAGGAAGGCGTCCAAACAGACCTGGTTTGGACACAGCTTGCGTGGTAATGTAACTGAGACTTATTTGAATTCCGTGTACTGAACGTGTTGCCAGTAAATGTAGGTTTAGTATATATATATATATATTATGCGTGACTTGTATGAGTTCTTCATAGGAAAAGACGACAACAAATAAAGTCAAAAGTAATGCCATCATCAACAGCCAATACTATTCTATAAAATAAAATAAAGTACTTTACCAATTTTTAGAAGATTTACGGATTTTGTTACTATACTTCATAAAACTTTGTAAAGGATTGGATTTTATATTTTGATTCCTGTAAGTATGTAGTCTCTAAGTCACTCATAATCTTCGTCATATAGAGATCATGAAATTTGGTATAATGGATTAAAAACCTTTATTTCGAAAAATATTTAGAACCCCAGTTATATAAAGGCAACTAAAACAATCATTAATCTCTTTTAAATATAATTTTCTTCTTAACTGACTCATTTATTCATAGCTTTAGCTCAGTTTTAGATGGTCTACAAGTTGAATATAAATAATAAACCAAACTATTTCTTTGCCCAAAATATACAGTAGCTTATGCACAAATTATACATTTCTTAGTCAAATTGTTTTACTGCCATATGTGTAAAGTTAAAATATTTTCATAAGTACCATTGCTCTATTGTAAGTCTCCAATAAATAACTAGGATTTTTTAGGTTGGCGATCGCTAATTAGCTTAGTTAATTGCTAATCGTAGGGTTTGTTACCAAATATTCTTGAAAGAGTTGTAATCATTGCCGCAGTCTTTGAAAGCTTCTTTGCTTTCATCTTCATTAGTCACCAACTCTTGCGATTATTGTTTTCTAAAATACTTTAGAAGCCTTGAGGCTTAATGGCTATGGGCCTCAACCTTTAAGTAATTAATATAATAATCAGTTCTCAAAACGAGAAAAAATTAAATAAGTCACGTTGATTTTTTTTCTTAAAATTCTTCTAGACGGCATATTTTTTTTATGGTAATCTTTAACTTTGCTACTAGGTAAATGGATTTACAGTTTTTCTGTCTTTTGTAATTTTGACTTACCCTACTTTTGTCTATGCGGAATCCCCCTAGATATCACCTATTAGTGGTTATATCAGACTCAAACCAATTAAAGAAACCGCAAGCCTTTCATGTAATAAAAGCCAGAGAGTGCCAAACCCTACGCAACTTTGGCCATCTACCTACGGCTTGCAGATGACCCTCTATTGAGTAAAAACTCCGATGTTCTCTTTCTAGTTTGACTTAGACATATTCAATATCATGCTCACTCTTTACGCAGATCTGAGACTGATGTAGTCTGAAATGTGTTTAACGTTTGACCAATTTTAGTAAAAATATATATTGTATCAGATACCGTTAAGTAGAGAGAAAAATATTTCTACTTTTAGCAAACCAACCAAAGCGAAATCGACTTAAAAAATGTTTCAAATAAATAAATCCGTCTCATACGACAGGCGAAAACTGGGGAAAGTTTTATTTTTGTTACATCTATAATCGAATTGACCTCTTGGCTTCCCTAATTGTAATTTTATTCTTAAACATTTGAAACTTTTTCCTTCAAAATACCTTCGCTTCTTTTGGAAATGTTCATAAAAGTTTTTCTACCATCTGGCGGTAGTGTATTCATTCTTACACAGAAATTAAAAATACTTTATTGTTTTAATTTTTGACTTTTGTATAATGTTTTGCTTTGATTTATTCGAGCTTCTAAACGTTGTACTATGTCTACTATAGATCGATATAAAAAGGTTGGCAAATTAACTAAAGAATTTCAGTACATTTCATTTATTACCATATGAATCAAAAAGCAGAGTCGTATAAAATCTTCACATTTCGACAGACATAAATCTGAATACATTTTTTTTTTCTGTAATGTAGAAGTCATACGTTCAAAAAGCGTTATGTTGAAATTAACATTTCAAAATAACGAATTTCTTGTGTATCAATGTATGAAAGTTGATAAATAAATAAATCAAAAGTATAAAAGTATTACTTGCCAATCCTCAAGGTTGAAATAAAATGGCGTAGCTTCCTTTACTCCTCAAATGAAACGATTTCAAATCTTGGACTCTAAAATTCGTTCCTTGTCCAACCGACGAGATTTACGCAGAGGCCCACTTAAACCATATTACACGATAAAAATTCCACAAAATGTCCCTCCTTCTAAAACGTTAATTTCTAATGGAGGGTTACCAAAAATATTGTGATTTGAATATTTTCAATAATTTATAATTACATATTCAACCAAAAGATGAGTATTTTATAGTGATTGAAGATGATTGTTTTAATTTATTGACCATTGTAACTTTGATTCCCACATAAACAGTTTAGGGAATTATCATTTATGTACTAGAACAATATGATAACGGTCTCTATTCGTTGTCCACCATATTTTAAAACTGAGATATCGAGATTCATAAAGAGTAATTTCCTAATTAAACATTATTGGGTTTCCTGACGTGGCCCGGATCTCGGATCTTAGTTGTCTAGTGTCTTAGTTGTCTTAGTATTTGTAGTCCTTAAAATATAGATTGATTTTTATGATAGATGGTCACGAAATAGACGAATTGATCCGAGCAAGCATTATTTACAAATCATTTATATTTTTCATTTTTTACGTGCTATGGATCGAAAAAAACCGAAATGTTTCTAAATTTTTTTTTAAATAAAAGTATTAAACTAAACCACACAAGAAATATATGATAATTCTTTTTAGAAAGCGTTTAACGTTAAATACTATGAGGAGTCAATGAACGGCATAGATGCATCAGCGATTTACTGTAGTAACCAAATCAAAGTGCAAGTGCGGCGTCTGTGGTCTTCGTAGAGTGGCGCTATATAATTTACTTGTTTTATGATAAATATATTGCATAACATTAAATGTATATTTATATTCACACCTGAAATATAGTCCTGCAGAACATTCACAGATATCAAGCCGTGCTTTCAGGACTATAGTAATTGTTGCTGTAATATTTTTTAATAACATCTAAGTGACAGCCCTGACTGTCAAATTCCGATCACGTGAACCCCACGTGATTACATAACTTGAAATTCAAAGGGTAAAAACCGACGGTATTAAAAGCGATAGACCTCTTGAAGTGGAAACTTGATATAGAGCATTTCTACTTCAACACGATTGGCTATCACACAGGGAACGTTTCTGAAAACGTTTCTATCCTCTTATGTTGAACCTTAAGTGAAGGACTTAAAGTGTCTTTTTGCTAAATATAACTTCAAGACAAATTTCTTATGCTTGCCTCGAGAGTTACGGCAGTTGAATATGAAAAAAATCTTAAGTAATAAAGGTGTGGTCGGG
This sequence comes from Hyphantria cunea, assembly GCA_003709505.1. Classification (NCBI taxonomy): domain Eukaryota; kingdom Metazoa; phylum Arthropoda; class Insecta; order Lepidoptera; family Erebidae; genus Hyphantria; species Hyphantria cunea. The sequence goes on along the minus strand of PKRV01000518.1, from coordinate 258,916 downwards.
ACTTCAAAGTTCTGACTTCCTCCACTTCCTCCTCGATTATTACAAGTCAGTTTCATTTGTTCAACATTTCCTAAGAAATGCAATCTCAAAGAAAAAAAACCAGAAAGTACATTAAAATAATTTTACGTAGGTATTTTCAAACTTGGACTAAGAGTAAAATTTTATTCTAGCTAAATTAGAAAAAAATATGAATATTAAGTTTCTATATTTAAGTTCATAAGTTTAAATACAACAGAATATTTCTCGGTTGAAATTGATAACGATGATGTCTTTACAGATATTTAATACTTCTTAGTCTCATAATTAACAGATTTAAACTAGGGCATTTATTTCGTTTATTTGACATTAAGTTATTAACTCTTGAACTGCAAACTTACACTATGTATGATATGTACATGTATAAGGGCAAGAAAATTATTAATTCAACTTTTAAAAAATTCACTTGTTGATAAAAAACACATCCAAAATACATAACTCTTTCCCAGTACATAAAATAAACACCGCAATACACTATGCTCACACTGTCAGCGATAATCCAGCCTCCAGTGGTTGACTGTATGAATGTACATAAACCCTCGTCCTATGGCTTGGCAATAGCGGTTTCACGTTCCGAGATATAACACAATGACCAAATTTATAGGGTTGTCAATCTCTGGGATAGTTGAATACGAAAAATATTCATGGAATGAATGTTGATTTATTGCAACTGTATACGCAAAAGTGCGTGTGAGCAACCTTAACAGCATCCTGTTATGTTTTGACTGTAAAATCGTAACAGTAATAAGTAAAGCCATTCGAAACCATGGCCATCGATGACATTTTTACAGAGGTCTACATTTTCTTATCCACTATCACTCAGAAAATTGTCATCAGACCGTCCCATCTTTACTGAACCCAAAAAGTGTAATATATATCCCTTCGATTATGTTCTCGTTCGCGAACAAAACCTATGTAAACTGAGTATGTAAAGCTATTGACCTATATAAATAATAAGCCGTTCTTGGTTCTGCCTTATCTGTTTTTGATGTGTTCCAAAGCACATTTTTTTTAAAAGTTTTTTTTAATAATCTCCTTTTAAACGTTACTGTAGTCCTGATTAAGAATCNTAAGAGATCGATTGTCGATTGTCGTCGAAGAAAGTTTCGCGTTAAAACATCGTTTCAATGCGAAAGGTGACTGATGCCAAAGTTATGATGCGATAACTTATAACATCGGTTACTTATAACTCCAATATTTATTGATATCAATGCTGCATAGAACAGAAGCGACATAAAATCACATATTGCTGAGAACAAAGTTAGTAGGTAGCAAAGCTAGTAAATCGGTACATTATGATATCGATATATTTATATGTCAAAAAACATTTAATAAAGATGATAAAGCTTATTTTTAAACTAAAGTAACTATAAAATGTAATGTAATAGTGATTTATTTCTACATGAACTTTTAAAAATAGATATAGAATATATTTACAAATGCAAATATACATATAATTAATTATAGAGAACAATTACATCGTGAACATAAAACTGTCAATCGGCAGTGTACTCTCATTTATTTCTACTGCTCAGGTAGATAATGCAGCAAGCCTCTGTTCCTCTTCAGACTTGAAGTACGTTTCTAGTGAATGAAGCTGTTCTAAACACTTCTTATGAAGCAATTGAGTACTAGGAAGAGTTCCTCCATAAATCGGAGGTAGAGAAGATCTTGGCACAACATCATAAAACTTTTCCAGACTCTCATTCTTGTTATGAAATGTAATTTTATCAAAGAATTTTTTATTCATGAACGGCTTTAAAAGTCCCATCAGCTTATCTATAACAGGTTCTGCATTGAGTATATGTATGGCATGCATACGCACAGGTAAAGCATCTTGGAGATATTGAAACAACTTTCGAACAGTTAATGGGTTAATTTTCAATAAGTGTCCGAATTTTATTTGCATATCGAAAACAAAAATAAGCCCTGGCCGAGGACCTCGCTTTGTTAAACACAGATCTACTGTCATAAGTAGCAACTTCAACTCATTTATGAGATTAAACTTCCAGGCGCTATCGTCATGTAGACGATTATATATAATGTCGTAGCCTTTACTTGAATAAGCGGGCAAAACGGAGAACTCAAAAACTTTAGTTGATGCCATCAAATCTGCATTAAACACACGATTATTGAAAAATTCTGGCGATTCTTTCCTGCACTGGTAGTATTTTTCTATACACAATTTTGTATTCGTAATATCACCATAACACGCGTTATAAAATACCACTAATTGTTTATCTGTTAAATCCTTCGGTACATATTTGGTTTGCTCGAGATTTTGGATCCAAACACGTAATTTTTCGATGTCTTTTTGGCGAAAATTGTCCATAACTTCTGTAGTTGTTTTGTAGTCAAATTCTAAGTCTGTAAACATTGTTAACTCACGATAAGAAATTATTATTATAAAAATAACGGTAAACTATTATCACAACCAGACACATGTACAATTCCTTATAAACTGTGTACACCCAATAACCTCAATTAGTTATATTTTTTCTGCGTCTTATTTTTTTTACTTGTTTTTTCTTGTTAAATGATAAATTTAGGTTTTTTATGGAATAGTGCGCAAGCTAGTAATTAATAAGTATTTTGATTATCTGAAAAACAATGCCATCTAGCTCTAAATTAAGCAAAGTTTATACAATGAAAGCTAGATTGGCAAATTATACATAAAAACATCCAAACTTCGAAACAAATATTTGTAGATCAGACAACAGTCGTGTACGCTGCCCCTGAGCTAAAAACGTATATAGTGTATGGGGTATACTATTTATACTCATGTATTATTAAATTATTAATGGTAATTCAGTAATCGTTCTAGAAGAAGTAGTGAACTGGGCTATAAGTTTGGCTAATGTTCTAATATATGAATTAGCTTTCACTATAAAGCCAATACTGGGACCTTAATGCAAATAAAATATCCTATCAGAAATACATTTTCCTTCTACACTTAAATATAATAGAAAAGTTACGCCTTTTTTAGAAGGATTATCCAAAGACCTTTCTTTAATACAAATAATATTATAAATACATTTTTTTGTTCTAATATTTGTTATTATATTCCAATTCTTCACAAAGTTCTTTATTAAGATTGTAAATGAAAATGGTTACTAGTCAACAATGTTCTATGAAACGACAACATAGTCGACATGATATAACTTGAACGATAATTTCATACATATTTACGTAACGCCAAAACATACTTCAGTACTATGGTGAATACTAAGTAAGAACAATGGACTAACTATCTGTTAACCCTGTGTCGCGCAATGAAAGTTCTCACACTGATTAGCATATAAGCAACTTACCAACATACCGTAGAATCATGTTCTATTAAGCATAACCCCGCCTGATCAAATCATTCCCTCATCTTAAAGGGATACAAGTGGTATACATCAGTTGACATGAAAACATACTTTTATTAAATACACACGTAACCTTTGTACCTACCTCACAAGATTTCTGAAACAATTACTGGTATCATGTCCTGGGCATTGAATCCGCTTCTGTAACGGATAAAGTGATTTAAATAAATACATGAATGATAAATTTGAAAACGCTCCTTAAGATTAGTAGTTCTCTGTTGGAGACCCATACCAGTAATAAGACACCTGACTTTGGACAGATGTAGTCACTTGTCTGCACGTTTCTACCCTTTTGCATAAAAAATATTTTTTTAGTTTTTTATACTTATTCATTTATTTATGTGGTTAGTTATTTACAATACTACGTCGGTATTTCTTACCATGATAAGTAGTCACTCTCGCTTATAGTCTTGTGACACAAAGTGTCATGACACCAACATTTTTCTATTTTTGCCATCATATTTTCCCACAAGAGTCGTTTATACAACATAAACACAGTAGGTATCAGTGTTCGGGTACGTTTTTATATTATCATTGGTTGTAAGTGGTTGTTATCAGAAATGGACGGGATTTTGTTGTGGCGACGTTTTCGGCTTGTTTAGTTGAATGAGTGTGACTTTATTATATTTACGCATTTGCTGTGTTTTGATAAACTGTGTTAGAGTCATCAAGTAGACCACTATCGTCGATGTTTGTATGTATTTACTCAACCAATAAAATAATATTTGTATGTGGTATTATTTAACCCAAGAGTAGTGTACATTGCGTTTTATTACTATTAAGTTTAATAAACAGCTTAGTCATAAAAATACAAATAGTTTGGTCTTTTTCATTTGCATTATTATGTTTGAGGAATATGAGGTACACAAAACTATCACAAAACAACAAATCTATGAAAACTTTATTTTAGTTTGCCTATTATTAAATCTACCTTACTGAAGAAATTTCTCCCTGGCTTTAGAATGTAAATAGTTTTTAGTTTTATATATTTTTTGTAAATAGGATTCCAAGAATTAATAATTAGGTTGTTATTAATCAGTATGAAAACTACTATTAAGCATAAGGTTTCGACTGTCTTCATATTTATATTATTTTCTGTGTTACTTTAATATATACCCTATCGCCTCATGAATACACTCAATATTCAAATGCAATATTAGAAACAAACCATTCGTCTTACTCCACATTGCGAATTGCCTTTCTCTGAAATAATAAAAACTAATGTACGTGTTAACATCGAATCAACCTTTCACTGGGGTTCCACATTTACATTATATGTCTTATACTATCTTAGAACACATGAATATCCTTGGTGACAAGATCTTAAACGACGTTTAACATGATAGTTATTTAATAGATAAGCTCAAGGTTGCATACCAGATATATCCCTTTAGAATTTGCACAAAGACGCACCTCGACGATTGTCGGCAATCCTGAGCTGACAAGTGGTATTCAACATTCTGAAGGCGATTTTGTGCCCTGTTTGTATCATCGGTTGAGTTAGTGTGCTTTGAAATGATGCCCAGGCCGTTCTTTAATCCTCAAAGAATTGAAAAGCTAGGTTTTACTTGTAACTCGTCTGCACAAAACTGACCAGGTAGAAAATTATCTGTTATTTTCTACTTCAGATCATATCAGAAAAAAGAGTGATCCATCACAATAGATATTAAAAACACATTATGACTCTAATTATATTGGCTGTGCATATATTTTAACTTGGTTGTAATAATGTGGGAGAACCACGCTTCGGCATGAATGGGCCGGCTCGACCGGAGTAGAGAGGAGAGGATACCACGGCCTCACAGAAAACCGGTGTGAAACAGCGCTTACGCTGTGTTTCATTGAGTGAGTGAGGATACCGGAGGCTCATACCCCAATCCCTCCCCATCCCCCAAAAGCCGGCAACGCACTTGTGACATATGGTGTTATATGTTATATTATATATATGGACATGTAAAAAAATCTAAAAAACGTATTAAAAAAACTAAATATATCTGCGATCTCTTGCCAATGATTCATATTAAATTTTATGTTACGTATAGTCCTTGACAGCATATTCTTGGTTAAGACATGGAAACTTATTTGCCTTTGTTGGGTCTATATTCATATTGTATGATTCATGACCTTGTTGTATACTATTAATTATGCATTATTCTTTTCAAAAAAACTGAGAACGGTACTGGAGGAAAGTCAATCCTTCCTGAATTTCAGCTCCCTCCACTCAAAGACAGTGTACTTGTATTAATTACTATGTGTATGGGCGGCTGTAAAAAGGCAGCTTCAGGCATGCTGCAGTAAGCTTCTACGCTTCGGAAAGTTTCGCAACAAATACAATATTGTTGCAAAAACGGGTAGTGATATAACAACTCACTTGGAAATCATTCTTGAATTAAACACTATTAATAAGAGATAAAATATCATATTTCATCATTATGAAATAGCCCGATGATATTAAATGTATTGTGGAAGCATCAAAGTACCGAGCAGTAAAGAATTTCGGAGCAATAAAGCTTCGTAAAACATTGTAATCACCTCTGTGCAACTGATGAGCCGTTTAGATAATTTTAATCACTCTTTCAGTGCTATGGACGAAAGCACAATAATGTGCTTAAATTGCGATCGTTCATGGAGTTAATAGCTTGATAAATAATACTTGACACGGTATATTGTTGACTGAATAGCTGAATTGGGACCTAAGAACAATTCAAGCGGATTTCAAATAACGATCGTGGCTGTCAGAATCAAATTAATGTCTGATGGAGAGGAGTTAAATTACCTTTTAGATAATTTATGTTAGATTATTTTTCAATCATATATTTTTTAAACTGTGGGATCAACAATCTTCGCGTGAACCAGGGCATGCCCTAACATGATTTTCAATACTTCAATCTACAAAGTATAATGTCCCACTGCTGGGCTCGGGTCTCTTTTCAGGAGAGGGTTAAGGCCACCATAAGTGCGTGTTAGGGACTGGCAAGACTACGTTGTGGCTACTTAATCTTGCCGTTGGATGTTTTTCAAGCCGCGCAAAGCCCTCCAAGTAAGCTTCATGACTATACCCTATGATAACAACCGGGACCGACTGCTTAATGTGACCCCTCAATCACGGAGACGTTCATAGTAATATGCGACGAGCGGTCCCATCTAGATATTGACTGCGCCGTCATTGCTTACCCTCGGAGATTGTCTAATCACCGAGTTCAACTACGCTATGAGCACCTTGGAATTTCGAATTTGAATTTGAAAAATATAATTTCATGAACGAGTCTGTTTAAGACTCGTTTATGAAATTATATTTCATGAACTATTTTTAATTTTTTTAGGCGAGTCGAGCGTGTATAATAGTACCCAAGCTGAATCCATTAACGGTTTTTATTCTTCTACTAACTTTCCTTTTAAAAGTATCTACTTTTGTTTGAATGATATAAATATAGTTTAGATTTTATAAAGCATTTAACCAGCCTTAAATGGCTTGAAATGAAAAAACTTGACTACCTAAAACAAAACAGCTTAAACACACATTTCTTAACAACACTATTTAATCAAACTGGATATTTGTGCGATTCGTGACGTCACATCGCCCTTCCGGTTGGCGGCAATATGGTTGATATTACGTGAGTCTATTGTAAGGGGTGGCGTCTTGTCCTCCGTTTTATTAGTTTGTGTTTCCTAAGGTGGGTGTGCTACTTTATAAGATACGATACTACTTCCTTCTAAACATTTAGTTTTGAACACATATCTTAATATGTGTTCGATATCAGAATGCTAAGATATTTACTCATCGAATGTCAGACTTACATCCGTTCGTATGTGGTGATGCTGGGGTGGAGTCGTGTTTTACCTAGTTACTACACCAAGGTGAAGGTATAGAGACTTGGTTCGATCTACGCTGCCTGATGAAAAGCATACGTAGAATCTTAGAGTGGTCACTCATTGTAAATGCCGCATGGTCATCCACACCGTGGGGACCTAGTGAGATGCTTTAAATACCCGAGACACCAGTGTTGGAAAATTAAAATTCATTAAATATATACATACATATTAATATATAATTTATTCTCTCGACTGTCGGCACTTGATGGCATTTGTTCCAATACATTTTAGAATTAAATCCGCTTGTACCTATTCGGTACAATGGATTTAACTAGTTTAATTTCATATTTTCATAAATAAAATCATCACTTTTCAATGATCAAAGATGATCTTACCTCGACACCTTTGATGATGCCATGAGCGAAATAGGATAGGTGTAAAAATAAAAATAAATAAAACAAATAAATAAATATTTCGGATATCTAACACACAACGCCATCTAGTCCCAAACTAAGCAGAGCTTGTATTATGGGTAATAGACAACTTATATGAATACGTAAACACTTTTTTTTGTAAATACATACATATTATACATAGAAAACACCCTAACTCCGAAACAAATATTTGCAGATCATACAAACATTTAGTCAAACCCAGGATCCGAACCCGACACCTCATGGAGAGCAGTCGCGTACGCTACCACTGCGTCACCGAGGTAGTCAAATGCTTTAAAGGTGTAAAAATAAATAAATAAAATAGTGGAATAAGTACAAGTTTTATAAACAGCTAAGTCAAGAATTTTAATTTTAGAATGTATATAATAATATACTTATTTTTCAGTAGTGAAAAAATTTACTAAATGCGAATAAGCTCATTAAACACCAGGTACATATAAAAAAATCTTTATTCCCAAACCCTTAAAAGTCGCATAGTATAAATTTTTAATAAGTGCACATCAGCTGTACCGTCTGTTGCGGCACATTATAAAGGGACGGTAACTATTTAATGTGTTTCCTTGCAAACTTCCAGCTCCCGTTACCGTCCTGATACGAGCAAGATAAACTAACAATTACTTGGAGACTGAAACCTTTTACTAGCATCATGTTTATATTTGCTTCATGTGAGGACAAACACAGAATATCTTCAATGTTTAAATATATATTCCAATTCAGCTTTTGTTGTTTTATCGCTCGGCATTTAAACTTTTGCGGCATTCTAGATATTATTTATGGCACACAATATAATTCTTCTATGTTTATTGCAATTGCCGAAAATGGTATGAATATTTTAGTTAAATTTATTTATGATGCCCCGAGGTTTGGGTAAAACATAAGTGTGGATCTACTTAGTAGTAATGTATTGGATTTTATTTGCCGCATCCGCAGATGTTCGAGGTAAAAGAAATGTTGGAATTTGCCCCTATCTCTTACTTTACTTATAAGCAAATCTTGAACGGATATTTTTCGCTAGTATTTTTTATGTTGATGAATTTCTGATGTTTATGTTTTTTATGTATTGACAATAAAAGTATGTATGTTTTTATATCAGTTATCTTGTACCTATAGCTCTTATCTTATCTATCTAGCGTTATTTATTATTTATAGGCCTCTCCAATTTCACGCCACTTAGTTCGATCTACGACTTTTCGCATCCAGCTTCTGCCAGCCGTCTTGCGCAAATCATCACTCCACTCATCTACTGAATAACAAATCCTTGTTTGCTATCTACATTCTATAAATATGCGATTATTAATACGTATATTTTACACAGGATACGCATAGCGAAGAAAAATGATAGTTTAATACCGTTAGTTTGATAATTTTACAAAAGAAAGATAAAATATATAAAGCATCAAACTATACCAGTCTTTTGTATGTAAAATTGTATGACTTCCTAATTCAGTTGTTTGTAAAGTATTTATACAACGTAATTCTTTAACATTTATTTATTTGTACAACATGTACTCATTCTAGTTGTCTCCCCTCAATCGTTATGTTAGGATTAAATCTGGATTCCTGGAGATAACCAACAGTTTCGTTTTACTGATATTTATCGACAGACCAACTTTCCTGACACGAACCATCGACGGTACCACGGGCCGCTGAAGGATGGGAACCTCTGGTGGCAGATTGATTACTGATCGCATAATTGTGCAATCGACCTTGATTGAGGGGGGAGGCATAATTTCCCCGGGACAGGGTTTGATAAGAGATGACATCGATTCGGGATGGATCTGAAATAACCTGGTCTAGGCTGCCAGAGGCCGAGGAGGGATGTTTTTAGTGGAAACACCACATACTCCTGGCACTTGTGTCCCGGTGGACCTGGAGATCAGAAGGGATTTTTTACCTCGTCAAAAAAAGAGTACCTTTGAAATATCGAAATCTAGTTGTAACTATCTTTGGCTTTAATGTTTTTATAATGTCGGTTGCATATTAGTAACCGAAGCACACAAGCAGCACACAAAACATTGATATGTAACTCGGAAATATACTTGTCATCTTGATGGAATATATCTAAAATCGCTTTATTAATTAGTTTTGAAACAGTGTAAGTGTTATACTCATATGTCAATATAATATATGAGAATAATAACAGACATATTGCTTACAACACTGTAACCTAAAAGCAATTCACATACGGCCGCAAAACCGAAGTGGAATTGGGCGTGGTATGTTGTCGGATTCCAGATAATTTATGAGCCGAAATAACGATAGTATGCAGGTAATTGTAAGATTAAAGACCAAAGAACTATATAGGGAGGTATAACTACACAAGAATGTAGAGATGAAAGACTAATTATTGTTATTCATTCGAATATATGAATTTTTGATGTAACTTTAGTGCAAAAAATATTAAAATATATCCTTATAATTTAAAGCACTGTATGCTTCATTCCTTATTTTTTGCTGTTAAATCGTAATTGATTACTTTAAATTTTAATGAAGAACTTATAGAATGCATTTTAAGCATTTTAATATGACCAAAACATTTAACCTCCAGGACAAGAGTCTTCTGTTCAAAGCCGGCAATACTGGCATTAAAAATTTTTATACCCATACACATCTTATCAAAAAATCTTCACTTTGACTTAGCCAACACGAAAATCAATAGTAATTTAGATTTCAGAGCTTTTATTAAAAGTTTTTCCAAATTTTGAACTCACATGTGATAAGTCTCTTGTTATTCCTGATAACTCTCAATTAAAAGCGACAAGCAACATAAAATATAATGGTTTCTCTAAAAGAAAAAAATTGCACCCATTTAATAGATTTATAGCAAACAATTTAAAAGCACTATCATCTATGCTGACGATCATTTTGCCCATTTGGGAGGACATTCATTTTTGTACAGATTATCACCATGGGAATAGGAAAATAAACTGTAGTCGGCGTCACGTCGCTGTGATTTATGTGCGCGACGTGGACACATCTAGTGTCAAGTATTCAAAGCCACTGACACTCCACTACGTATTTGGCTTGAGGATATCATACATCAAGACATGCTTAAGGATCCAACTTGTTGTAGTCTAATATACAATGAATTCATCCTAAGATTTTGAAAAGATTTGGCAATAAATTTTGCACGAACGCATTTTTTAAATATCGTTTTCGTATATCTTTCAAGGCTTATTGCAGTTTAATGTATGGGGACATATAATACGTAAATATCATGGTCTAAAGTAAATTAGGAATCATACTTAACAATGCTAGAATCTTAACAGTACTGAATTATAATGAAATAAGTACATAGAACGCAATCACATAGTAGATATTACATATATTACTAAATAAATAAAATAATAATAAAATACTTGAAATATTTATAAATATATGTCTATAAGTACATTATAATGTTATTTATTACATTTTTTTTACCGTGCGTCATACTTATAAAGATGAGGTAATAAATATATGTTTGAATTGTTCCAGGTAAATGGATCCTGGGGTCTCCCTGCCTTCGTGTGTGACGTGTACATCGCCATGGATGTCACATCATCTACCTCAAGCATATTTAACCTCGTTGCCATCTCAGTTGATAGGTAAGTTCTTCAGATGGCAACCTACTTTGCACTCACACTATAAAATATTTGACATTAAATTAGCAATAAAAAGATTGAGAAGGTAGCAAAATTTTAGTAAAAGAAGACTTGCATTTCTCCAAAAAAATAATAAAATAGGAATCCCTTATTAGATTCGAATTATTCGCAGTTTTCGTAATTTGTCTTTTACAAAACATTTATCACACTTACGATGAATTTGTGGAGGAACGGACATCATGTTCCTCCAAAACAAAGGGAAGATCCTCAGACCAGGCGAGGTGATCATTCCTAGCGGGCCACTCCCTAACGGTTGATGTTGGGAAGTTCTATATATGTTAATCGTCGCGAGAATTTCTATTGCACGATGCAGGATTGGTAGTTTTTAGTTTTTTTCGATACTCCAAAGTTCGATGTTTCTTCGTTAGATGGCGCTGTCATATATTCATGTTGTTGTGCTGCATATGGAAGTCACCACAAATTGTGACGAAATTCTAATTATTCTTAAAAATGCAAACTTACTACCTTATAGTTTTTTGGAATATTTGAGATTCTTAATACAATCCGTTTAGAGTATTATTATCTGTTTCTTAAAAGCTATTTCCCTCCAGGTACATTGCAGTAACACAGCCTATTAAATACGCAAAACACAAGAACAACCGGCGAGTCTGGTTCACCATAGTGTTGGTGTGGCTGATCTCAGCAGCAATCGGCGCGCCTATCGTCCTGGGCTTGAATGACACTCCAGACAGAAACTTTGACGAGTGTCTCTTCAATAGTCAAAACTATGTTATCTACTCATCGCTCGGATCCTTCTACATACCCTGCATCATGATGATGTTCTTATATTATAATATTTTTAAGGTTAGTAGTTAGAATTTAGAAATTATCTAATGTGACATTACCATTGAGAGCTATGATTATGAGCATTATTATGATTTATATATTTTTTAAACTAATGCAAGTTATTTGAAGCTGCATAAACAATCACGCTTGATAAGCTTGTTTTGTTGCATTTAAACAAAGGCTTAGAGAGGATACAATTTATAATAATATCATTCGTTGAATGAAAATTATAACAATTTTCGTATTATAGCCGTAATTGGTGTAATAAATTTGAATATTTTGTTAATGATAGTGGTAAATATTTTACAGAGTATTTTTATCGCTGATTACGCCAAAACTTGCGCTTCGATAATTTTAATTGTGAAAATAGTTAGAAGCGACAGTTAGAAGTACAGTATTATTAATGTTTTTATAATGGATTAATAAATTAACTTCAGTAATAACCAACATTTTAACATACCACTGAGAAAAACTTACCTTAATTTCATTAATATTTCAATAACGTTCTCAGACTTTTTGAACTTTAATAAAATTTGATTTTCGAATCGTCAACTACATTAAAACTGAAAATATACATGGTTGTATTTGTAATTACAAAATTTTCTTAGTTTGACACAAATACTGCTACAGAAACAAGTAGATATATGCTCTTCAATTGGCCTACAGTGTCCATTCTGATTGCCAATAACTGGATTAGAATACCAGAATCGATTACGTGGTAACATGAACAAGTGGCCATGTAGATTGTTTGCACGGCTTAAGCATCATACCGACTAATTAAGTAAGTATACTCTAGAGCTATTGATTTAGTACTTGCCTGTGCGAGAGATGAGCTAATATTTATTAAGTGCTCAAGTATTGTGACGTTTCAAGTTAATAGCTTTAAAATTTTGAAAAAAAACTAGGAACTTTAAAATTTTCATTTCAGTATATTTTTCTTCTTGATATGGTGAAATTGAAAAAGATCTTTTCTTCGTTAATAGATTCTTCTTTAATATTAGCTTGTATGAAGGTTGGTCCATATGAATAAAAATGAAATAAAAACCGAATGTTTAGAAAAAATGCTATGAATTCATAAGAAATAATATTTTTGATTCTTTGTTAAAACTGCCTTGTTTATTTTTTACTTACTTATCCACAGCTGGACCAATTTTCCGCCTATGTTCAGTTGTGGACTTTTATAGAATGTCAATGAATATTAATTACATATTTAAAGCCTAAGTATTTTAAATGATTGTAAGAAATATAATAGAATTCCCTTTAAGTGATCATTAAGTTTTCATTTATAAAATTTTCTAATTAAATCAATTCTTAAGTTTTTCAGTAATGATACTCTTTGCTTTTAAAATAACTCTTCTATTTTTAAAATATTGTTTAAGACAGGTATTAAAAAATAAGAAAAATCGTCATACATTTTAACAGAAACATGATATCATACATAGATATCGTTTAAATTTATAACTCCTTTTATTGTGTCGCTGTATGTAAATACGTATACAGCAACACAATGGAAGTTAAAAACGTTTGCTAGCCATATTTAGTACCCATGTAGTTTATCAGGTACTTGAAAAATTGGTATCATAATTTTCCTTGTTCAAAAATAGGTCAAGTGACAGAATAGTTTGTGATTTATACCCGAGATTCTGCGGTTTATGCTTTAAATATAGATAAATATATTGCACTGGATATTTTCCCTTTGTTTAAGGCTAAGAATATCAGATCACTAATACATTTTTCGTTAAATTTCTTATTCATTATTTTATTGAAATAAAGCAAAACTTACAATTACTTTAGATGTTAAAGTTATAGATTAATTACATAAATCATCAAAAGCATTTGCTACAGCTTTTTAATATAATATTGACTTAAATTTTTCTCACACTCAGGCTTTGAGAAATCGTGCGAAAAAACAGAGAGCAGCCAAGAAACCACCAGTTTCTGGGGACCCAACAACTGGTGCTACAACAGCTGTAGTTATAGAGAATGTGGCTCAAACCAGGCGACTTGCGGAAACAGCACTTCATGATGATAGACCTACGAATACTGGGTCTGGAAGCAACGAAGATGATCATGAGGATAGGTAAATGATTAATGTTACTCTTAATTGGTCACGTTAAGCAGTCGGTCCCGGTTGTTATCATACGATAACAGTCGTGAAGCTTAGTTGGAGGCCTTCGGGCGGCTTAAAAACATCCAACGGCAAGATTTATGTAGCCACAACGTATTCTTGCCAGTCCCCAACCCGCACTTGGCCAGCGTGGGGACGTATGGCCTTAACCCTCTCCTGAGAGGAGACCCGAGCCCAGCAGTGGGACATTATGGGTTGTTTGTTTTTTGTTTTTGTTACTCTTAAATGTCACACGCAGCCTGCCGTCTGATCTAATGCAGAGCCTGTACTGTCCGTGGGAATTGAATCTTTGATTTAAATTTTAAATTTCCTAAAAAAATAACCAATAGTTTACTCAGAATATTACAGTCGGATTTTTAGCTTTCCTAAACACAAACTTGAATGTGGGCGTAACTCGAAATAAATGTGACGATCTTAACTTAAATTGCTTACTATACAGAACAAGCGCGTCGAATACATGTTAAGCTAAGTTCACTGAGAATTGTTGAATTGAATTGACAATACTATTCTCAATTTACCACTTTTCAATGATGAAGTGTCTTTTAGTAATATAATATTACTAGATTTTGGTAATAAGTCGTAAATAGTATCCTATAGTACTCCTAATATGTACAAGAAAATGCGTACAAAGTTTCATAATGATCGATTAAGTAGATTTCGCGTGAAAGCGCTAAAAACCTTACATTCACATTTATCATATTATATTAGAATCAGATTTTTTTATAGGCAATACTTACATCAAAAACGCATTGTTTTTCTTTTTTTCCTGCATGTCTGTCTGTCACTTTGTTTAGGCTAACCTCTGAAACAGTGGGGTCAGCTTTTGACGGCTTTCACTAGTAGATAGCTACTACTACAAAAGAGTACATGTCCATTGGCATGAACCGTGTGTTTTTTGGATGGGAAAATGGGAATATTTCAATGGGGAAGTGTAATGAAGTATGTAAGAACTGATATTTATTACTCACATGGTTTAGTTGGCGTGAATGAGTGTTAGATGAAATAGTTCACTAGCAATTTGAAATTTTAGAAAAATTGAGTCTTATAACAGAATCCAGAACAAGATACGAAGATACGAAACAAGACAAGGAGCATACTCGGAGATGCAAAAAATACTTCACATGAATGAATTCAGAAGCCAATTTTTGTGAATACAACGATACTAAATGTCTTACTCCTAGTATCGGTGTATTGCTTACATTTAGAATAGAAATTGCTTCAAAATGTTTGCACAAAGTGTTAAACATAATAACGGATCTCTACGCGGTGGCATATTCCACCCCAATTTCATTTGTCGCAAGTTAATCTATTCTTGTAATTAGCCTTATGACATACCTACAATAGGACTTAATATTTTAAAAAAATATACTTAATATACTAATATTTAAAATCGTAATTCAACTATTTTTTATAATGAATGTCGAGATCACCGTGAAGAATACCGAGGGCGATATGACTTACGGCAGTTTTTTAGCGATGAACGCGAAAATTTCTGTCTTTGTGGAGTTAAAATGGACTAAATTAAGTCTACCCCAATCTGAGATCTATTGTTAGGACAAGGTTTGTATAGAGTAAAAAAAAAAGGAAGCCGGAAGTGTTACATTTTCTTAGTCCGCTAAGTCGTATACGCTGTGGCTCTGCGGGAAGTTAACACGGGCTTACTAAAATAAGTTTTTCGGTAATGAATATTGCGGTATAAGGTTCGTGTGGTCAACTAGTATAATACAATTAACAATGAAAGTTTTCTTCATGCTGGTGCAAACATTTAATTATATGAAAATAACTTTTGTTTTTTCTGGTCATTACAGGATAGTTGAAATGAGTTACCTAAAATAGGTCACTTTTCATGTTGTTACATACTTTTCTATACTTTACCTTACCCTTTTTAAGATTTTTGAATGATAGTTAACTAGTACATATATGTAAAAATTCATGTTTGCTTTTTATGATGATTTACTACGACGGGTTCGGAGCTATATTTCCATTCGATTCTATTGAATTTATTTGCATTCTTTTATGTGTTTTTCCTGTATCTATTTATAAGTAAGAGCAGACACTATATTTAAAAACAATCTAAGTAGTTTAGAGTCCCAATTAGTTGTTTTTTAAAGGAATAGGGGGCAAATGAGCAGACGTATCAACTGATGGTAAGCGATTACTGCCCACCATGGATACCCACTGCACTAGTGTCGTCACAAGTGCGTTGCTGGCCTTTGTAGAATGGAGAGGGGGATGAGGAGGATTGGGCTATGGGTCTCCGTTATCCTCGCTCATTCACAACACAACGCTGCGCAGGCGCTTATTTACACCGGTTTTCTGTACGGTATCTTAGTATCACTCCTATCGAGCCGGCCCATGCATGCCGAAGCGTGGCCTATATTGGTCTAAATATTTCCTCTATTATTAATCATTTTAGTCACGCAAGCGATCCTAGCTTACACCGGATTCTCTAGTAAACCCTCTTTGTTTTGTTTAGTTTCGACAAAAGATCAGCAGACCTAGAAGCCGATGCTGATGAGTGTCACGTCATTCCTAATGACAAATCTACAGAGTTTATGCTCGCCACTGTAACTGAGGAAACAACCCTGTAAGTATGACATTTATACTATTCTCTGAAATTACTATTCGGCTAAGGGTGCTAACTACGCAAGACCACGGTTCTACAAATAGTAGGCGCACGCCGGCTGACTTATGGTCTGGGAATCTGGTGCACCTTAGAAAAGATCCTGGAACCCCGATATTGCACACATAGCTAAGAAAAATATTATATTGATAGGATAAAGAAAATTAAATATAGAGTAAGTTCATATTGTAGCAATTTTTTTTTAATTTTGGCATTGTTCTTGACAAATATTTTTTTGAGTCATAAATATTTTTTCTATACATATTATGTGAAATTTCGATTGGGGTAACGGATCAACTACCGAATTTGAATACAATTTTGTATAATTATACACCAATATTGTTAATTTCTTTCTGTACAGAATCACGCTCATGAACACAATATTGATTGGGTTGTTACGTGGTTTGAAAGGGTTTATCCAGAACTTACACTTGAGTAATAGTC
Source organism: Hyphantria cunea (assembly GCA_003709505.1). Lineage (NCBI taxonomy): Eukaryota > Metazoa > Arthropoda > Insecta > Lepidoptera > Erebidae > Hyphantria > Hyphantria cunea. The sequence goes on along the minus strand of PKRV01000518.1, from coordinate 241,619 downwards.
TAGCCATTTGTCTTGTCTATTTTAGTAATTATAATTAATAGCTCTAACTATAAATAGATATTCCTCCTAACTAATATTTCAAGCTCAATTTAAAGGAAAATCGATGTCGGAAACAAATATATGTATTACATTCATTCCCTATTTTTCAATTCACATTTTTTACTTTTAGTAACAAAAATATTACAAAATTTAACAGAAGGTTTAGAACCTATTTCCTTACTGTGCTTACAATTCTATACCCTATATACAGATCTATATTTTATATACAGTACGCCAAAAAGAAACATGAAGCAATCAGTTCCTGACCCAAACGGAAACAATGATTCAGGGTATGCGCCTTCTAACCTCGAAGATACCATCAGAGAACATGTCTCTCCTCCTGGCTCACCTGGATTGAAAGATGCTACGGTATTAAAGAACATGGCCTGTGATAATAACAAGTGGAAGAAGAATGGCAAGTCAAAATCTTCAACGGATTCTAGGTATCACTATTTGAATCAAATCAAATTTCCAATCCAAATTATTTTTTTTAAGTTATTTATTCTTAATCTGACTTAACCTTAGTTTGCTTACTCTTGAGCTATTACTAAAATACTTCCATAAATAATTTGAAATTATTAAAATATGTAGTTCTAGGCTAAACTAACCACAATTGGTTTTAAAATTTCATGATTGCATAATGCTCGCAGTCTTAAGTTATTCCGTAAGATCTGATATTCTATTTTTTTTATAAGTATTACACTTATACACACATCCATATATATTTTTTTTTAATATAGAATCAACTTTACATTTACATTATAAGATTTGGATTAGAAAGAATTTAGTACATTCCATTTTCTTTTCAAATTTTAGACTTTTTTTATATTAATTTGTTACAGAAATGTTTCGTTGCAAATCCGTTCAGATGAGGACCAAGTGACAGGCAGTACGTTTGACCTCAGAGACGGGTCTAGCTCAAAAAAGGAAAGAAAAGCAAGTGCAGCAACCGCACGTTTTACGATATACAAAGCTAATAAAGCTAGTAAGAAGAAACGTGAGAAGTCTAGTGCGAAAAAGGAAAGGAAGGCTACCAAAACGTTAGCGATAGTTTTAGGTGAGTCTCCCAATTCCATAGATATTCTTTAGCAAGAAGAGAAGAATGTTTGTAATAGAGCTGTAAGTGTTAGTACTTATATTTTACGTTAATATAAAATTGATCCTACAAATAAGATTGAATTTGTTAGTAAGTAAAATGTAGAAGAAATATAGGTACTACGATTACTTGTTAAATTGTTTAAGATCTTTACATAGTGTAAAATGAAGTCGATACTACTGTTTCTTCACTTAAGTCTTTTAAAATAATTTTAAGAAATAGAACGATTCAAGAGGAAGGTTTATATGTGTAATACATGCCTATCATAGTAGAAGAAATCGGAGAATTTCAAAGACTTCCGTGCGAAGTTGGGTCGGGTCGCTAGTTGTAAATAATGTCGTACAAAATAATTACCTGTTTTATAAATTAAAATTGTATGCAAAATATATTTAAGCATGCTTAAGTATCTGATAGAGCTGAGGTCACACCTAACTAACGAGCAGCTTAAATAGCAAGAAACAAAAGCAAACCCTACATTTTCAGTCTAGTAGTTTTACAGCATTAGAAAACTTTGTCTTCAAAACAACAATGTAACGTCTGGATTGTATTTATTAACTATAAAGTAAACAAAAATATCTTGATATTTCAGCTTTCACTAGCAAGATCGAAGATATAAATTTAGATCTCTTTTTCAGGTGTGTTCCTATTCTGCTGGGCCCCATTCTTCACGTGTTCGGTCCTTGGAGCCATCTGTGACAAGATTGGTCTCTCTTTTGATCCAGGAGTGACTGTATTTATCCTTACAACGTGGCTGGGTTACATTAACTCATTTCTCAATCCCGTTATCTACACTATCTTCAACCCCGAGTTCCGAAAGGCCTTTAGAAAAATACTCCACTGTGGCACCTAGCCCGTGGATTATTTGGTCGTCTTCACCCAGTAGATCTCGCTACGTTTTTATTTTGGATACATTTTTATCATACATATCGTTTAAGAAACTACTAGAGCATTTTATCATCAGTCCAGGACAGTCTACTGCTGGAGATGGGCATACCGCAGAGCCTGGAGTGCTACACTGAAGCACTCACAAGTAATGTTGCTAAAAACTTTCGGGACATGTTAATGAATGAACTTTTTTAAATAGACTAAAGTGTGATTATCATGTCCGCATCAGAATTAAGTGATTTTACGTCAGAGAACGTCATGTATGGACGCTCACTGGCCAGATGGCGGGACGACAGGCATAGGAGGGCTGGCAGCGACTGGATGCATAAAGCAACAAACCGCGCTCTTTGGTCTTCCTTGGGAGAGGCCTTTGTTCAGCAGTGGACTGCAACGGGCTGATGATCGATGATTGATGTCAGAGAAACAATATGTATGAAAAAAATATACAACGAATCATATTTTTTTAATTTTTAAAATGCCAAGAGATCTACTTGACGACCAAATTGTAAAATACTGAAATGTTTATATGTCATGTGATAAATCAATAATTGGATGTCGTGTATTAGCCGTAGACGTATGGCATATCAAATGTAATTAAGAATTGTAATTTAAACTATAAATTCGTGTATAAAAGACTTTGTATAACTTGCTTATAGCTTCAATAGTCTAGTCATCAGTATTAAAAGCCAAAGAATTTAGAAGCGATAATTCTAAGCTTTAGTTATTGTTAAGGTTGTGATTATTTTAAATTTTAAATTGATCTCTTAAGCTTTTCTTTGGACTGTACCATGTATGTACTTAATGCGTAAATGTACATTCAACTATAAAAGTATTAGCAGTAAATTGTAAATTAAAGCACAAAGACATTGTAGTGAAATAGTTAATTTTTTACAGAATAACATTTCTATATTATTTTATTTTTATGTCAGTATATTAACTACAATAATATCTTGCTGTACATTCTTTCCGGTCTCTATTAATTTCTATATAGAAAACAATCTAAAAATAAAAATTGTACATATTAACTATATTGTAAGCTATAAATATCATACAAAAGAAAGTTATTATGTCCAACTTATAGAAAAACTGTTTTTAACTTACACCTTTAAAATTTTTCCTCTTTTACAAGCTCTTAAGATAAATTTTGACAGTTAATACCTGAAATATTTTAAATCGTAGTACTAACTGAACTTGAAATAAATAATATAATTTTGAAATCAGTCAGGCGTTTTCAAGTTTTGGAAACGCCTGACTGTATCTATGAACTATTCCAGTTAAATAATGGACCATAATATATAATTGACATGTCCGAAATGCACACTTGAATACAAAATATTGCCAAGACGCTTCTTTCCAAGCTTTGTTTCATTTCTTACTCATGTTTTCCGTCCGCGCGTTATTTTTCATCTCCTCTCTCTAGTCATAGTTGTAGATTAATCAATAAACAAATAATAGATAAATTAGCTATGATAATAAATGGAAATGTTGATGAAAGACAATGCACTGCGAGATTTGATAAGGTAGCTTGTAATAACTTGCCAAAATACGTATTGAATTGGTAGCCCACTTTCATCTGAAATATCAAACAAATATCAAAGGATTAATGGTAAAGAAAGATTTTGAGGAATGAAACAAAAAATTATTTACTTAAAATATTATTAACAAAAACATAATATGGAAAAGTAAAATCTAAAAGCGACACACAAAACAACACAAATTAAGTTAGACGTGGAGTGATCTAACTGTAAACGTTTTCGAAAATATAGAAATCTATTGATCTCCGAGCTCTTAAGGTGTTGTTACCAATATTAATAAGTCTCAATATATATCATATCAAATAATAATTCTTAGATACTAAAACTAGTCACATTATTCGTAGATTAAATAATAAAAGTGTAGACATAGACGTTGCAATCAATGATCTTCCAGTTGAAAGTTGCTCGAGTTTCTTGCTCAATACGACACTTGATATTAGTTGTTAATTTTTACGTTAATAGTCACACTGTGAATAGCAATAATGACGACCACTTCATTTCCGTTACAATCCATTCGCGTTTAGATAATAGTGACTTAAACGATCAAATCGCTCTATCCGAACAACCAAGTTTGAGACAAATCGTTTCGTTCGAAATCTTGGAACCTAATTGGTGCAAAAACTAACGAAATGTCATTCTTTTCTTAACGCGAATTGATAAAATTAGTTTTATTTCTTTGTTGTGCTATAAGCCATATCAAATAAATCAAAATGTAATATAATGCTTTCTGTAAAATTGTTGTAAATAATCTGGTAGATTACGCAAGTGATTTTTAGGGATGCGTCTTAACACGATGTTTGCTATTCGAGTATTTAGTTTATTTTGTGGAATAAGGGGCAAACAAGCAGATGTATCGCCTGAATATAAGCGATTACAGCCCCCCATGAATACCTGCAACGCCAGAGGGGTCTTAAATGCGTTGTCCGCCCTTGGGGGAATGGGAGGGGGGTGGGGGATGGTTATACAGCGCAAACGCTGTTTCACACCAGTTTTCTGTGAGGCCGTGGTATCACTCTGGTCGGGCCGGCCCATTTGCGCCAAAGCGTGGTTCTCCCACAGTATAAGTAAAGTATATAGTGAATAAGTAAATTACATAGTTTTGTTTGCTCAACTTGTGTCGTTTGGCTCAATGTAAATTTATTTAAGCAATACTGATATTAACGAAACAATAATATTAGAAATTTTTCTTATGTATCTGTTGTAGTATATTATATAATATAAATATGTAAATATAAAAATTATGACAGGGTTCCTTGTAAGAATCCGTTTAACCATTTTATCATAGTACTGTTAGTTACTCTTAATATAAATATATAATAAATTAGACGTTTTGTCTGTCTATCTGTAAAATAGATAGAAAATAAATATATATAGATATTATGAGATGTTATTCACTATCCGGCTTGAAATGTTTAAGTATTTGCTGGTTAAACAATGTTCCAAAGACATATTTGTTTTATAAACTTCTGTATATTATAAAGACTATAATAATGTTGGTACTGTACATATCTCAATAAGTATTAGCAAACTTGATATATGATATTTTGTTCGGTTATATAATTTCAATTGCATTTACGGGAAGACTCAATAACAACGCAATTAGTATAAGTTACATTTATTGCTTTCGTCTACGATTAGCTTAATGTCCATTGGTAATAATAATAAAAATACACTGATACCTATTATTATTGGTAAAATAACTTTCAAAGCCGACTTACGGGCTTAGCCCTGAAAGCAAAACAACCTCATATGAAAAATTTGCAAACCATTTTGATTTGCGGTCATAGGGATAAGGGCCACAATTGCCTTGTGTAATCGATGTTAAACTACTTTTATCACTAGTATGACTTTGACTAATAAGAGAAAGCCCAAAAACTATAATACGCTTTGGCGGTACATACATAGACTGCCACAATAAATACCCTTCTTTATGGCATGGCCATATTCGAATAAAAATATTAAAATTTACAAGGCGCAAGAAAGCGGAATTGTTTATAACCTATTTTGATCTTATTCATCACAATGAATTTATTAGTCATCATATTTCTTTCAATAAATTAGATACACTTACAACAAAAGTCGCTTTCGTAAACTTGCCAATCAAACATCAAACAATGCTAGTTTAGTAGCAATGAATAACAAATGTGCTGTAGCAAGACAAGACAGGAGACAAGGATATAGATTTCTATACTATAACCATTACGACTTCGCTATGTGTAAGGTGAGCTGCTGCTCTAGCAAAGTTGTCATTCAATAAACGTTATTAGAAAACAACGTTAAGTTACATAGTTGAAATCAAATAATAGAAGAGAAAAAAGGTGTAAGCGATTTTTAAAAAAGGTTCAACGCAAATCACTTTTATCTTAGCTAATCTCTCTGGCACCCTAGAGGGTTTTAATTACACTAATGCAGCTAATATTTCATATACAAATTAACATTGTATTAAGTGTTGTTATTGATTCTTCCTGGAGTAACATATATCATGAGACCGATCACTTTGAGTAGTGTTTGACTTTCTATGCGAAATTGTGATGCTGATTAAAATATATTCTGTTTTTACATTTCATTTGTTTTATTGAACGCTTACCATCTTTCGTTTATTTTATGGTCAAGACTTTTAATGATAAAATTGAACAACATATGGAAAGTGACAATCGCTAGCCATTGATACTCGCAAAAGGAAGTCACAAGCATGTTCTCACAATCTAAGATGAATGACTATACAGTTGGCCTAGTGGATTCAGTGGTCGCCACACCACTTCCTACTGCCCCAAGTGTTGTGGGTTCAAATCCTACATGGGATAACACTTTGTGTGATCCATTAATTGTTGTTCTAAGTCTGGGTGTACTTTGTGATCGTTTCATGTATGTTATAGCGGAAGTTGTCTTTATAAAAAAAAATGTTTTCCATACTTCATTATCATTAACAGCCTATTGCAGTTCACAGCTGGACATAGATTTCTCCAACAGCACGTCACTCAGTTCAATCCTCGGCTTCTCGCATCCAGCTCCTACTAGTCCTTTTAATATAGACCTTGTTGTATTCTTTCAGTTATTCATATGAGCTGATGAAAGACTGTAAAATAATTACGAGTTAGAGAATGATTTTTTAAATACCTGTTTTTCCCTCAAGTTAGATGATCTGAAAGGTAAGGTTTGGAGATAAATGATAATTGTAGATTCTAGTAGCGTGTAAGTAGTCGTCTGTAGGATAGAAAAAATATGCAAAGCTGATGTTTGGATTAGGAACCTACACTTTATCTATACACTTAGTTTATCTCAGTGGATTCAATTAAATATTTACAATTTGTCTCAACTGTTGTACTTCGCGTAACGCTTTCTCGTCATGTGCGTTGTAAGGCATTTTGTTTGGCTTTAAGTCAGACTCAGCGCAACAATTTTTTTCATAAATCATTGACCCTGAGGGTGTTGTCTGAATTTATACCAGTCAGTAACTCGCCTGATTCTATTTGATTACGTTAAAGCGCAGGTCATTTAAGCTTGGACATGATCCCCGTTGCCCCGTAGAGAGAGACAGAGAGTAGATGAATACTAATTCTCTGCATAAGATAATACTCCAACTCTAGTCGCAAAGAGTGTCAATCAGTCACTTAGCTAGTTCAAGCAATACTTTGATTTTTGAGGAAGGACTTCGGCTACTCTTTACCGCGATAACCGACATATACGCGGGTGGAGACGCGGGCAAAAGCTGGTATAGATATATAATTGCAAATCTACAATTATATGTAGACATCAATAGCTATAGTAGATATTATCCATTAATAAGCACAAAAGAAATTTCTTTTGATGCGCCATCAGGAAATTAATCGAAATTATCATTTTTTTCCCTGTGGTATATAAATTAGAACGAAACACAAATGGTTGTCGTTGGTTTAACGATTATCGTGTGTGACTGCCTATCATGGCGTCTCAGATTCGATTCTCAGGCTGAAAAGTGTTATTTAGTTTGTCATTCAAGACATTCTCAGAAACAGGGTGGACGAAGTACAAATGTTAGCAGTGACTACAAAATTGATATGCTCTAAACATGACATACTGTAAATACTCTATAATAATAACATGCTATATACAAAATACTAATAATAAAATATTATTATAACAAATGTACTTACAAATAAATAAACAATTATGTAGGTCTAGCGTACCTAGATAGACTAGTACAAGAAATTCATTATATGCTTCTTTGATTGTAAATGGTTCGCCTTATCTTCAACGTGGGTCCATAATTGTTTTCTCTGACAAGTTTCGTCCCTGTTTTCATGAACGTCATAGAGCAATTGTGATTTGGGAGTCACTGCCTTCAAATATACTGATGACTACTACAATCTTCGAGTTAATTTCGTGGAGGTCCAATGCCAGTGGCCCTGTAGAAAAACTAAATAGGTAACTAAAACCGGTTGAACTCGTAGTCGACCCCAAATTATTTTGGGATTAATAAAGGCTAAGAAGAAGATAGTTAATATAATAGGAATTTTATTCAACTATTTATCTTTCGTAACTTTTCAATAAAACCGACTCAAATAGTTAGAATATTTTATTGTAATTGTTAAAGTAACTTGAAGGCGCAAGGGTATTGTCTTTCAAACTTAGCATAAGTATTTACAATAACATTCAAAGTCACAAACGATGCTCAAATAACATAAATATTATGAAGATCCAACATCTAAACTGCAAAGTGAATGTAAAATATTTGACAGAAATGGAAATGGTTGAGCTTGTCCGAGATGTAAGCGCTGCCCGGGTCGAGGAGTGCCCATTCCATTAATATATGGAATTTGTTTGGTCTTTAAATGAATATTCAGATCCAGAGAGGTTGGGCTACCTGAGGACTTGTAACCTTCGGGAAGGGAGCTAAAATTAAGGTGAAACATTAGAATAATGTGTATAATAGTGAGTAAGACGGGATAGTTTCTCGAAAGGACTTTATATTTTAGTAAAATTAAACTATCCCGAAAGTTTTGGAATGCATGTACTATATTATCAGCGTATGTGGTTCTCATATCATATAAATAACTATATGCTTTTGATAACCTGTAATAACATCTACACGAATAAATAAAATTCGAATGTCTGTTTGTAATATTAAAATAACCACTTGTTACTAAATGCACAGTATATAGATTTATATTCCAAAATAACACTTGTTTAGAATTTTTGTCTGTCAGTCGGGACTTTCCCTGGCAGATAGCTGATGATATCAGGAGTAACTTAGGCTACTTCGCTTAGACTAACTGTTAGCTAGGCAAAGTTGAATCAAGGAGATTATGAGAACATGCAACAAGTAGCTGATCCGACAGTGTATCTACTCCAAGCGCTGTTTCGGCTCAAATACATCAACACATCCCGAGAACAGTAAAAGTTGGAAAAAATAAACTTAAGCAGGTACACTTTTAAGAATTTACTTGAATAAAGTTTACGAATGGCAGCAACTATATTTTAAATATACAAATAAGATACTTAAACATACATAATATTAAGCTAGATCAAAAGCACAGTCAGCCAATCTGCTGTATAATTAAATTGCTAAATTTAAGCTGAATAAATGTATTTCATATAATTAAGGAAAATCTCCTAGCGCTTTGAAAGCTTCGAGTGTATCGTCACTGACATCGAAATGGATTATGATTTATGTATTAAGTTGAATAGCCTTATTTTAGTAATTACGTTTGGCTAGTTAAAATAGGAATATTTAACTTTACTATTTTTCAAAGGCGTTATTGTAAATCTGTGGGACTTTTGAAACTTATTAAGCTCCAACTATTCTGTATTAGAATATCTTAAACAAAATAATATTTCAGAATTCCTTGTAAAACTTATTTTTTTCTTATTTCATTGATAGGTTTTTGTAGGAATATAAAAATATTTTATTTCAAATTAATAACCGTAGCATGTGAGTAAACAATTAGACGACTTTTTTTTAATACATTTTAGAATCAAACTCACTTGTACTTATTTCACTATTTTAATTTACTTTAACCCTGACCGGTTTTACCCTATGGCGTTATCAAAGATTACTGATTATTATGGTTACATAGTAAAAAAGTACCAGTGAGTTTAAATCTAGAATGTATTTCACCCATTTCTATCATTGGCCGACAATAGAGAGTATAAATTAGAAAATTTTAATCTTTTTTGGGTTCCAGACACTCAAATGCCTATTGTGTATCGTATAGGTTTAGTTTTGTGTAACTAGCAGTTAAATTTAAAAAATCTTAAGAGATCTAAATAACAAACGACAACCTGTAAAAAGAAATTCATGAAAAACAATATCTCGCTGTCCAATCATTCGGTGTAATAAAATGAATAATAAAATTATTATTCATGACTGATTTTATTTTATATTCATTGACATGCCATTTTTTGTACTGTGGTTCCACCTTAACCTCCCTCCTTTCATAAAGGTAAAAATGAGATGGTACGAGATAGAAGGCCTCAATAAACACTCGATTATGCAGGGACGTTGCGCATATTACCGGTGCGGTGTGTTCAGAGCCGTTTTGTACAGGAAGATGATAAATATTGGTAAAGAAAGATTTATTTTACACTGTAAATTTCAGTTCTATGAATATTAATCGAGTTTAAGTTTTCTGTATGAAAATTGATGGGTATAGAGTAGAAGACGTCTAAAAATAAGATGGATGGGCTGTAAAAGATGGTAAAAGAAGAAAGAAAACAGAAGCATAGCTTGGTCATTCAGGTATGACCAAGCTGTGCTCGGTGTTTTCTTTTTTCATAAAATTCAAAGAGCCAATTTATCTTGAACGAGTATCGCTTTTCTACAGTATATGTCATCTCACATTAGGAATTCGAGGGCCAATTAAATTGATCAGATATTCAAAATCTGTACTCGACATACGAGTGGAGTTATTAAAATGCCCACTAATCTCTTGGAACTTATATAAAGTCAAGATTTAAACTATTACATAGATTTCTATTTTTGAATATTTCACTTTCCCGGAATCGACGTGGATTTGTATAATTTTCTATGATATTGTATTTTACATTAATATGAACGCAAACCTAGCCACCATTTGATATCATCGCAAGCACTGCACTTAATCGTCTATCTAACGAGGAGCTCACGGAACCGTATTCGCGAGCTCCTAGCTAGATACGTGATGACTGTTGAGAAGCCGCAGACACTTGCGGATTGATACAGTATCAGATATATTACAAACTACACGACTAGGTATAGTACCCTGCTATAGTGAAGAAAAAGAAAAGTCATTACGCCAAACGCTGCACGGTTAGCCTAGTGTTTTATATTCTCGATTGTCGGCACTTGATGGAACTTCTTGCAATATAATCTAGCATTAAAATTATTCCACTGTCTTATTTATTTTTAATTTTATTAAACCGGTCAGGTATAAAAAAAATAAAACAAAAGGTTAAGTAAGTATAAGTGAATTTAATTCTAGAATGTATTGTAAAATGTTCCATAAAAAAATATGTACATATTCAAATTACTTTTAACTATTTTACAAGGCAACTTTAAGATCCACATATGGCGGCAGTTTAGATAATTTACAATTAACTTACACTTTTATGTAATGATATCTCAGTTAAGGTTTTGGATTACGATTTAGTTCAATTTTCTTGTGGCATTATTATTATAATATTATTATAACCGCCGCCTATGGAAACCCGCAACACCAGTTTGAAGATCGTATTGGTCCGGGAATACCGCAAGCGACAGTTAATTCCACAGTTTTGATGTGCGGGGCAGAAAGTTTCTGGAGAAGCGCACTGTTGTATACTGTCAACTCTCAGTTGTCATGGATTTTTTCGAAGTTATTATGTTTTGATTTAAAAATAGTCATAGAGGTATATATACTTTAAAATTACAATAATGTATAGTACTGTTCTGTTTGCAGTTCTCTGCTCTTGTTGGAGGAGGCTTTTACCCGAAGGGGATCCATTTAAGCCACGAGAAAATAATAAATATAATCAAATAATTAAATTTGATCTTAATGCAATTGTATTAATTAAAAAGAATTTATATGTCTTAATCATTAATAAAATGTATTATAGTAGGCGAATGGAATTTAATAAAGCTTTATTATTATTATACGTACTGTTCTGTTTTCTTTAATTTTGCTATATGCGTTACTTATAAAAGGAAAATTATATGGTCAAAAATTACATATAAAAAATGTTAAAAGCAATGTATCTATTTGTATTTCAACTATGAACCTGAATTAATTAGCTTTACTCTATTTTTTATTGGTAAATTTTCTAAAATTTAATCCCAGCTAGATCGATTTATCGCCTTCAAAACCTCCCTGCCCACTATATGTTATGAAAATCGTTGGGCTGTTTCTGAGATACAGATTATTAATATTATATAAAAGAATTGCTCGTTTAAATGTATTAGACATATGTTATAAAATAAAAAAATGTTTGAAAATGTTAACTTTTTTCTTGAAGATTTCAAAACGATTTGAAGTCGGTTGGTTTTACTCAATTAACTCTATTACTCATTAAGAAATCTCCCAAAATGAATTTCACATCTTAGAAGGGAATTTTAAAGCGGTTACTAACGAGCCACCACATTTAAATTAAATACATAATTAAATATAATTAGAGTACATTATTCAACACAGTAATGAGCTTTTAAACTGCCTGCTGGCAGGATAAAACCACTTATTCTCCTTTAATTATGTTGAAGTACTTTGTCATTAAATTTGATGTATGAATCAACATGATTGAGTTATAGTAGATATACGAAAATATATGCACGTTCTTATAAAGTACTGATAGTTGTTTAAAAATTTTGCGAAAGATCTTCGGACTAGTTAGGGAAAGCGATGGAGTGTACCGCGTCCGTATGAATCATGAGCTAAATTGCCTGATACGCAATGAAACCATCGTCTGGTTCTGCAAAGTGCAGAGACTTTGGTGGGCAGGTCACATTCAGAGAATGCCTGACTCAAGAGCGACAAAGACTATCACAAACGGGGCCCTTCAATAAAAAAAACCGCGCGGTAGGCTCAAGAAGCGGTGGCGGGACTATATTGAGGAAGACCTGGCTACTCTGAGAAAGAAGTCCTGTTGGAGACGTGCTGCCCTGATTAGAGATCGCTGGAGGCAAATTGTGGAAGAGGCCAAAACCCACGCCGGGTTGTAGCGCCATAGGAAGAAGGAAGGAAGTTGTTACAAGTGTTCCAAAACTCCGGGTTTTGGAACACTTGTAGGATAAAAATTGTTGTCTTAGTAAACCCGTGGATCATGGTTTGGTATGATGTTTTTTACTTGACGGGAGTTACACCACAAACTGCAATCATTCCTTTGGAACGCGTTTCCTAGCGAAATCAGGATGTCCAGAAACCGCCTCGCATTCAAGACTAAAGTACGCGAACTAAACTACTTCGCAGTGAATTGGTAGAATTTTCACAATGATAATATCCGGTTGAGTACTTATATACTATAAATTAAATTTATTTATTTAGTATTATTATTATTTCATATCATTATTTAGTAAATTTGTAATATTTTTGTCATACACGTTAAATCATTATTTGTTTTCTCTGCCTGCACCAGCTTAAAATGAAACCTGTGCATTCAATGGTTGCCTGGAAGACATTGCTATGAGCAATAAGGCTGCCCTTTGTACATCACATTTTCTTTGTTTTTCCCAATTTTTAAGATTGTATATTGTTTGTAAACTTGGTGTACAAATAAAGTATTATTTATCTATCCAAATTCATTTATATGCATGTTTATGTATTGTGTTCCTAATAATTATGTATTTCAACTTCTCTATTTCTATCTATAATATTTAGCAGTGATTTTGTGTACCTATGTCTTTTTAATTTTTAACTTCTTAAATTCTACTTTTGCACCTACTACATCACATTTTTATACAACCCAAGTTTAACTGGCAGAGAATGCCCTGGGCATTAAGTCCGCCTATGTACAAGATGTGCAATAATCTTAAATAAGTATAAACTAATGTTAAAAGTTGGTTTTCAATTGTCACTAATTTTAATCAAATAAGGTTAATGAATAAAAATAATATCTTAACTTATTTCACACACGACCGTCATATCCTATACTAGGCAAACGCTATACGTACGCTCGTATACTATGGTAACGCTGCTGATAAACATACTTATATATTTCTAAATACATACATATTAAATGAATAAAAAAATATTTCAGACATCTAGCACACAACGCCATCTAGTCCCAAGCTAAGCAGAACTTGTGTTATGGGTACTAGACAACCGATGTAAATACATTTTTTTGGTAAGACATACATATTACACAAAGAAAACACCCTAACTCCAAACCCAGTAGTTTTCAGATCATACAAATATTTGATCATATAAGCAGTTGCATACGCTACAACTGCGCTACAGAGGAAGTCAAGACATATTATAAATAAATTACACCCAGACACAGAACTCATCACACAAGATATGTCCTGGTTTGGAATGGAATGCTCAAACACTCTAGATAATGCTCCTTAGTGCTCTAAAGGAATGAAAACACACTTCTATATTTTTTGTTGCAGCGGGCATGGGGGAGTCACCACTAAGTCAGGCTATCTACAAACTGAAAGTGATCCGAGATATGTCGGGGTTGCTAGTACCTGAGACAGCATGCGGTTTTAAGTCGGTTTGTGTCGAACGTAGCCACCAGTTGGCGGCATCAGATGGGTTAACTGCATATAAAAAGGATCATTGAGAGATACAGCATGACTGGTTAGGTCTAATAAAGTCTATACCTCATTAAATCATACCATTAGCTCTTGTTAATTCCTTTTGAGGTTCACAGCTCCTTTGCGTTGATGTTAGCAAACCTATTTATTACTAGTTTTCCTTTTAAATAAATTACAATTTTCTAAATGGGTTTTCATGTGATGCTTTGGGAGTTCGTGTCGTATCGTGAGCACTTTTTTTTTATGGTGAGTAAATTATAGACAATTTCGTAGGTAATTGTGGTAATGTTCAATTACTGGTTTAGAGTAAGGCATTTGTGTGCTTAGATTAAAAACAAATATTAGTGACCTACTTTTGTTGGTATATTAAGAATTATGTGAGTACCGCGTGCTTATATCATCAGCTTACTGCCAATCAAACTAACGTTAATATCAGTCCAGCCGCTCTAGCGATAACCCGGAACAAACAGAAAAAAATGTTTAAGTTTGCTTTTTGATAAATACTGTGTATACTTTCATATGAATTAGGGAAAAAGCAGTTAATTTAATATTACTAACTGACACTTCCTTTTTATTTATTTGTATATTTGAAAATTTCGGTACTGGTTTTTGGTGTTTTGGTTGGTACATGGTTTAAATGATTGAAGGCCCAATGATGCAGAAGCATCATTAGGCCGTCATGATGTGGGTCAACTTGCTGCATTGTTGCAATGAGTATGATGACTACCACTCTTGGATTCTGCTCATGCTTACCATAAATCATGGCAAGGTAGAGTCAATTTCATAATTAAATAATGTACATGAAATTTCTAAGCCTCCTATTTTAAAACGGTAACTTCTTTATATGCGATGGAGGGCAAACGAGCTGACGTATCACCTGATGGTAAGCGATTACCGTCCATGGACACCCGTAATACCAGAAGCGTCACAAGTGCGTTGCCGGCCTTTGCAGGATGAGGAAGGGGATAAGGAGGGCTTGGAGTATGGGCCTCCAGTATCCTCACTCTCTCGGGCAGGCGCTTTTTCACACATTTTCCGTGAGACCGTGGTATCACTCTGGTCGAGCCGGGCCATTAATGCCGAAGCGTGGCGCTCCCACGATTATACTTAAATTAAGGAGTTTCTTGCCGGTTCTTCTGCATTAGAATGACATTATGGAACCTCGTAACTAGAGTCATTAACGTAACGGTTCGAAAGTGCCTGAAAACATCTCCTAGAAATAAAAGCTATTTAATATAGATTTTAGATGCTGGTAGTTTAGAAGCCCATTAGTTTGGGTCATGGGAAAACTAAATATTGCAAAGACTGTTTTATGAAAAAAATATTAATAGCAATTGTCGTGTGGAACTTTTAGTATGCTCTTTCTTCGAAATCATTTTTGTTTCAATAGAGATTTATGATTTTCAGTTCTATCGCTTAAACAAATTGTCGATGTACTACATCGTACTTATATTAAACGTACGAAAACAAATAAAGAGACTCAAGATCGATATTCATATATACGGGAATCCATATGTAGTTCATACACGATCATACAGATCGAATTACAAGAAAAAATATATTTCAAAGGCAGTCGATATTTCGATGTCATACATAAATATATGAATCGAATTTTAAGCTTCTTTGAAGTCGGAAAATACTCACATACAAATACTACGAAATCATATTACCTCTGCGAAATTAACGGTACTTTTTAAAACGGTTCACCTGTTTGTTTGTCTTTTTTACTATATTTGTTAATGATAACTAATGTCTACTTTTGTCATCACTTAAATAATGTGCAACATAAGTATATAACACATATAATTTACTACGTTTTACAATTAATTACACTCATAGATTTAATGTATTTATATATTAAAAAAGAAATAATTGTTTTGCCATCGATTTTTCTGAAATAGTTATTCGAAAACAAAAAATTCTATGTAGGACCCTTTAACAGTAAACCAACCTAAAATGACAGCAATCGTGCTATTGTCCTTAGTTGGTGAACGCGAGACTGCAGGCCCATTGAAGCAGAAGTATCGCAATAACCCGCCATAGTGTCCATCACTGTGTTGCAATATTGCATAACATATTCGCAATTAGTAGAGTCACTGGCTGGCCCCTTTAAAAATAAATGCGACGTACCTTTTCAAACATATAGTAAGCACTTTTTTTTTCAACGTATGAGGGGAAAATGAGCAGACGAGGCTCGGGATGGTAAGCTCATTGACACTGGACGTAATTAAAAATCTAAGATCTCTGTGACAGATGACTCCTAAATTTTCTACCTCTTCTTATCTTTTAACAAATTATTTTACCATCATCATCATCATCATCAACAGCCTTTAAACTATTAAAGTGAACTATCACTGCCAGACTTATATCTCTCCTTCGAAAGGAGTTTTGGTCTTCTGTACCACGCTGGCCAGGTGGATTGCTATAGGGTTTATTTAGAGATTTCCTTCTTTTTGTAGTGATGTAGTCCTGCTCAGTTTATTCCCTATTAACATTAACAACAACATGAGCTATTATTTTCTATCACCTATATTTTGCACCAGTCTTATCACTAATTAAAAGAATATTAAAATGAATAAAAACTCAACAACTGATCCTCAAACATTTATTTACCTATTTCTACATTACATATATTTTGAAATTGTAACATAATAACGTACCCGTGTGTCGTAGATATTGTCCTCCAAGATGACATTTACCTTCTTTTTACGTGCGAAAACGTCCTCGGGCCTTCACCCACCAGGGTTTGCGTCGGGGCGGTGAGTCGCAATCGAACCGACTAAAACCACACGCTGTGCCACTCTGCGCTTGAGACGAGAGAGATCCGGGAACTACTGCTATTAACACGTCTGGACCAAGATGGCATTTACCTGAGCTAAGCTCGGCGTAAAAACACTTTTTGGCAATCTGGAAAGCTCCGTAAGCACCAGGTGCTAGGGTAGCTAACCCTTCAATAGTAGGCTCTCCATGCTCGCTAAAACCTCTTGGCGAAAAATCTCCGTGCTGGGAACTCGATTCTTCCCGAGCACATACATGGAGTACAACTCGGAGACATTTTGAAGGGCTACAAAAATGACTTCAGCGATCCATCATGTCTTCCCTACTCTTCATCACTGGTAGGCTGCTAGCACGTAAAGTCAGTTTTGCCACAAAAGAAATAGGTACATTTATTCCCAATATCTTATTATATTAACTAAATCTATTCGACGAAATCTTATTTGAACAATATAAAAATATTTCCTGACAATCAAAACAAAAGTGCACACCTAACATGTACCTTGTAAATTGTATATTACAAGCTGTATTTTATAGGAATTATCTTATTCCATTATATATACATATACCATCTCATTGTATTGGATGTAAATATAAATGCAGTCTAAAACTCCACTCACATCTAACCCGTTGTTTTCATCTACCCGAAGAATATCGTGATAAACGAAACTCGAATTCAAGTTATCCCCCTATTTAGCCACACAAAGGTAGGAACGGCTACCAATAAATAACCGATGCTCAGGTATAACCACACAATGATATAATCGCGCTGAGCATTGTGAGCCTTATATCTGCGAGCTAATACTGCACCACTATTGTAGACATCACAAAGCGACCCAGCACAACGCGGTTTTACTTTTCTATTTGAGTCTAACTCAAATTGTGGGAGATGGCGTTTTGAAAGTACGAACGTCTTTGGGATTGATGATTCGATAATAATTTAAAATGTGCGAAAGATTATTGAGGGATTAAGGTAGTCTAAAATAAAGTAGCGTTGTTGTTCTTATAGTGGGTACTTGTATCTTTCCACAAAAAGAGAAAGCTGGGGCTGCAAAATTCTCAGATTATTCATTAGATTGAATTATTTGGCTTGTAGAGAAACTTTAAGGTTTCTGTAATCACTAGTACGATTATTCAAATAGTATCTATAGATAAATATAAAACCCGGACACAGAATAAATCCTACTTATTTTCCAATTTTTGTTTTGGGCGTAAATCAAATTCACGACTATCAAGTTCACTAGCCACAAGACCATAGGTCCTTGAATTCCATCATCTTGATCCAATCCATTTGTTTTTATCTATACAGCAACAATTTAATATTTCCTCGTGTAAGTTAAATATGACACAATTGATTTCATTAATTAAGATAATACTCTAGTAATATTAATTGGATAATTAATATACTCATAAATCATGATTATCTGTAATCTGCTAATTATTTAAATGAATGTCATTGTACTGAGTTAACATCAAGATATGATCGGTCCAAGCAATTAATTAACAATTTTCTGCCTGTCCGGATGGATATTAACCAAAGTTGTATACATTCTTGTATAATCTATTAATATTCTATTTCTATGATGACGGTTTCTAATTCCTGTCATAGCATTATTTTCTTCATTGCTTTTCCTGATGCATCGGACTCCCAATTTCTCATCTACGACCAGAGGTTGGGTCGACGGCAACAGGCCTCCTATCACGTAAGTTTGACTAAAATTGTAATAGTAACAGCTGTAAAGTGCTACACATGTTTATGTATAATAGGCAGAAATACGCTTTCGCTTATATCTCGGATCATACCAAACTCGGATAATGGTCGAGTTGTCTCGAATCCCGAAGTCAATTCCCGGCATATTGTGCGGGTAGAAAGGGATCACATCCCCCGGGACACCCATTAAATGTACTTTTAGACTATTTTACTAGAAAATATCTTCAACTGGTTCTTCCTTTACTTAATTCTGAATTGTAGATAGAAATGGGCTTTTAAAGGGATGATATTGAGTTATGCTTTCGGGTGTAAAACTTTTAATAGTTTCGTAAGTTAATGTAGACTTAGTTACTCTAACTTTTATTGTTCTAATTTAAGGTTATTTGTAAAGGTACAATAAAGGCAGAACACCGGGAGGCGAAGCTTCTCAGAAATAAAAATAACCCAAGTTACTTCTTATAACATTAGCTATCTGCCAATGAAAGCCCCCTTTGAAATCGGTATATTCGTTCCGGAGACTAGCCGGAACAAAAGGACTGACAAAAAAATTTTAAATTATTTTTTCATCGAAGTACCGTAAATAATTCCATAAGCATTTAGTTAAAAGCTGGTAATATGGATTTTAAATAGACACTTTAATTTTATTTATCTGTATAGATAATCCGTTGATGTAAACCTATAGGAGATTGAAATAGGCTGGAGGATGGGTTTTATATTCGTTTAACACGATAAAAAGAACCCGATGATCATATCTAGCTACCCACAGCCCAAGGTTCAAGGAACCTTAATTTTCTTATGCTTCTGCTGGATTTGGAAAAATATTGTGCATCCCAGTAACGACCTCTCCAAAAAGTAACGAATCAAAATCTTTCATTCATAATCATCACCGACAATCTTCAATATTGCTCAACCTTTTCTTCCTCCAAATAAAGCTGTACGAGCTTATTCAACGAAATGTGCGCCATCTTAATTGCCACTATTTTTATCATTTACCCTAAAGTAATACAAAAACAAAATACAAATGCTAATGCAATGAATTGCTGTAACGCTGTAAAAAAATGAGCAGCATCAAACAACAATATCCTTATGACAAGTTATAAATCTCTAGTTATTCAGTAAGTGGACGAAATTGCTAGTTTACGCCAAGTAAACGTGAAACTGAGGTGTCACAGAGTAACAAACTTAAAGTTACATCTTTGTCGTTCTAAGAGTAAGAGTAGTTGATTGAAAAATCAAATAAAATTCAAAGTTAAAAAAAAGAGGCGCTCATAGCCCAGTTGCACTAGGTGATTAGAAACAAGCACCAAGGGTAAGCAACAATGGCGCGGTCAGTACCTGGATGGGTGACCGCTGGTGGCATGTTACCATGAGCGTCTCCGTGATTTGGAGGTCACTTTAAGCAGTCGGTCCCGGTAGTTATCATACGATAACACTCGTGAATAGTTGGAGGCCTTCGGGCGGCTTAAAAACATCCAACGGCAAGATGACGTAGCCACAAAGTTGCCTTGCCAGTCCCCAACCCGCACTTGACCAGTGTGGGGACGTATGGCTTTAACCCTCTCCTTAGAGGAGACCCTAGCCTAGCAGTGGGACATTAAAGATTGTTGATGATGAAATTTGCTAATTGCAATTCATTTTTTCTTTTTTCAAATAAGGCTTCTTTTTGCTGATTGATAAACCCCTTCAGGACATAGACGAAACCTGTCACCGCCAGCATTAATAGTGAATTGTCAAGGGTGGAAAGCCGCGGGATCCCTCTGTGAGGAGGTTATACTTCAGAAGAAGTCTGCAGAGCTGAAGAATTCTGCAGAAGTTCTGAGAGTCTGCAGAATTAAATATATCTCCCCCTCTTCCTATCCCCATACTCCTCCCCATCCCCCAAAGGCCGGCAACGCACTTGTGACGCCTCTGGTGTCCATGGGCGGAGATAATCGCTTACCATCAGGCGATATGTATGCTCGTTAGCCCGCGATTACATAAAAAAAGAGCGGAATGGGGAAAAAGCCGATCCTGCTCGAAGGAGGCGGCGTAGGGGACGAAGCAGAGGTCACTAGCTCCCTAATCGCTGCCTAAGGATCGCTACGGATATCTTGAGGCGATATGACCGCTGCAAACAAACCGAGATAGGGGACACGAACCCGGAGTGGCCCGGGAGATATCATCTAGGGCGGGGCACTGTGCAATAGTGTCCTACACCTAGTGGTCATCCCAACATGTATCTCAATTTGTGAGACAGGCAGGGAGGACACCAGAAGCTGCTGATGCGTTAGTAAAGCTTCTCTCGGCTGCCGAAATAGGCGGGTAGGTTGGTTTTCCGGTAGTCCCACATACGCACTTCGTCTCTCCCACGGAGGGTAAAAGCATTCCACGCGTAAACAAAAAGCTAAAGTCCCGCTGTCTTTTTGCTGCTAATAAATAATAACTCTAAATTTTTAAAGAAAAGAATTGTTAAGTACATCTTATTTACAAACCTAAGTTACGTTTTGGTTTATATTTTACCACTAGACAGATGGAACACTTATTTATGTACTTGCTTTAAAATCGATACTATGTGCACATTTAAATATATCAGCGTATTTTTTGTACAACAGCTGTGTTATCTTATGCTCAAGGTAGTAGAGCCGCTGATATCAGCTAATTTTAAAATTAACATCAATCTAATCACAATACACCCAAAAATATTTTCAAACAGCGTATTATTTATAAATATAGAGATTTATTACAAAGTAATTCAATTCTCCCAGAGGTCACGCGACTTTAGGCAAAACACAAACCCTCCTCAATATTCCATCCGTCGCTTCACAACAATACGCTTTTGAAAGAAGATGAAAGGGCGTCCTTCTTCGCGCTTGATTTGAACCAACGCGTCGCGTCCTTGAATTGAGCATATTCTTTTGCTCTGCAGATAATAATCGCTATAAAACGTTTTGCAGTGAGCTTTTAAGTTATATCGAAGAAAAGCCTTTTGAATTTTGTTCACTTTGTATTATAATGTGATTATGCGGAAACGAAGATACGGCTGTTCAAGTGTTTATATTGATTACTAGCTGAGGCCTGCGGTGTTACTCGCGGTACAACATCAACCACAGAAAACGCTTCGGGTCAAAGCTAGTCTAAAAAAGTAGTCTAAGTTACTCCTTATATCATCAGCTATCTGCTAGTGAAAGTTTCATCAAAATCGGCTCAGCCGTTCTATCAATTATCAGAACCAAACACATAGACGGAGAGACAGACAGAAATGGTAACTAAGTATATGTACCGTGTATACAGATCCATTTATTAAGAAGTGATATTAAAAACAGACACTCTAATTTTATTTATTATATATCTGTGTTGTTTTCAATAATCATTTTTTTAAGTACCAGCTGTTAAACATTGAACTTAAGAATTATAAATAGGAAATATACTATAAAGGAAATGTCACTCTGTCCTCAGTATTTAATAACATACGAATTTCATTTTCTAAGGGTTTGATTAAGTCTAAAAATGTATATTATTGTGTCTACAATAACTGGGGTTATAATTTTTCTACCATAAACCACAGATATATACATATCCTCTACATATATATATGTAGAGGAACGGGCCACATGTTCCTCCAACACAAAGGGAGGATCCTCCGACCAGGCGAGGTGATCATGCCTGGCGGGCCACTGCCCAACGGTTGATGTTGGGAAGTTGTATATATGTTAATCGGCGCGAGAACTTCTATTGCGCGATTTAGGATTGGTAGTTTCTTAGTTTTCTTCGTTGCTCCGTAGTTCGGTGTTTCTTCGGTAGATGGCGCTGTCATATATTTTATGTTGTTGCGCTGTATGTGGAAGTCGCCACATATATATATATATATATATATATATATATGTTTAGTAATTCAAATTTTTCTCTTGATAATATATCGGGTTATGCCGTTAACCACGAGAAACATCTTCATGGGATATGTTTATCTTGGGA